>JAWPHD010000819.1:0-393183 GCA_037043455.1 Cyrtodaria siliqua | reverse complement strand
AAATAATTTGCAATACCAATATCCAGGGGCGGATCAGGATTTCAGCTTAGGGGGGGCGTAAGATTTGGGTAAATTTTCGGGTCCGTCTCTAGCTCATAAAACGGTTGCGTAGGCAATGATAGGGTAAAAAAGTCCGTTCTCAAAAAATAAAAGGAATTATCAATGTGTTAATTAAACCACACATTAGCCATTATGCGTCGAGGCGAGCGAAAAAAATTGTATACTGAGGGCGTGCATCGAAATGTTTGATATTTTAATCTACAGTAACATGACATACATGTATGAATAAAAATAAGTCCCGTTTTCAAATAAAAGGATTTAACAATGTTGTTAATTAAGCACTCATTAGCCATTATGCGTCGAGCGTGCGAAGCGAGCGAAAAAAAAAATACATGAGGGCGCGAGCATCGAAATTGTTTGATATTTTATCTACAGTAACATGGACATACATGTTTGTATTAAAAAAGTCCGTTTCAATAAAAGGATTTACAATGTGTTATTAAAACCACTCATGAGGTCATTATAGTAGAGCGAGCGAGCGAGCGAGAAGAATTTTTTTTATACTGAGGGCGTGCTTTCCAAAATTGTTTGATATTTTATCTACAGTAACAATAACATACATGTATGAATAAAAAAGTCCCGTTAAATAAAAGGTTTTAACAATTTGTTAATATAAAACACATCATTAGCCATTATGCGTCGAGCGAGCGAAGCGAGCGAAAAAAAAAAATACTGAGGGCGTGCATCGAAATTGTTTGATATTATATCTACAGTAACATGGACATACATGTTTGAATAAAAAAAAGTCCGTTTTCAAATTAAAGGATTTAACAAGGTGTAATTAAACCCTCATGAGTCATTATACGTAGAGCGAGTTAGCAAAGGCGAGCGAGAAATTTTTTTATACTGAGGGGGCCGTGCATCAAAATTGTTTGATATATTATCTACAGTAACATGAACATACATGTATGAATAAAAAAGGTCCGTTTTAAAAATAAAAGGTTTTTTAACAATTTGTTAATTAAACCCACTCATTAGGCCATATGCGTCAGACGAGCGAAAAAAAAAAATACTGAGGGCGTGCATCGAATTGTTTTGATATTTTATCTACAGGTAACATGGACATGTATGAAACAAAAAATGTCCGTTTAATAAAAGGATTAACAATGTGTTAATTAACCCACTCATCAGTCATTATGCGTATGAGCGAGCGAGAAATTTTTTAATACTGAGGGCGTGCATCGAAATTGTTTGATATTATATCTACAGTAACATGGACATACATGTAGGATCCGGAATTTTTAAGGGGGGGCGCGCGCCCCGGGTGGCCCCCCCCCCCCCCCCCCCCCCCCCCCCCCCCCCCCCCACCCCCACTGGATCCGCTAGTGCATTAGACTGTTTATAAGGTTCGATTTCTGTAAACAACACGGTTTTCACGTCCATATTCCAAAAATGTATTGTACTTACTCATTATTCAATACATTCGTCCTTTTATGTTTCGTCCTAAATGAACATTTAAATAAAAAAAAATAAAAAATAATGATATGCGGTATTATATTACATTCTCATTTAATTTATTATTCAATGCAACCTAATTAACAAATTGATATAGCTGTTTAAATAGTGGTCTCCTGCAAAATGTGTGTGATCGTTGTTTGTGTATGCTTATGTAAGATTTGCCATTTGTGACTATTTGAAAACTACTGTTGTAAATTGTATTTACTTATGCATTTCACCTGTGTGAACTGAGTAAAATAAATAAATAAAGATGAATTGAATTGAATTAAGTACAAATAGTCTAATACGAAGAAACAAAAGGAAGTACGTGTGATCTTTAGGAATAGTTGGAAACTAGAATTTATGATCGATCGGTATGTACACTTTTAAAAAATAAATAAATAATTAAAAAATCGTGCATATATATGTGTACTATGTAGATATTGTTTCCTATAATGCAGTAAGTGTTAAGACACTTACCTTATTCTCACACTATTCGACACTACTTCAAATAGAAATTAAAATAAAGGCATAAAAAAAATCGTATTTCTACTTGAATAAATCTATACATTTGTTTGATGCAACAAAATGATATTCTTCCGACAGAAAAAAAGTAACACACTGAAATACTATGGTTTTTTAAAACGAATGCTATAATGTACGAATCAGTGTACACAAACACACTTGTTTTAAGCAAACAATACCAATTAATATGATGTCTTTACAAAATAGGTTATATTTCTCATCTTATATAGTATTCATCGATGTACCATTGGATTATATGTCTTAAATGTATGTCTTCCCTACCATGTGGATAATTTTCTGTAGAAAGAAACGATTTTTATAAATTATAGATAATATTTCAGCAGAACGTGTAAACAAATACACGGCCCGTCGTAAAGAAAAATCCATTGATAGTGAGTCGTTAAAAAGCTTATTTCTCATTTATCATAGCATTTGTCGAAATAATTGTTCGTTATGTGCATTTTTTTTTAGAATATGGACTGAATTTCTTTAGCAAAAAACGGTTTTCATAAAGTTATAGATACTTTTTCATTAAAACGGTGTGCTACCACGCCAACGCCACATTAAATTCACACGCGTGGACTATCAGTAGGGCGTGTGTTACCACGCGACACCGGTCCGTTCCGGTGTTTCATCTCGTTACGGTTCCGTTTCCGTCCGTTAGGGTGAATCGTACCACCGGTTTAGTTGTTTCGGTTATGGAAATTAAGTAATAATTACATTTTAAAAAGTAGTTTATATGTGCATGATAAGATTATATAAAACAAGTTTAAAATAATTATTAAGGATTGTTATTTTGTCATTTTGCAATTGTAGAATTGTATATTGTTACGATAAAATATTGAAGAAGTTTTTAATTTAACCCCGTAACTACAATGTCTCAGTCTGTAACAAGGAATTTGATTGGACGAGACTTTTGACCCTGTTCATCTAACAATGCAGGTGCACCCATATTTATAGGTGCATCTGTAAAAGTATAGGTGCACCAATATATTTTATAGGTGCACCTATATATTTTATGGGTGCACCGACAATTTTATGGGTGCACCTATAATTTTACAGGTGCACCATAAAAGTATAGGTGCACCTATATTTTTTATAGGTGCACCTACACCTTTTCTATAGGTGCACCTAACATCTGTAGTTTTGACCCCGATCGTACACCATAAATAACTGGGTTTTTTTCAAATGCAATTTTACTATGTTTAGTTGATGCAGAGGTTGTTATATTTAGCCGTGGTAGTTTAAATACATTGCCTAGTCATCCATATTACTGACAGTGAGATGTACAGAAATTTGAGACTGTATTAATATAAAGAGATCGCAAAATTTTCATCCTACATTTGATCAATAATGACATTTTTGAAGCGAACATATTTGCTATGTTATGTGTAGTTTTTAGTCTTTTATCCAACAGAAAATTTATAATTAGCCACGTGCCATTCGAATTACAGCAGCATATTATACATGCATTAGCTAGCGGAAATACCCGAGAGTTGCGTTTCCTGTATGACCTCTCGTATGTACACAGCTAGTGCCTGCTTCATTTCTGAAAGTACAATTGCGCTTATGATCGAAAGTATAAACGTTATTCACTTAAAGTATAAACGCTATTCACGTTAAGTATTAATGTTATTAACTTAAAGTATAAAAGATAACTTAAAGTATCAACGTTATTCACTTAAAGTATAAACGCTATTAACTTAAAGTATAAACGTTATTCACTTAAAGTATAAAATATATTAACTTAAAGTATCGACGTTACTCACTTAAAGTTAAATGCTATTCACTTAAAGTATAAACGTTATTCACTTAAAAACTACATCAAGATGTTCAGAACATGTTAAATGTATATGTCCCGATTAAAAGTATAGATTTTTTTCATGGATTTTAAAATACCCTCGAATCGACGATTGCATATGCCGTAAAATGAATTATGAGTTGGTAACTCTTAATTCGACGCTCTAGTTTTGGGATTTGGCCTGGATGGTTAATGTCGTCGTTTATATTGTGCATATAGTGTTTAGATTCTCAAAATATTTAAATTATATATAACCTCGTCCACAGTAGATTTAGAAACGGTGTACACATGTTGTACACCCCATGAGTGGAGGAGACATATTACTTTTGCTGTGTTTGTCCGTTTGTCCGTCCGTTTGTCACATATTGTCGCCGTTACTCCTCCTAAAACCGCTTGTCGGATTTCGCCGAAAATTTACAGGAAGCATCGGTATAATGTCTTATTGTGCATATCGCGTTTGTGTTCCGGTTCGATGATTTTTTTACGGAATTATGTCCCTTTGACGTTTTCACTTTAAATTTGTTGTCACCGCTACTGTCTTAAATCGGCTTGTTGGATTTCGCCGAAAATGTGCAGGAAGCATTGGTATAACGTCTAGTTATGCATATCGCGTTTGTGTTCCGATTCGATGATTTTTGACGAAGTTATTTTCACTTTAGTTGTGTTGTCTCCGCTAATCCTCCTAAACCGCTTGTTGGATTTCGCCGAAAATTTACAGGAAGTATCGGTATAATGTCTAGTTGTGCACCTCTCGTGTTTGTGTTCCGGTTCGATAACTTTTGACGGAATTATGTCCTTTGACGTTTTCACTTTAAATGTGTTTAACATTGCGATACTTTAGGCACAATTATGTCTTTATGGACTGAGAATTAGAGCTGAAATGCGTGTGTTTACTTACCGAGTCCGAGGACAAATCTTCGTTACGGATGATCATCTCGTGCACCTGCTGATGACGTCGATTACTGGGCTTGTCCTTAAAAGACATATTTCGAGCCTATTGTATTTTTGGTGGGGTGAAAGGAAAGAGAGAATTTTTGTAGGTAACTGTAAATCACTGTTAGCCATACAATTTCATGAGCAAAGTGTGATATTCAATGTTTCTTCAGATTATGAGTCCCACCCAATAAAGCATTTGTGACCAGCGCACATAATAACACATTAAGAATGTTGTATATTTATTGTATTTTGCTCTGGTTTTTGGGCCAAAAACAATTAAGAAATACCAGAGAAGTTTTGTAATCAAAAGCTAAATTATGAACATATATTTCTTCATTAAAGTAAATTACAAAGCGTTTTTAAGCTATTCTTACCCTCAATATAGCAATGTTATACAAATAAAAACTAAGAGCGGGCCTCAATTTATATACCTGAGTTGATCAGCCATGAAGCGAGCTGGCTGTAAATATTCAAGCTTCCCATGCTTTTTCAATGACCAAGTAGCGTTGGGAAATGTGTTTTTAAACCGCTTGTTGGATTTTGCCGATAATTGACAGAAAGCATCGGTATAATGTTTAGTTGTGCATACCGTGTTTGTGTTCCGGTTCGATGATTTTTTTAAAGAATTATGTCCCTTTGACGTTTTCACTTTAAATTTGTTGTCACCGCTACCTGTCTTAAATCGCTTGTTGGATTTCGCCGAAAATGTGCAGGAAGCATTGGTATAACGTCTAGTTATGCATATCGCGTTTGTGTTCCGATTCGATGATTTTTGACGAAGTTATTTCCCTTTAGTTGTGTTGTCTCCGCTAATCCTCCTAAACCGCTTGTTGGGTTTCGCCGAAAATTTACAGGAAGTATCGGTATAATGTCTAGTTGTGCACTTCGTGTTTGTGTTCCGGTTCGATAACTTTTGACGGAATTATGTCCCTTTGACGTTTTCACTTTAAATGTGTTTAAACATTGCGATACTTTAGGCACAATTATATCTTTATGGACTGAGAATTAGAGCTGAAATGCGTGTGTTTACTTACCGAGTCGAGACAAATCTTCGTTACGGATGATCATCTCGTGCACCTGCTGATGACGTCGATTACTGGGCTTGTCTTAAAAGACATATTTCGAGCCTATTGTATTTTTGGGTGGGGGAGGGGAAGAGAGAATTTTTGTAGGTAACTGTAAATCACTGTTAGCCATACAATTTCATGAGCAAAGTGTGATATTCAATATTTCTTCAGATTATGAGGCCCACCCAATAAAGCATTTGTGACCAGCGCACATAATAACACATTACGAATGTTGTATATTTATTGTATTTTGCTCTGGTTTTTGGGCCAAAAACAATTAAGAAATACCAGATAAGTTTTGTATACAAAAGCTAAATTATGAACATATATTTCTTCATTAAAGTAAATTACAAAGCGTTGTTAAGCTATTCTTACCCTCAATATAGCAATGTTATACAAATAAAAACTAAGAGCGGGCCTCAATTTATATACCTGAGTTGATCAGCCATGAAGCGAGCTGGCTGTAAATATTCAAGCTTCCCATGCTTTTTCAATGACCAAGTAGCGTTGGGAAATGTGTTTTTAAACCGCTTGTTGGATTTTGCCGATAATTGACAGAAAGCATCGGTATAATGTTTAGTTTTGCATACCGTGTTTGTGTTCCGGTAGGTGACTTCTGACGGAGTCATGGCACTTAGACATTTTCACTTTAAATTTGATGTCGATGCAACACCTCCAAAACGGTATAATGTCTCGTTCTGCATATCGCGTTTGTGTTACATATCGATTATTTCCGACGGAGTTATAGCCCTTTGACATTTTCACTTTAAATTGGTTGTCACCGCTACTCCTTCTAACTCGCCTGCTAGATTTCGACGAAACTTAACAGGAAGCATTATTATAATCCTAGTTCTGCATATCTTGTTTGTGCTCCGGTTCGATGATTTGTGTTGGAGTTTTGGCTCTTTGAAATATTCACTTTAAATTGGTTGTCTCCATTGCGGCTCTTAAACCGCCTGTTAGATTTTGACAGAAGTCGGCCGGAAGCATCGGTATGATGCCTAGTTGTGCATATCGCGTTTGTATACCGGTTCGATGAATTTTGATGAAGTTATGGCCCTTTGACCTTTTCCCTTTAGTCTCCGTTAGTTCTCCTAAACAGCTTGTTGGATTTCGCCGAAAATTTACAGGAAGTATCGGTATAATGTCTAGTTGTGCAATTCGCGTTTGTGTTCCGGTTTGATGATTTTTTACCCAGTTATGGCCCTTTGACGTTTTCACTTTAAATTTGTTGTCGCCCCTACAGTACTCCTCCTAAACTGCTGGTTGGATTTCGCCGAAAATTTACAGGAAGTATCGGTATAATGTCTAGTTATGCAATTCGCGTTTGTGTTCCGGTTTGATGATTTTTTACCCAGTTATGGCCCTTTGACGTTTTCACTTTAAATGTGTTGTCGCCGCTACAGTACTACTCCTAAACTGCTGGTTGGATTTCGCCGAAAATTTACAGGAAGTATCGGTATAATGTCTAGTTGTGCACGTCGCGTTTGTGTTCCGGTTCGGTGTTTTTTTACGGAGCTATGGCCCTTTGACGTTATCACTTTAAATTTGTTGTCGCCGCTACTCCTCTTAAACCGCTTGTTGGATTTTGCCAATAATTTACAGAAAGCATCGGTATAATGTCTAGTTGTGCATTCCGGTAGGTGATTTTTGACGGAGTCATGGCACTTTCACATTTTCACTTTAAATTTGATGTCGCTGCAACACCTCCTAAACCGCGTAAGATTTCGACGAAACTAACAGGAAGCATTATTATAATCCTAGTTCTGCATATCTTGTTTGTGTTCCGGTTCGATGATTTGTGTTGGAGTTATGGCTCTTTGAAATAGTCACTTTAAATTTGTTGTCTCCATTGCGGCTCTTAAACCGCTTGTTAGATTTTGACAGAAGTTGGCAGAAAGCATCGGTATGATGCCTAGTTGTGCATATTGCGTTTGTATACCGGTTCGATGAGTTTTGATGGAGTTATGGTCCTTTGACGTTTTAACGTTAAATTTGTTATCGCCGCTACCCCTCCTGAACTGCTTGTTGGATTTCGACAAGACTTGGTAGGAAACATCGGTTATGATGCCGAGTTGTGCATATCGCGTTTGTGTTCCAGATCGATGATTTTTTTGCCAGAGTTATGGCCCTTTGACATGTTAAGTTTAAATTTGTTGTCGCCGCTGCTCCTCTTAAACCGCTTTTTGTATTTTGATGGAACTTTGAGGAAGCATCGGTATGATAGCTTGTGCATATGCCTTATGCGTTTCTGTTATCCAAATATGTTCCCTATCTACTTCCAAACATATCTTAACAAGGTTGCGCCTTATCCACTATAAAACTTCCTTTAACTAGGTTGCGCAATATGTGGGGGAGACATCTGGGGTTTTTAAAATAAAACTCCAGTTATAATAACAGTTAACTGGTGACTTGAAATCAAAATGGCACTAAACAAAACTACAAAGAATAACGTTAAACTATTTGATATAATTAAGTTAAAACATAAATATAAGTTGATCACAAATGTATCATTTCATAAAACCGCACAATAATGAGTAAACCATGTAAAAAGTGATCCAATCCATACCACCGCATACGACTACTGACAATTGCTAAGACTTTACAGATAGTTTTGCATTTGCATACGCCTGTATGTTAAATATAGCAAAGTTTGAGATTTTTATTATAATCTCGATCATATTGACCTCTTTCGATGCTTCTATATTTATAATGAAAAAGTCGGAATGCTATAGACTACGTTATAACTGATCGATGATCAGCCATTTTGAATGCGGAAGAGCGCAAGCAAGATCTGTGGTGTTCAAGATCAATGACATATACAGTGGGAACATGTGTTTACTTATACCGACTCCTGTTGATGTCGTTTCAGTCACGTGGATTAACACAAGTTAAGACGACCGTGTAATAACACTGACTTACTTCTAACTTGTTTTCAGTCATCTTTTATTTCTAGGCCAAAAGGATTTCTATTCTGTCGTTATTGTTTACATACGTGTTACGTTCAACACAGATTTTAACAAATAAATCAAAGAAAGCAAACTCCAAACCACTCTGAACATATTAAAAGGAAACACGCGTTGTTACGTAAATCAGTTCCCATAGTGAGGCAATACTTCTGAACAGAAAGCAAAATCGAAACCACTCTGAACATAGTAGAGGAAACACTTACAAATACGCAAATCAGTTCCCGGGAGTGAGGCAATACTATAGTGTTCTGAACAATAAACCAAAGAAAGCAAGCTTGAAACCACTCTGAACATAGAAAAGGAAACACTCACAAATACGCAAATCAGTTTCCGGGAGTAAGGCAATACTATAGTGTTCTGAACAATAAACCAAAGAAAGCGAGATTGAAACCACTCTGAACATAGTAATGGAAACACTCACAATACGCAAATCACTTCCCAGAATGAGGCAATACTATTGTTTTCAGAACAATTAAACCAAAGAAAGCAAAATCGAAACACCACTCTGAACGTATTTCATCCTGCTAAGTAAACACATGCTCCCATTTGATGTATCCCGTTTACGTTATTGTGTATCCAAAATTTAAAATTAATGCAAAAAACTGCATACAAGTACTTATAAATGCGTTCTATATCTTAAAATACTCAAAATGAAAAATAAAATCAGTGTCGCATGCAACAGTACAAAATAGAATCACTTCTAAACCAATATTTACTCCTGCCTTGCCATACGGCAAGTCATCATAGGGCTTGGGCAGGTGTGGATAGACATCCTGGAGGTCGAGGAGGAGTTTGACTTAATAAATATGCCAGATTCAAGACTTCTTTTCACAGATGTAGATTCAAGTTGGTCGGCAGAAGAAGAAGCACGTCTTACCGATATGGCTGAGGCTGCGGTGCTTCTCGCATATTTTGTGGATTGTGCAGACTTGGTTAAAGAATCTCTGCTTCTAGAAGACGTGGCAGATGATGTATTACATCTCACATGTGCTGTAGATTGTGCAGACTTAGCTGTAGATTCCCTGCTTCTTGCAGACTTAACCGAGTCTGCATGGCTTGCCACAGTGATGGTTGATTTGGCAGACTTTACCGATGCAGCCTCGTTTCTTGCTGACCTGATTGAGGCGGCTTTGCTAGCCATAGAGGTGCTGGATTTGGTAGACATGGCTGTAAAGGTACAGCTTCCAGGAGACTTAGCAAAGACTGCCTTGTTATCCAAACCGATGGTGGATGGCACAGACTTATCTAATGAACCCCTGTTTCTTGCAGAATTGGGTGTTGTTGCATTGGTATCCATTGTCGTGCTGGGCTTGGCAGACCTGACTGTAGGGGCTCGGCTTCTTGCAGATTTGGATGAGACTGCATCAGCTCTAGGCACAGAAGAGGCGGATGTTCTGCTTATTGTAGATATTGAAGAAAATGCACGGCTAGCCAGAGAGGTGTTAGAATTTGCAGAGCTTACTGTAGGGGCTCTTTTAACATACTTTGTCGGGTGAATGGCGGTTGTTTTGGATCCACCAACAACATTGGAACCCATCTTATTATTGACAGATACATGAGATAAAGCAACCTCCGATCTTTGAGACATATGTGATTCTCTATCTCGCATCTTATCTGCATTGGCCTGCATCTGGGCACTTTTTTTCGTGTGGCGCACCGCGATAAGAACCGGCTTCCATTTTCTTTTCTTAATTTGCCCTAATACCTTGTCAGCCTCTTTACTCTCGTCCAGTGAACTTCGCTGCACGTGTATGGGCGGTACTTCTGGCAATGGACCAAAGCTTGACGCTAGTTTACGCGAGTCAGCTAGTTCCTGCTTCAGAAGAAGGCTGAAACAGACAATACAAAATTATGCCGCAGATGCAATAGGAAATACATGTATGTTAAAAGCTGCTAAGACCACACTTAAAATATCTGAGTTTGCCAAACACGAGCTTAGATTTTACATATTGGTAGGTAGGTAGTTAGGAAAATTCTTGTTTTTCCTTCCATGTATGTCAGATTATTTTGTGAATGCTGTTTAAAGTTTAAATGTTTGGACGTAAAACACTACTTTGTATACTTATTAACGAATAACTTTATGACCTGCAACTGCACCACTCTTCTATCTTCATTACTTGAACCATTCAAGACAGGCAGGGTTAATAACAACAACACGGCTGTAACTTCCGGTACGGTGTTGCGGTTCTAGTGGGGATTTGTTAAGGTAAATAGAACCTTGTGAACAATGATGGGAGAGGGTGTGGGGTGTGTGGGGGGTGTGGGTGTGGGGTGTGTGGGGGTGGTGTGGGTGTGGGTGTGGGGTGTGTGGCGGTGGTGTGGGATGTGTGGTATGGGGTGTGTGGAGATGTTTTCGGAAATAGAATTACGCTTGGTTTGTGTTTTGTGTTGGTTAATTACAGATGTCGGACAGGTGACAGATGGTTCAGGTAAGTTAAAAGTGACACTTTCGGACAACATACTCAAACTAAACACAAGAAACAGATGATCAAGGCTTTGAAGTTAATATTTTTATTTTCAACGTTCAAGCAACGATGTTTTCACATCTGGAGTCTTTAAGTTAGAAGACATGAAGTCCTGAAGTTACAAATCATGGGGTTAAAAGTCATATTGCGTGAAGTTACAAGTAACGAAGTCATTGAAGTTAGAATTAGATATAAAAAAAGAAAGTAAATGTAGTATTCAAGGACGGCACACAGAAACAAAGAACAAAATTAAAAATGAATGAAAGGCCGCTGGGGGTTTAAACCAGGTTCTAGGGTGCACCAAACCTGACACTTACCCTACTGTCATCCCAATAAAACGGGACAGTGTACATAAAGAAAACCCCTCCATGAACTATTCTCTAACCAACAAGGCAGCATTAATAGGCAATATAAGTAAAACACAAAGATGCTCATGTATATATAAATACAAAAAAAGACAATATCCTAGAAAGCCACAAAGAACGTACTCAGTGACATGGCAGAAGCCAGAGCAACAAGAGAACAAACCATTGAGGGCACGACAAGACAAGATTGCAGACAAACATCAAACGTCACCGTCCTTTTTGGCTTTAGGTAGACGTCATCATATGGTCCACAGCCTGTCCGGTTGAGGAAAGAGGAAAGCATAATGGCGAACTGTAAATGGGTCCAACACCAAGAATGCGGTGCATTGCAAAAGGATAGGGTCATAACCTCTTATGATAAATCTTTAACACGTTTAACAAAGATAGTATGAAAGTGATCATGACCAGGGATCTTACGAAGTTTGTAAATCACGTCCCCATTGTGATAGTCCTTGTCGCAGAAGAGTTCTTAAATTCCTTTTATATTTGGAAAGAAGATCAGGGTTACGAAAATAAAATTTTGCAAATATTTTGCAAAGGTTTTAAAAAGTTTATGGTAACGGATGGAGTAGCTTTTTAGTTATACAAAGATTACGAATATTAAAGTCCTCAACTCGAGTACAAGCTCTAGAAAAACCAATAAGTTGAGACACATAGCCTTAATAAGAAGTTGCTCGGGGAACATCCCCATATAACAATATCGAAATTAAATCATCCCTCTTGTGATATATTTTGCTAATTATTTCACCATTTTCAATAGAGAGGTATAAATCGAGAAAAAATGTGTTAGTATCAGAAATATTAGCTTTGCAATCTCATTAAATCACGCTATGATACTCTACGCTACTAAGGATCTGAAACACTGCATTGGAGGTCACGTCAGATTGACCTTACGATTAGCCAGATCAGATTTCAGCCTACTTAAGGTATTGAAAGAGACAATGTCCGTAACTTTTAGCTTATAAAACACCAAATAACTGCGTTGACAAGCACAACACACCAACCATTATTGAATATTTACTGGAAAAAAAACTCGATTGTTTGACGGTATTCAATAGCGGTACAAAATAATGTACTGATTCCTGGGATTGAACCCACACTAAAATTACACTCGCAGGTCAATAGCCGACTTCGCTATCAACTAAGCTAAGCGGGCCAGATGTACAACGACTTACTATTTAGAATATCGTCGGTGGAATATATATTTTCAAAACACCTGACAACGCCCATGATTTGCTTCGTATTATCGATGTAAAACATGCCATTTAGTGCATTTCTTTGAATGTATCGTGCAATCCACAGCAATGACACATGAAGCTATAGATATATGTGTGTTCGGATATAGATCTATGTGTTTTATGTGGATTTTCGATTGTTCAGTTCACTCGAACGTCATCTTAAATGCATATGAAACGCGCTATTTCATTGGTTGAATTTAGCTGATCTTCTCATGAATATTGATTAAATAAAAGGTCGATCTGACAAGACCTCCAAGGCAGTGTTGTCAGATCCTATAGCGGAGAGTATCAAAACGTCTTAAGATATGATTTTATTGAGATTGATTAGCTTTGTTAATAAGTACTGATAAAGGTGATCCTTTGAGAGCAACTAACACAATTAAGAGACTAAAGCAGCAGTCTCGGTTGTATTGAGTCTGTTCATGAGAAGTAATGGAAGAAGCAACACTTCTCACGCCCACTAGCACCGGCTTAAGCGGTATTCTACTTCAAAGCCACCTATATTGGGCTCGTTGGTCCCAAAGGACCAGTAAAAAAATAACACTACTGATTCGTAGCACGGGGAGACTTTTTACAGCCGCCACACTGCACTAAACGAACGCTAGTGTGAATGTTAATAAGTACTGATAAAGGTGATCCTTTGAGAGCAACTAACACAATTAAGAGACTAAAGCAGCAGTCTCGGTTTTATTGAGTCTGTTCATGAGAAGTAATGGAAGAAGCAACACTTCTCACGCCCCCAAGCACCGGCTTAAGATGTATTCTACTTCAAAGCCACCTATATTGGGCTCGTTGGTCCCAAAGGACCAGTAAAAAAATAACACTACTGATTCGTAGCACGGGGAGACTTTTTACAGCCGCCACACTGCACTAAACGAACGCTAGTGTGAATGTTAATAAGTACTGATAAAGGTGATCCTTTGAGAGCAACTAACACAATTAAGAGATTAAAGCAGCAGTCTCGGTTTTATTGAGTCTGTTCATGAGAAGTAATGGAAGAAGCAACACTTCTCACGCCCCCAAGCACCGGCTTAAGCGGTATTCTACTTCAAAGCCACCTATATTGAGCTCGTTGCTCCCAAAGGACCAGTAAAAAAATAACACTACTGATTCGTAGCACGGGGAAACTTTTTACAGCCGCCACACTGCACTAAACGAACGCTAGTGTGAATGTAAGTTGAAGTTTCTTCAGATATATATTAGTAACCATACTAGAAAAGAAAGGGTGATCAATGTTAAATATGTCATCCAGATACCGAGAGTGTCATTAAAGGATTCAATAACATCTGTCTGGGAATCTGGTGAAAGTCACATTCATAGCAATATAAAAACAAATCTGCGACAAGTGGTGCACAGTTCGTACCCATAGCGTACCCATAGGGATACCAACAATTTGTCTATAACGGTAGTTCCATACCTGACGAAAATGTTATCTAATATGAAGATGAGTGCTTTGTAACACCGTATATAGCTCATTCCATATATAGCTCACCAGTGAGCTATATACGGAGCAATGTATCCGAATAAAGCTCAAGATGTGCTATATACGGAGCTCGTCTCCGCATAAGCTCACGATAAGCTATATACGGAGGGCATGTGCCTTGATCCCGAATAAAGCTTACTCTTTTAAAAACTGAAAATGTTTTAAGTCCTGTTCCAATTATACTCATATTTCGTATTTGTATGATTATGATACATGAAGGTCTAAATATATTATTAAAGTATAGTTTAAAGATATATAGTAACGACAAGATCCTCATCTTTCCAGGAAATATATAAAAGTATATTAAAGATAAAGACTTGTTGCACTATGTTGTATTTTTGTAATATTAAGCGATGCCATACTCATTTACTCACGTGAGTAAACTTTACAATCAATGTCTGAAAAATTGAAAGATTTAAAACCCGAAAAATGCAATAAAATCGTAAGCTTAGGAGGGTTCAGGTCTATTTTGCATTTTCTACTATGGTCAAAGTGCCATGACATATTATTACAAAATATGCCTGGAATTACACCAGAATGCACCATTTAAGACTACCATTAACCCAAATTGTCTTGTGGGAGGACCCAAACCCCACGCAACTTAGTTGCAGCATTATTATAGGTTTATGGGGACGGGCGCAAGTAGGCGTTTAGGTATCTTGAGTAACTTCAATTGTGTCCACGCTACGCCCCTGGTTGGTGTTACTGCTGTTGATGATGAAGAACTAACCCTTTCTGAGTGAGCAACTGTTTTTTTCTTTGCTTGGCACAGATTATTTTTTTGCGTGGAGTGCCTGAAGAGCGAGCCGTGCGTGAAGAGCGTACATTGCGTGAAGAGCGTGCAGTGCGTGAAGAGCGTGCATTGCGTGAAGAGAGCGTGCAGTGCGTGAAGAGTCTGCATTGCGTGAAGAGCCTGCATTGCGTGTAGAGCGTGCATTGCGTGAAGAGAGCGTGCAGTGCGTGAAGAGCGTGTATTGCGTGAAGAGAGAGCGTGCAGTGCGTGAAGAGCGTGCAGTGCGTGAAGAGCGTGTAGTGCGTGAAGAGCGTGCAGTGCGTGAAGAGCATGCATTCCCTGAAGAGCGAGCCGTGCGTGAAGAGCGTGCATTGCGTGAAGAGAGCGTGCAGTGCGTGAAGAGCGTGCATTGCGTGAAGAGAGAGCGTGCAGTGCGTGAAGAGCGTGCAGTGCGTGAAGAGCGTGCAGTGCGTGAAGGAGCGTGCAGTGCGTGAAGAGCGTGTAGTGCGTGAAGAGCGTGCAGTGCGTGAAGAGCATGCATTGCCTGAAGAGCGAGCCGTGCGTGAAGAGAATGCATTGCGTGAAGAGCGTGCAGTGCGTGAAGAGCGTGCAGTGCGTGAAGGAGCGTGCAGTGCGTGAAGAGCGTGTAGTGCGTGAAGAGCGTGCAATGCGTGAAGAGCGTGCAGTGCGTGAAGAGCATGCATTGCGTGAAGAGCGTGCAGTGCGTGAAGAGCGTGCAGTGCATGAAGAGCGTGCAATGCGTGAAGAGCGTGCAATGCGTAAAGAGTGTGCATTGCGTGAAGAGCGTGCATGTAACCAGCAACATTATTTATGCAATTATTTTCTGTTATTGTGCGCTCCTATTTTAACTAATTTTGTATTTAGATGATGATAAGCTATATACGGAATGACCATGCCTTTTCACCGTATAAAGCTTACTTTGGTGTGAGCTATATACGTAGAAAATGTGAGCTATATGCCTACATATAAAGCTTACTGGTGAGCTATATACGGTGTTACAGTTGTACACATACTTCTTGGCAAGACCACATAGTGTAATTGTCTAAACTTCCGTTAGTAAAAAAAAGCGCTTTAACATTATTACAGGCCAAAAATGTAGTTTTTTCTCTAGCAAAAGTTTTTTGAATACGAGCAATAAGCTTTTCTTTGATAAGGTGATGTGGTAAGGTTGTATATAGTGTAGAGAAGTCATAAGTGCGTATAGATGAAACTTGACGTTTATTGCAAATGTTATCAAGAACGTCTCCTGAATTTTTAATAGACCAAAATAAATTAATCCCAGATTTTTCATAAGTTTTAGCACAATATTTTTAACGTGATCTTTAAAGATGAATGGCCACCCTTTTTGTAATATTATCAATTAACAAATTTAACTCTTAAAACATCATATGAACATTGTTTTGATAGTCTCGGAGAGAAACATATATTGAAAACCGCTACTACGTTGTATGTAAAAGTAAGTATTATTTGACTGACGTAGATACTACTTCTACCACTGCGTGACTGCACGGGGAAATGAGGTAAATCTGAATTGTATAGCTGCACAACTATTGCCAGATAATTGATAAATACATTTACCTGTGGATTAATTTACATGTTCAAAGTTGTCTACGTCATCAAATAAATCTTATTCCCGCTTTTCACAGATATTGCAATGTGTGAATTGTAAATATATATTGTTGCGTATTGATTTCAAAATAAACATCAACATGTTCATGAAACAAAACATGGCCGGAGAACTTTAAGAGAACAGTGCTATACCGTTGTAATGGTTGAGGTATTTATATGTAAACTTACGCGTTCTGCTGATAAATGCTTACGAGCTCCTCCATCTTCACCACTTCGTCTGTAACATATAGAAAATAACATATATATTGTGAGAGCACTTCACCATTTTAGAATGAGCCCGCCGTTCTGCCTTGGCATATATTGAACAAAGCAAAACATAACATATATACAGAACAAAACATATAGTGGGAGATCACTTCGCCATTTTAGAATGGGCCCAGCGTTCTGTTTCGACTTCGAATGTAAAATACAGAACAAAACACATATTCGGAGTTCACTTCGCCACTTTAGCGTAGGCCCATAGTTCTGCGTTGGCTTCTTTGTCTGTTAAATACAGAACAACACATATAGCGTGATATTTAAACTCGGAATGAGCCTCATTGATGAATGACCGTATGCCATATCGAGTTGGAATGGGGATTGACGATTAGTAAACATGACAATAATGGGGCTGTAGATGATTACTGGAATTCACAATCAATTCAAAGTCATGGTATTCGGCAACCTGCATGGGAATCATTGATGAAACTTCACTTAAATAGCAATTCATTATTTAATGTGTATTACCCTTGGTGAGTGGAAAAATTCTATTGCTTTTAGGTCAAATGTCAAGGTCACACCATGACAAATTACAGACTGACACATTCCGAGAGGTACCTCCGGAAGTATAGCATCTACACTCACTAAAAATCTGTATGTGCATTTCCCTCGGTAAGAGTACGGACTCTATTGCTTTTGAGGTCAGTATTTTAATGGAATGTAAAATACAATCACTAAACTAGTCTTGAGTATAATTGTCTAAGTTAAAACTGAAAGTGTTGCACGCAGGTAATCGATGTAAAAATCAACATTTTTCCGAGGCCCATATAATCAGGCCCCGCCTGGTAGTGAGTTGCCTCGGTTACATTTCATAGCTGGCTAAAGGACCTGAGTATGCCAAGATCAGTGTGACCTGATCATAAAACATAATGCATGGCCCACATTGTTGAAAAGTTATACAAATACTGCTCTTGGCTAAACAACGATATGTTTGCCATAAGGTCAATGTCATATTGATCTGAATCCATGAAATATTTTTCACAAAAATATGTAAACGTTCGTGTAAAGCCCCATTAGACGGCGCTTCTATAAGGTAAAACGTCTTCAGCTATCTGAGAAGTGCGAATATTTAGAAAAGTATGAAATAATACCAAGTGATGCGATGTGACAAATGAGAGGGAGAGTACGAGTTGGAATTATTGGTTAATCTTACATAGTTTTAGGGACTCTCCGTGTGTGTTTTCTCGTCTGGTCCTTTTCTTTTTGCGACTGTCAACATACAAACTAGTCGTGTTTGTGTTAGAGACAGGCAGTTCTTCGGTAGACAGTGTTCTGTGCAGTTGTATAGCAGGCAGTCTGCTGGGAAGTTTGGGATAAAAAGAGTTGGCCCTTTGTCTGAAAGATAGCGAAATACGTTGCTGATTGGAAATACAAACATTTGTTTAAATTAATTAATAAGATGAGTTACAAATCGTTTTAATTTTTTCATTGTGTGTATGAACACGAACATTTGCTGATTTGTTTATGAAATAAACTAAGATAAATTCAATGTTACGCCTATTGTTGTAAAGACCAATGTTTTTGGAAAACACATATACTTTTTTGTTATATTGCTTTCAGTTATTCTTTTCGGCTGAATCAGAAGACTTGAACCCCTTTCCAGTTATTACTACAGATAGTGTTGCCGTGTTATACTTAGGCAGTCAATATTTTATAAACTCTGCCTTCTGAATTTGACATTATGTTCACCATCAGTATATCGTTGCAGGTCCGACAATATTTGAGGAGGGAGGAGGAGGTACATGTGCAATGGGGTGGTCCTCTTTCAACTCCCTTCCCATTTTCTCCCTTCTCCCTCCCACTATCTCCCTTCTCCCTCGCATTTTCTCTCTTCTCTCGCAGGGTACTGATGAACAAGTGACGTAATTGATGAAACAATTGATCGCGGAGACAGAACGTGAACGGCAGACAAGACAATGGTCGATGATAGGTCCTCATTTCTTTACAAACTTGTTATTTTAAAAAGCTCCCGCCCCTTTCTCTCCCGACCCCCGCACATTGTCTCCCGTACCCCTCCTTTTGAGATGTAATACTAAATCTTTAGATAGTGCTACTCCAAGAAATTTGAGAAAACTTCATTCATGACCTACCCCAAATCTTTCTTCATTTTATTCATTTTAGCCGTTTCCCTTGTTTACATATCAGAAACGAGGCTATCGCCTTTAAAACCAGAGGATGCATTTTCAGTTTGCGGTTTTGGCGCTCGCACGTCTTGAACGTGTGGCCCTGTCTGTCGCCTGTTACTAGGACGATAGGAATGGTCGTCTGGTCTTGAACGTGAGACATGGCAGCCTGAAACAAAGAATAAACACCTTCAAATGGAATTTCAAAATGGCGATTAAAACTCATATTAGGAGAAAATCCATTAAAATTCAAATGAAACTCTGTGGAACAAAACGTCAAAAGAAAACGATCATACCTTTCTCATAGTTAAGATCGTTGGTTGTAAGCAGACCATCTTCAACACAAGCCCTGTCTGTCCTTCCAGACCAGCGTGTTGGAGCAACATCGCGGGACTGTTTCGTCTTCTCCCTGATCTGCTGTGCTTTCCGTGCACGTCTCCTTTCTGTAAAGGACAACTTGAACAATTAAATGACAAGCTCTGTGGTAAGCTGTAAATTATTATACCAACATAGACCGTGCCATAGTAAATGATATATTCTACTGTTACTCATTCGTGCTAGTTCTTACTTATTTATCATTGCAATCAGCATAAGTACAGATTGTTAACACATTTTACAGTAGGCCGCGTCGGTGATTTAGTGGTAGATCGTCCGCCTAGCAGTCTTGGGTTCAATCTCCAACCAGTTCCTTCTAAAAATTTCAAAAAAAATATACTAGAAGCTCCCTAGCCTGACTTTCAGCATATCATATAAAGGGTAGTACTAGGACTGACCTGCCCACTGTCAGCATAAAGTGACTGGGTGGGGTATTATGTCATGTGTCTACGGCTTGGTATTCCAGTGTGTCAGCGCTCCATATACATTTAAGCATTTATATCACGTTTGCAAGTGGACACCGCCGAGATATGACTAAACGATTTATAAGCGACGTTAAACCCTTTGTGTAGTTTAAACATTGGCTAAAAGGCAGTCACTTGTAAGTCATTAGTATGAACTATTGACTTTAGAACGTTTCCTATCCGGTTCAATCTGGTTTTGCGGTCAATAGCTTTGTTGCAGGTCAATAGTCTGAGAATGACTTCTGTTTCGGTAAATAGTATACAACTATCTACTTCTGTTGAGGTCAATGGTTAAAAGTATTCATCCAAGAGAATGACTATTGACCCGAAGCAGTGAACTATAGACCGAGACGCAGTCGAGGTCAATAGTTTACTGCTTATTCCCGAAGATGAATAGTTTTAACCGTTGACTGAAACAGAAGTAGATAGCTGTTTTATTATATGGGATCGTATACACTCCATTAGTTTGCTTATTTTTTGCTTACTTGTTTACATGCTTGACGTCATGTCATGGGACGCAAAACCAGATTGAACCGGATAGGAAACGTTCTAAAGTCAATAGTTCATGCTAATGACTTACACGTGACTGCCTTTTAGCCAATGAAAAATATGTATTTAAAATGATATATAATAATTAAAATTATTCGTCCTCGGGAATGACTATTGACTCTCAACAATAAAATATTGACCGAGACTTCACTGCTTCGGGTCAATAGTCACTCCGTTGGATGAATAGTATCAACAGAAGTAGGTAGCTTCTCCGACGAGACAAACGCTTGCTTCCAGTGTGAGAAGCTTGGTATCTCCACCGGCAGATGGAAGAAGAGGCACCGTGGACTTCCGGCACCGTCTGGTACTGTTCCATGTTCAGTTTGATAAGAAAAAGGGGGGAAATTATCCGGTCAAGCAATAAATATCGTTTTAATACCAGAGACCGTTGCATACAGTTTTGTTATGTTTTTTTGTGTCTGTATAGTTTTGTACGCCCCACAACCTGTCCCTCAACTCAAATCCCGCTCCTCTCCCACGTAGAATTTTAAGAGCAAATAGCCTAGGTTGTAATATATATTATCTTACCTTTAACATTTTTGTTATCTGTTGGAATCATTCTCATTCAAACAACACTCAAGAACACGGGTTTGTCTTAAGAGAATTCACACACTTTGGCGCCAACAAATATTAACGCAAAGTGACTGTTTACATCTCTTGACGTAACGTCGTCATGGTGAGTTCTTACACGATAAGAAATAGTTTCATCTGTATGGGTTTTCTGTCTTCAATCCCTTTAATATTTTGATAAACCGTATACATATTTAATTCAGATGACGCTATTTAAAGGAAAAAATATGCAAAAACAATCGATTAGTCTTCGCTGTATCAAATTATCAAAGTACAAACACATGTACATACGCCGACTAGTAACACGAACGGCTACTCTACGACGTAACGTCATAGTCAAGAACGGTAACTCTACGTTGCAATGCATTGAGGTTTTATATTCCTAAAGTGACCTTTCAACATAATGCAGTCTGAAATATAGTTAGATTTCAAGCTCTTCCGAGCTGTTATTAAACATTTCCAGTCTGATAATGATGAAAAAAGTAGCTTTAGTGTAACTTTAAAGCAGAACATCTCTTTTCATTCAATAAAATCCAACAACTCTTGCTTTTATTAAACGTTCTGAAAAAGTCTGCTAAATATTAAACAAGAGGTCCTAGAGGACCTGTATTGCTCTACTTGTGTCAGGTGATACTGTCTCCTTTGATGATTATTGATAACAGTCAGAAAAACTAATTTGGCTGAAATAGAGTGAAAACCAAAGCTTCCACGCTAAAAAAAAAGAGGAGGGAAATATTTTAATAATTGATAGGGCAAACGGTAGGAGCTAGAGTGTCAACCGAGCTGGAGCGATCTGGAAGAATAATGGGTGTCAAAACAAATACGAGTAAAACAACTATACTGCAAGTTCAATATTCAATGTGCATATACATTAAACATGACCCCGAAAAAGGAATCGGTTGAATTAATTATTGTTAATGAAATAGTTTGGAAGGAAAATGTCGATGACTCGGCTAAGTTTTGGTGCATCAATCATTTAAAGTATATGATGATCTATCATCATAGTAAATTCTTGTGTAGTTATACAACTACACTTTTATTTAATAATATGTACATGTGCCAGCAATGTGAACCCCTATATCACGCCTACCAAACGCTCTGATGGTGCTAGCGTCTGCATGCATGAATTCGTAATGTGAAGCCTATATCACGCCTACCAAACTCTCGGATGGTGCTGGCGTCTGCATGCACGAATTCGTAATGTGAAGCCCATATCAGGCCTACCAAACTCTCTGATGGTGCAGGCGTCTGCATGCACGAATTTGTAATGTGAAGCCCATATCACGCCTACCAAACTCTCTGATGGTGCTGGCGTCTGCATGCACGAATTCGTAATGTGAAGCCCATACCACGCCTACCAAACGCACTGATGGCGTTGGCGTCTGCATGCATGAATTCGAAACGTGAAGCCCATTTCACGCCTACCAAACTCTCTGATGGTGCTGGCGTCTGCATGTACGAATTCGTAATGTGAAGCCCATATCACGCCTACCAAACGTCTGATGGCGTTGGCGTCTGCATGCACGAATTCGTAATGTGAAGCCCATATCACGCCTACCAAACTCATCATAATAAGGTTCATTTCGCAATAACTGTTCGATGCATCGGGGGATTTTTAAATAAATTGCCACAAATAACCATCTCATCGAGACGACGTACAGAACCCAACCCCCGGGTATGTATTTTCAAGGTCAATGGCATAAAGGTCATATACTTCTTATATGTGCTTTTAATAAGGTGTTTTGTGTTCTCTCTCCATAACTCTCATGTTTGCAGGAATTTGTAATGAATTGACACAAATACACAAATACTCAAGTCGTTGGAGGGATATAGTTTTGGCATTGTCCGTAAGTCCGTTCGTCCGTCCATTCGTCCGTTACAGTTTCCGTGCCCGCTACATATCTCTCACATGCATGAACGGATTTTGAAATAAATTGGCAAATATACTCATCTCATCAGGACCACGTGCATAACCCAACACCAGGGTCTGTATCTTCAAGGTCAATGTATAAAGGTCATATACTTCTTATATGTGCTTTTACATTTTGTGTTCTCTCTACATAACGCTCATGTTTGCAGGGATTTTATAATGAACTGACACAAATACACAAATACTCAACCCATCAAGACATGCATGGAGGCAAGAAGAGCCCCATGCCCACGCCCCCCTAAAAATATATTTATTTACTTTTTATTAGTTTATTATCCCCAACGAAGAGGGATATAGGAATATAAAGATTCACATTCATCAAGGTCAAGGTCATAAATGTCTTCATAAAGGTCAAATACTTCTTAGATGCATATAATAAGGTTCATTTCGTGTCAGCACCATAACCTTTCCGTGCATGGAGGGATTTTAGAATAAATGGGCACAAATACTCATCTCTTCGAGACGACGTGCAGAACCCAACACCCGGGTCTGAATGTTCAAGGTTAATGTCATGATAGTCATATACTTCTTATATGTGCTTTTAATAAGGTATTTTGTGTTCTCTCTCCATAACTCTAATGCTTGCAGGGATTTTATAATGAATTGACACAAATACTCAACCCATCAAGACATGCATGGAGACCTCGTGCCCACGCCCTCTAAAATAACTTTATTTCCTTTTTATTAATTTATTATCAGTTTACAGTGTGTACAGACCACCCCTTTTACCACTCAAATACTTTGTTACAAAGTTAACTGACCTGATCAAGAAATCACCTACACAAAGGAACATTGTACTTGGAGACTTTAATGTTGATTTGTTCCAGTCATCCAGCAGTAGTGTTATAAAGCAGATGAATGGAAATGGTTACAATCCGATAATCACAACGCCTACTACAATGCGTCAACCACTGATTGACCATACCTATATCAAGGACATGGATCCAGCTACCAGTGGTGTTACAGTTATCATGATGCAACATTCCTTACCTTCTGAATAGGTATAAAATCATGCAATACATAAATCTGTCTGTCTGTGCCTGCCTTACTTTCATGGGGCGGGTGGAGGTGGGGTGGGGGAGGGGGGGCTTGCTTTTAGAGTCAAAGTTCTATGTCACAGGGATATTGAATATCAAAACGATCTCTGATCACTAGAGAACGGTTGGACCTAGCGTCGTCAATTTTGTCTGTTCGGGCGAGTGGGGGAGCCATACGTTTTTGTCCCATGGACAAGAACAATTTCTAGTTGTTAATGCTTTCCATACACACACTAGCGAAGCCAAGCGCTTTACACACTTAGTCCACTCGCAATTGTCCAATATATAACTTCCGTCGAAATTCCTGCAGAAAGCAATTTATAAGCTATATATCAGTTTAAAGGTTAGGCCATGAGGAATTCGAAAAACATTTTTGCTATTTTTTCAAGGTCACCTTAGGTTCAAATTTCAAGGTTAAAGGTCATACGCTAAACGTTTTCTTGAAACATGTTTAAATCTATTTTTATCACCAAATTGTTTAAATTTTGATATTTGAAATTATTGTTGCTTACCAAGTAAATAGTTTACAAAGGGTGTATATTGTTTTGACTCACTGTACTGGCATGTCTATAATCTCGTTTTCTGCTATCACGTCTTTGCTTCTTCCTATTTCATTTCTGTATATCATATTTCACTGTTGATTGTTAAACCAACAACGTGTATATATACTATGTAACTATTTGCTAAGCCATGCACATTTTTGTAATATATTGTATTGGGAAGAGCCATAACTAAAGTGTTAAAACTTGTGGTCCAACCTGTTTGCATAATAGATCTATATGGCAATGACGTATGTTTAAATCAAACCTTGTTTTACTGAAAAATGCCATTTTTTGCCTTGTTGACACTCTAACGCCGTCATTTTGTATTTAATCTTTAACAAACTTTACCAGTATCTTAAAGTTGCTATCCCGCCAACAACAGCCAAATTTTACAACCTATGTTCACCGTTTCTAAAACTGCTGATGACTTGGTATATACATATAACTTACATGTTTTGAGAATCCAAACTCTATAGATGCAATATAAACCGCTTTAACCTGCCAGAACAAACCCCAAAACTTGAGCGTCGTCATAATTCATTTTTCGCATTTTCAGTTTCGGCTATTTTATGTACCCTGAATTAAAGAAATACTTTTAATCGGCACATGTACATTATTTTATTAATTAAACACCTGGCTATGGTTTGGATAAGGAAATGTGTAGTGTAAATTTGCCGTTCGTTGGCGGGTTAGTGCCTTTAATAGACCTGGGCCCGTAAAGCAACTTGAATGGAAAATATTACTTAAGTCAAAATTTAAGATTTTTTACATGTCTTTAAATATTCTTATTAACCTCTCAGGGATACTACAAACCATCTAGTTTAAGATAAATATTTAGCTGTAGGTTTTATTTATCCATAACCTTATTAGCAACATTAAGAAAACGTCTTAAATCGATAGAAAAGAGTGTTTAAAAAAATGATAAAATTTGACTTAAGATAAGATATTGCTAAGAAGCTTTATGAATATGGACCCTGTACAACTAACTACGGTAACGATTACGGTAAGGATTACGTTAAAGTTAGAGACCCTGTATTTAAATTGCTTTCTTCTTTGTAGGCGTGTCTTTCTTTGTAACTTCATGTTCACCAGCTCATGGCGAAATCGGGTATTTAAGCGAGCAAATGTAGTGCAGGAAATCATTTACTGTTTAAACATTGACCGGTGCACATCGTACCTATACACAGGTAAAAGTACTTTTTACCTGGAAAAAATAGCCTCTTTCGGGGCTCGAACACACGACCTTTTGATTTCAAGTCAGAGCTCTATCGACTGAACTATAACGCTACTTGAGAAAATAGTAAACTAACTACCATCTATTATGAGGCAAAATAACTTAAAATATTTGAACGCATCTCAAGATGGATCAGTAAATATATAGTCTATCTTGTCGCACGTGTAAATTAACATTGCCTGGTGTAATACTGTATTTTATCAATATGAAACAATACTTCGCCTCAAAACAACCATATCTCGACTTGTAATTTAGCGCTTGACGAGTTACGCGCTAGTTATTACGCAATGCCTATTTAGTGTTAAAAATGCTACAAAATACCAATAAATAGCCGTGGTCTAGTGGTTCAGTTCAAATTCCGTCCCGGACAACTTTTTTTTTTATCACATATATTCTGAAGCCGTATATTTATCGATTTTACCTGTACGGTGTCTAAATAAAAATGTGAAATTTTACGCATCAACTGCATCAATTTCTGCCTTATAAACCGACTTTTGGGGTGTTCGTCGAATTGAAACTACTTCACACGTGACTCATTTATATTTACGAGTTACTACCAGTTAAAATAGGGACTGCGTAGCTTTAAGGACCTATTTTTTTCCCCAACCTAAATTATCATTGAAAAGACATGGAAATCTTGCTTATTTACTGCTAACATGCTCAGGTATATAAACCGAGGCCCGAGAAAAGTTGTCTGTATGAAAAGCATCGGTAAATTGAACAGTATCTACTTTATAACAGTATATATTATACCTCATTTGCATATTCCATTCTTTGTTTAATGTGACGTCATCCGGTCCATAAAGTTGCTTATTACATGTTTTACTACATATAGTAACAAAAACGGCCTGTTTTTCGTGTAATACAGGCATTGTCTCTGCATGCGGTCATATTAGATAAGCGCGTGAAACGGCGGGCCAAACATCCATATGAAGGGCAAAAAAATCCATATGGCGGGCCGAAAATCCATATTAAATCTAGACTTCGTTCAGGGGCGGATCCAGGATTTCAGCTTTGGGGGGGTGCGTAAGATTTTGGTCAATATTCGGGTCCGTTTCTAGCCTCATAAAACGGTTGCGGTAGTGCATTGATAGGGTAAAAAAGTGCGTTTTCAAATAAAAGGACTTAACAATGTGTTAATTAAACCACTCATTAGGTATTTTGCGTCGAGCGAAGCGAAGCGAGCGTGAAATTTTTTTATACTGAGGGCGTGCATCGAAATTGTTTGATGGGGTGCGTAAGATATGGTAAATTTTCGGGTCCGTTTCTAGCCTCATAAAACGGTTGCGGTAGTGCATTGATAGGGTAAAAAAGTGCGTTTTCAATAAAAGGATTTAACAATGTGTTAATTAAACCACTCGTTAGCCATTATGCGTGGAGCGAGCGAGAATTTTTTTATACTGAGGGCGTGCATCGAAATTGTTTGATGGGGGCGTAAGATTTTGATAAATTTTCGGGTCCGTTCCTAGCCTCATAAAACGGTTGCGGTAGTGCACTGATAGGGTAAAAACGTCCGTTTTCAATAAAAGGATTTAACAGTGTTTTAATTAAACCACTCATTAGCCATTATGCGTCGAGCGAGCGAAGCGAGCGAGAACATTTTTTATACTGAGGGCGTTGCATCCATTTCGCATTAAATTGTACATATATGTTTAATAATCGACCATAAACCAGTCATATCGTGCATCGGCACGTGCATCCAACGACAACTGCGACGGTTGAAAATGGCAGCCAGAATGCTCGCTACCCTGAGTACACGCAGGAGATTGTTAGTAACCTAACAAAGATGAGGACGGACATTAAATAATGAAATTGTGAAAAACAAGATTAGAACGACTCGGTCTAAATCACCCTACCATATGACGTGGAAAAAAAATTGTGACTGGCTCGGAGATGTTGAAAATATTTTTGGCGATTGTGTGATAGATTTAACCTATTAAATTATACAGTACATGTACATTATCAACTCGTTGTTTTTGATCGAAATGTCTTCAACAACCTATTATAATATATACTGTTTAGGGACCAGTTTCCGTCCAAGCCCAGTTTCCGTAATTCTCATTTAAAAACTGATGTTTACAATGCAAATTGCTAACGCGATGTTACTTATCGGCAGACGTTCACTCAGTAGCACTGACGTCAGTGACGATTGGAAACAAGAACAGTAAAGACATACTGACGTCATTTCGAATTTTTCAAATTCTTCACTGATATTCGGCAGGTGCCCTCCTGATTTTTCAGGACTTCATCCGTGGTGCGGTAATTCGGTGTGCATATAATCCTAATACATTTAGGGATTCACGAACCTTTGGGGACCCTTTTAAAAATACACAGAAATATAAAACACACATTTGAGGAAAGTTTGATGCTTTTGTCCTGCGTGTCTAGATTGGGTCCTAAAACCTGGATTTTGGTCCCTAGCTATATATATGCAAATCACCTGACCAGACTACTGTCCCCCCCCCCCCCCCCTCCATAATTCTAAGTGCCAAACACGAGAGATGATACTAGTTAGAATCGATCGAGGCGAGAATGCAGTAAAGAAGCGGTACAAAAACGAAAGTGGCCCCCGACCAATACTGCCGTTCGGGTCTCAATTACATTTTAAATAAAAGTCATCCAGGAAACAATACATACTGTACTGTACTGTACTGTATGTGAAATAAAAAAATAATCTCCTACCTTTTTATCCTTAAATTATATTTACGAAACTAAATGCCATTTGAAATTTCCTTTCTTCTACAAGCTCAAACGTAAACACACAAAACGGACAAAGTCAATGACGTGGAATAAAACGTCACTGGCAAACATGACGATTTTGTTACAAAGATTACGTCAGAAACGTTTCTGTGTAATTTTAATTAAGGAGGTGAATTGGTGTTTTGGAAACAAGGTACCGAATTGCCGATTTCAAATGGCACATCCTATTATTGCGATATATTAACATCATACGCTTATTTTATTCTTGTAAATCAATGAATAAAAATGGATCTAAATAAAGAGTTATATTTTAAAAAAAATATATACAAGTATTAAAAAAGATATTTAAAATGACTTTGCGCAATTTAGATCTAAAAATCTATCCAATATAATAGTGTTTTGGTTACACATGTAATAAACAGGTCATTAACTGGGGTAGGTGTGCCTCTTTGTGACACTGGCCCTCGACAGCCATATGAGGCCCTCGAGCTAAAGCGCTCGGGCCTCATATGGCTATCTCGGGCCAATATCACAAAGAGGCACACCTACCCCAGTTAATAACCTCTAAATATTGACCGGGCGCCCGGTCCGATAGCTATATTAATGGACGTGTAAAAAAACGAAAATAAATCATAAAACGTATTGATTTAATTTGTTGGTCAGATTCGGTATAATATAACAAATAATGTATGGTGCTTCGGTCCATATGAAGTTTATGGACTGGGCAGTCCATAAACTTGCATATGGACCTCAGCACCATACATTATCTGTTAAATAATACTTAAAACTTTACTTTTATGAAGAAAAATTAACAAGTAAGCAGTATTAAATACAAAACTTTGTTGATAATTCATTGTTTCTAGAATAAAACAACACCAAAACACAACTAATGAAACACTTGCTTTTATATTTTAATATGTTGGCCTCATTCTATAGCAGTATTGGGAGGGCCTCATCAACTGCAACAAAATTGATTACCACCATTTTCTCATGCACTTGTATGTCTAACAGTCAATTACAGTTACCTATAAAACTTGTCTCCTACCCCATATACAATAGGCTGGAAAAAGGTCCTTAAAGCTACAGGCGCTATACTTAAACCAGGGAGTAGTATACTTACTCCCTGCTTAAACTGATACTAACTCATGAATATGAATAAGCCACAGGCCGATCGGCCAAAAAATCGGTATATAAGCCAGAAATTGATGCGTATAATATCACAATTTATATAGCCTTCGTACAGGTAACAGCGTAAAGTGCTGTTGTCTTAGGCTAAATCACACATACACATACTATTGTTAGGACTGGTGGTTTAACCAACACGAAGTAGAATGCAGTGGCCCTTTCGTGTTTGTGTATTACTATTAAACAAGACCGACCCTGTAAAAAGAAAAAAAAAAGTATGATATTTCAATCAGAAAATATTTCTCATGATCACTTGCATATTCATTCAATATACCATCACTTTTAATTGTTACGATCATCTTACAGCAGTATTTATTTTGTTGTTTAAATGATATGTTATATATGCAATTTGACAACTTGATTACTAATGTATTACCTACGTCATTCACAGTATATGCACGTGTCCAAAGTTCACTAACTTGACAATATGTACGTACTTTTTTAAGTATTAAAATGTAATTCTTAAAATTTTAATATTCATATTAAAAACATATACAATTAATGAGTTTTAAACATTAGTTTTATACTGTATACACATCACCTAAAGGTTGAATCAGTTTTAATCAATGTATCTCAAATACCACCTTTTTAGAAAATTCATGAAGTTTCTAGACATATTTTATTCATTTTATTATTTTTGTACCATTGTTTTAATCATGTTTGTATAAATTGTAAATATATTCTATTTTGTCTGAGGATCATATGTTAGACTGGCTTGTAGCCAGATATGTTATCCTCTTGAAATAAAGATATTATTAATATTATTATTATTTATTATAATAAACGGCTTCCGAATATATTTCATAATTAAAAGTTGCTTGCAGGTTTATTTGTAACATGTCGATTTCACTACTACGCCAGGGAATCGTGCTGGTATGTAGTAGCATTTCTAAAACTAAATAGTCATTGCGTAATAACTATAGAACATACACACGCACAAACTTATCAATCGCTAAATAAAAAATCGAGACTAACGTTTTAAGACGGAATTTTAGTTAAATTGATAATCAATTGTATTAACCACGTATGGAGTATATACTGGTACATCTTGAGGAAAGAATTCGCCATAGCTCAGTGGTAAGCAGTAAGCACGTTGGACTGTAAAGTAGAAGGTCGTGTGTTCGAGTCATGAAAGAGGCAAACATTGTTTTCTTGTAAATCATAATGCTACCTGTGTAGAGATACGATGTGCGCTGCTCGATGTCTATAAAGTAAATGATATTATGCTTGTTGATTTCTAAGGATTATAGTCCCTCTACCATATGAGCCCCAGGGAAGAATCCCCCATTGACTCGGCATTATGTTTGGACTAAACATATTTGAATTTTGAATTTAGAATTTGAATGACTCCGCCTCAGAATCGACCAAAGTATCTGAATTGTGTGCCAAATATGTTTATGGGTGTTTTTGTTGGTTTTTATGCTGGTTTTTATAGCTGGGTGTGTGCCTTTGGGTCCGCAACTGCTTTACATGGATGGTTTGGGGTGAGGGGCCGTGGGGCGATGTGGGATACGCGTACTGCCCAGTTTTATACCTGACATGGGGGGGGGGGGGGAGCTCGCTTATTACCGCCACTCATAATATCCGGTACACATCTGTTATACCTGTGGGAGAGGGAGGGGCGCCGGGTCCGCCCTATCCTTGAATTCGCCTTCGTACATGATGATATATACAGCTTTTTCCGCTATGTCTTACCCTAACACTGCCGCCGTAGCCGGGATAGTGAAGGCGCTGCGTCTAAAACGTTCTCGCCTCTCACTCCTGCGGGTTCGAATCCCACCAGGAGCTCGAATTGTCATGTGAGAAAGTGTCACTTCTTAAAGGGTTTCTCGAGGTGTGGAAAAAATATTTATATTTTCTGTTTTAGATGGTCAAAATATAATGAATGAAACTAAAATTACCCTTTATTTACAAGACTATTCATTCCGTGACAGCAGTGTGTGCTATCCTAAGTTACGCACCAGGATACATTTAAAGGGACAAACGGCAATTTTGGTTGTTTTTTTAAGTTGCGGTATTCTGGTAGTGGTTTTTTTACACATTGAATAGTTCAAATACATTGCTTTGCATATTCCTAACTGTTGATTATATTGCACCAATAAATATATTTAAACCTATATACTGAAAAACGCAAATTTTACTACCTTTTATTTCAATATCTAACTTAAAATTCTAAATTCAAAACTCTGTGGTGTTTTGAAAAACTGAAAGATCGTGCAGCGCGTGCGCTTATCGCCTTGAAATGGATGAGGCCGCCACTATTGAAGGTAACACCATTATTATTGGTCCGATCTGGCTGGTTTTCGAACTTGTCTGAGCTTTCATTGATAGTAACAATCTGGTAATGTTTGGTAAAGATCGGATGAAAAATTAAGGCCTTGTTGTCTTAACGAGGCAAAAGTTAACGGACAACAGACTTGGAATTGGGTTTTAAGGCGCACAAACACATAAAAGGTTATATGGCGCCTAACAGGCATGAATCCTCCATGTACATCGGGATAAAATATGGAAAATGGGCCTAGAACCTTCTCACCCTGAGCTGCAGAGTTGCTGCAAATTCTATCGTAAAAATCCATTTACGCTGGAGCCACGTTTATTGTTTTTCTGCCACTACTCTTTTGATGTGAGCGAGATGAACCTGAAACAATGCAGGGATCATGATGAAGACCTTTAATAAACATGAACAACAAATGATAATGCAGTGGCCCTATTCTTTGCTCCGTGACCAAACGGGGCCCCCGGGAACCACACGGGGCAATCAACTTGTCATAATTACCGTACATTATTGTTTACATTTAATACGTGGTCCGAGTATTAACTTTCCTACCCCATCCAACCCCTTCTCCAAGAAGCGAAAACAGGGTTGGCTGGGGTATGAAATAAATCCTTAATTTCGGCTTAAAAAGTTTGCATACTGTAAATTAAAACATTTTATAGGTAATTTTAAGCAGGTTATCGCATTTTTTCTGTAAAAAATGTTTTTAAACATGTTTTATTGTCGAATTGAATTGAATTAAACTGGGGTTTTAAGGCGCACAACACATGAAAAGGTTATATGGCGCCTAACAGGCATGAACATGCCAGGCTCATCTTCCATGTACATCGAGATAAAATATGGAAAATGGGCCTAGAACCTTCTCACCCTGAACTGCAGAGTTGCTGCAAATTCTATCGTAAAACTCCATTTACGCTGGAGCCACGTTTATTGTTTTTCTGCCACTACTCTTTTGATGTGAGCGAGATGAACCGGAAACAATGCAGGGATCATGATGAAGACCTTTAATAAACATGAACAAAAAATGATAATGCAGTGGCCCTATTCTTTGCTCCGTGACCAAACGGGGCCCCCGGGAACCACACGGGGCAATCAACTTGTCATCCCATAAACCGATGCTTGATAACTCTTTTGACGAATTGAATTGAATTGGGGTTTTAAGGCGCACCAACACATGAAAAGGTTACATGGCGCCTAATAGGCATGAACATGCCAGGCTCATCTTCCATGTACATCGAGATAAAATATGGAAAATGGGCCTAGAATCTTCTCACCCTGAACTGCAGAGTTGCTGCAAATTCTATCGTAGAAACTCCATTTACACTGGAGCCACGTTATTGTTTTTCTGCCACTGCTCTTTTGATACGAGCGAGATAGCACCTGAAACTATGCAGGGATCATGATGAAGACCTTTAATGAACATGAACAAAAAATGATAAAATGAACATGAATTTGGGGGGATTCTACCCCTCTGCCTACCCCTCCAAAGGGATCTGCAGTGGCCCTATTCTTTGCCCCGTGACCAAACGGGGGCCCCCGGGAACGACACGGGCCTTTATTGTCAAAATATCCGTTATAAAATCCTGCTTATATAAGCTTTCAGCCGCTTAATGGAATTAAGGTGGGAACAGGTAATGTGGTTTAAACATATTTTATTTCAAATATTTACAACAATACACAATATTTGCATGTGAGAAACAAAAGGCTCAGAACACAAGGATGAAATCTTATAGTTATTATCAAAAGGTTTGAAAATTGCATTCAAGGATAAAATATTGTTTTTACATATCAATATATATAGATATAGCAGTAATATATATCTGACAATTGATAAAACTACGGGTAATGCATAAAGTGACAAAAAAGGAAAAGAAGCAAATTCACAGAAGTACGAATCACCGTCTGATAGGAACAGTTAAATGTAAAAATCAGTTGATATGTACTAAAAACCTTGACTTACGAGGCAGATATTTATCCTGCCTTTGGATAAACTGGTGCAAACAAAATAGTGATCGAAAGTTCCATCGGCAAATTCAAAAAATTCCAAGCGCCATAACTTTCGGATTATAGGTGCGATCTGGCTGGTTATAGAACTTGCATGAGATATTATTGCCATAAACATTGTCCCCATGTTTCACCAAGAGTGGATTATAAATATTAATGTTATTGAGCGCAAACCGCAAAGATCTTCAATTTTCAAAAAACCATGGGCCACAACTCCTAGTGCTATTATATGTGATCTACATGGTTATCAAACTGGGCCTTGATATTATGGCCAACACTGTCCTAAACTTTCATCAAGATCAGATTATAAAAGTTATTGGTCAGAAGCGAAACTGGCGACGATCTGACAGACGGAAATGCATATTCAATGGTCCTCCTCCGGTGGACAAAAATATAGCATGCAGAGATAAAAAAAAAACACTTTTCTCCGCATGGCTAACAACCATGTTATTTAGTACTGCATTAGATTCCAATAATCAATTTATTTAATAAACACACTCAAAAAAAGTTATTCATCAGCAACCAGTCTTCCAGAAATCACACCACTTTTCAACAAATTATATCAAAATTTGCATTTATATTTCCTAAAGTGCAAATACTTGTAAGTGTTTTACTCCACTTGTATATAAACCAAGCCATAAAATCACAAACACACAAATCAAAATCCTTTTTCTAATAAAAACTTTGCAAGTAGTTCCACATGGTTGCCCTTGACTCGAATGAATCGCCCCACTTCGTGCACTTGGGTGTCCGGCTTGGCACCGCTGTTCTCCTTCAAGTATTGCAGAACATCATCCCGGAATTTCTGAAATTAAAACAATAATTATTTTTCTGTAAAATTACAAGTAAATTTGATAAATTGTTAACTTGGTTAAATTCATATTGGTTAACAATGCAGTTAACGCAAATATTTTAGCTTTTATTGAACACTTTGTTTCTTGACAGAAACATGATTTTTGGTACCTCGGGTCTGTATGATTTAGAAACTTACCCTTAAAGATATTAATATATATATTTAGAGATATTACATTAAAACATACATGGGACCCCAGGAAGGCACTTTTCAAATTGAGCACCAACTTATGGATTCAAAATTGAGTTTAAAGAACCAAATTTGAGGAAATAGCTAGGGTTCACCCACAGAAGTTTATTAAACTGCCTTTCTGGGAACACGGGTATGTTTTAATGGAATAGCCCTCATATACACAACAAGAGGCTCTGCCACTGCGCCTATGTATTCTATCAATTTGATGCAGATAACCAAGTATTACCTATGTAGCAGTATCAGAGAGAAAAAATATTCACGTTAAATTTCATGAAAATTGGAAACCGTTTGCTACAGTTATCGTATTGGCAACAAGTAGCAGACAGACAGACAGACGAACAACAGACAATGATGGACAACTTGCTTTATTTAGAACTAAATATAAACAATCACAAAGGCTGTTACAGTGGGATCAGTATATAAAGGGAGATAACTTTGATTGTAAAGCAATTGTGATAAGCATGGAGTCAAGTTACTTTCCAAAGTTAGGACATGAGTCAAGAGAGCATTTCTAGCTTTGAAAGGTACACACTGCAGTCTTGATTATTAATCCAGATTTGTCACAGATTCCTCTCAAATTGTGCTATAGTCTGATTGGGTCTTCTTGCATACCGAATATGGTTATCCACATTTTACATGGGTGATGGAAAGACTCGGTGGGGTCTCAGTTCCAATAAAAACAATTAGTCCTTGTGTTGGAATTCCCCACCCTTAAAAGATTCTTATTGTCACAAGTATACTCAGAGTGATTTAATGTAGAACTGAAATTGGTATTTACCAAAAACAATACCACAATTTCTGGTCATTGGAGAGTCACCAGGTTTTGGTGTGCTGAAGGTGAATGAGGTTATTCAGGGTTAGACAATAATGATTTTCCGTACTAAATACTAGTTTCTTTTTAACTAGTCCTTCTTGAAACCAACTAGTCTGTATTGTTGAGTCCAACTTATCCTGGTGAGCCATAAATATTGTTTCAAATTATCCTGGTGAGCCATAAAACCCAAATTATCCTGGTGAGTCCAAATTATCCTGGTGAGCCATACAACCCAAATCACTTTATTGTTCCAAACTCGAGACACTTTAACTCTTAACCCGCTAAGCACGACTATAATAGCCTTGCGTCGATTGTAAACCCAGATCAGCCCGTGAGTAATTAGCAGGCTGATCAGGGTTTACAATGTCTGGCTGCTGATCAGTCATTTTCCCCAGAACAGCCCTTTGTCACATAAATGGAATGGTCTTAATTCAAAGAAAGAACAGTCCATTATATATATGTAGCGGGTTAAGGGTAAATTAGGAGCTTCAAAATCTTTTTTGAATCTGGACAAAATTACTGCAGTCCAGTCTTTTACAGAATATTGTATGTTTTAAAGGGACACACGGCAATCTTGATTTTTTTCACGGCGTCCTGTTCGTTTTTCTGTGTAAGTTGCATTTGTTCGATCATTAATTTCAATTATAAAAATAGTATAAAGTACACGGTATTTTCATATTATTGACTGTTGACAATATTGCACCAATAATATAATATTTAAACATATTATAAAATAAGATGAAAAAAATAAAACTCTTTTTTTTAAATATAACAATATGCAAGCAGGTTTAAAGTCAAAATGATACTGGATAAATAAACCGAGACGCTGATATCAATGCCTGATAAACACTTCAAGATTGCCATGTGTCCCTTAAGAAATTATTGTTTGTGTATCGTGCGTAACTGCAGACTTGAATTTTGTGACAATTAACAAACTGATACATTGCAAAACTGAAAGAAAGAAATATCTGTTATAGATGACTAGAAATTGTGCCATTTTTTGGTAAATAACAATTTCAATTCTAAGTTATATCCCATTGAGAATACTTATAGACTACTGGACTAACTTAAGTGAAGAATCCTGTGTATAATAACATTCAATGTAAGATTTAGTTTCATCAAGAAGCACCGCTGGTCGGTGCAGACGCTCGACTTTCAAGGCCTTGTTTATTTATTGTGAAACTATGTTGAAGGTCATAATTTTGCTTAATTGCATAACAGAATTATTGCACTTGTTTACCAAATTTTGAAAGTATAAAAGGGGCCATAATTTTGTTAAAATTTTGTTAAAATAAAAGTATGAGTTATAGAACCTGGCTGTATGTCTAATGATGCCAAACGCATGTGTGAAGTTTCAATCCATTATGTAAAGTAGTTTCGGAGTTAAAAGCTTACCGGTACATACAAAACCTTAACCAGGATGCACAGACAACGCAGAAAACGATCAAGTGATAACAATAGCTCTTTTCTTTCTTTGAAAAAAATCAGCTAGAAAGGCTTTTTACCCAAATATCTCCATTTATGTGTTGAACTTTGGTTGATATTCTGCCCGAAAAGAACTTCTCATGATAAACGGGAAACATATGGTTTCTTGAGCGAGAGACGCAGTACTCCGACGGCTGTATCGATGCTGCAATAGACAGGACGGCAAATCTTATAAATATTTTGAGAGGGGTGAACGTGAAACTATTGTAAAAAACTATACTAAAGGAAAAAAGATACGCAACTCGGAAATTTCCGCTACATAATATATATATACTGTATACTTAATTCCACGTAATATTCCAAGATATCCCAAGCTATTTCGTAAAAAGAATGAATGAATGGTGTTTTATGGCAGGTCGACACATAAATAGGTCATATTGTGCGCAAAAACTGATACAAGATGAAGAAATGAAGTAGTAATTAAAAATTAATGTACATATAAATCCATGTGTAAACATATAAAGATAAAACTATTTACAAATAAGGGATGATATGGTAGTAATATGAAATATATATGTAAATCAACAAATGCCCATCAATGGGTAAAAAGAAATGGTTGCAGCTAGTTAGAGCAAGGACAAAACTGTGCTGTTGTAGACTTTTTAATCACAGTACACTTTATATCACAAAATTCATCAAAGTTGAAGTTCCACTTCGAAAATTTGAGCCATTTTGGTACTGTATTTAATGTAAAGAGACTGTAAAATGTTACATCCTAAATTTGCTCACCTGCTTGAGACAATCGCGTATTTTATCAATAATGAACGATAACATTTGGCGTGTTATGTGTTTTTTAGTCATTTTTCCAAAAAGAAAAGTCTTAATTTAGCCATGTACCATTCAATTAACAGCGCATATTATACAAACAATATATAGCAGAAATTCTTTAGTATATATAATTAGAAGAGTGTTCCACGGAACACTTGTGTCGCCTGCCATATTAAACATAGGTCAAATACTTTTCAAGTCATGGCCATCATTAGGTTATAGATTGAAGTGTGACGGACGACAACGGACGACGACAACGGACAAAGTACTCCCTAAGTGTCTGCCATGCTACGCCCTTGTTTTGTGCATTTGACTAGCATAAATCTACAAGGTGAGTGATGCAAATAAATAAATCTTCTACAAAACTTTCAAGATTGTTCAAGCAAATATACTGTATTTCCTCTAAAAAAAAATGCCCATACCCTAATAAATGCCCAACCCCTCCAATTTGGGGGTCCCAAATGAGCAGACCTTTGTGATTTTTGTTCATCCTCCAATGAATGCTCATCCCCTTATTCAGCCAGGTACGGTAATTATTTATAAAAGAACATTAGAGAAAGTACCGTCTATATATACTCCTGGTCAATGAAAATGCTCCACAAAATAAATCCTTTTAAAAGTTAGAATTTGAGCATTTAGAACAAAATATGATATAATCTAATGTAAATAACGAGTACTTAAAAATAGAAAAAAATGGTTCTGCAGTTTAATCCAAATGGTTTGCGAATAATCCAACGTCATAAACATATGGAGTTAATGGTGCGTTATCACTGACCATCAGTATATGTTTGAACAATAGTGCCTACAGGTATAAAAGAGTAGTATTTTATATTTCATCGACATTTCAAATTGAATTATATTAGTTCTTTGACATTTAAAGCCCTTTTATCAAATTAACGCATGGGGAAATCGTGTGAATTAATCCATTAAGGTTTAAAAAAAGAAGAACATATTGTGGCTTTAAACAACGAAAACAGAAAGCAGTAATTTAAAGGGAATGTAGCGACATATGCAAACATCTTAATTATTGAGAATTTTGAAAAACTTGGAAAAGAGTGAACAAATTATCAAAATCAGATGATAAACAAAGAAGATACGATCATTTGAAAGTTCTCTTGAAACAGATATATGGAAGCCGCCATTTTGAGAGTTATGACATCATAAATGAACATAATAATTACATGTATACGGAATATTTATAAATATGGAAATTTACTGATTTAATAAATTATAGGAAAATAATGCAACTGTATGAAAAATATGCATACCAACTTAATGGCAATAATGCTTTATATAATTATGTATGACCAATAAATTCATTTTGCATTCATTTGCAGTGAGTTTCTTTGCTTTAAAAGATATTCATCAGTATTCCATATCCGTTTTAAAACAATCTGCAAACGATCATATCTTTTTTTTGTTTTGATCATTTTTTCACTTTTTTCAAAGTTTTTCAGAACTCTCAATAACAGAACTTGTTTGTCTGTGTCGCTTCATTCCCTTCAATTAATATGATGCCAACTACGGTAGGATAAACAACTCCAAATGATAACTACCATTTGGCGGTATCCAGCCTGATGGTGTAGGGTACTGTTCATGTTCTGGTGGAGCTGGAACCGTCGTGGCGGGTATCAGTCGCTCCACGTACTTAAAATCGTCTGTTGACACCTCCACGTCAGGGTACTTGGCCTCCAGGGACATGGCCTTCTGTTTATCCGGAAAATAGGGAACCACATCATCGTTGTAAACATTCGTTACATTGCTACATTGTCTCTGAAAATAAATGAATTAATTTTTATATTTAGGGGATAAAAAAGTTTTTTTCTGATCTTCCGACCGACCCTATTTTTAAGGCCCTGACCCTGAACTTTTTAGGGCACAAAAAAACAAACAAAAAAACAACATATTTTTTTTTTAGGTTTTTAAGGCATGTAAGTGTTGTGGAACACTCATATTATGTAATACGTTTAAAAAAAACATGCTTTTTATGTTCTTGATTTGAATTTAGTATTGTAAGGATTAAAATTTTACCCTAATTTTTGGAGAAAAAGACCAGAAACAGACCTCTTTTTTATTTTGGCCTTAGTGCTAATTGATACACTAGTACAGTATATCATCATGTATATGTAAGTTAATTCTGGAGTAAGTGGGAAATGAGCTACATTTAGATATTGTGTAAACTGAACGGGGTGGTGGGCAAGTGTCATAAGAATTGTGCTATGTTTGGTATTGATATGTTTTTCTCATCAAAATATTTCTATGAAGGAAGTATAAGAACTGTATCAAATAGGCTGTACATGTACCGGTATACAGAAAGTTTGAAATCAAATGAAATGGGATGTTCTTCCCTCATTAGCCTCATTAGGCCAAAAAAAAATAGGTGTGTTTCCAACTGCATGCTCTAAAAAAAAGTGGTAGGTCGGAAGTCTTTTTTTTTTTGTGCTTTTTTTTTTTGGACCAAGATATTGTGAGATTCTACATGTATTTATCTCATAAACCCCATACAAGTTGATGATACAACTGACAGTTTCTCTGTGATGTCAGTTTACCTTGATATATTGTCATCGGTCGGACCACCGGAAACACAGGTTGGTTTGGGTTTTTTTGGTCTTAGCACATGTAAGGTCATACTTGTACAGTAACTTCAGAAGGAGATGATGTGAAGGATGACACAATCAGTTATGGAATGTAGACTCGATAGTGTGTCTTAGATATTGAATAATTCCATAAAGTAGGTCAAGGTCATGGTGACCTTGTCTAATAGTGTCTTAAATTGTATGTTGGTTGTGTATTAATCTTATTTTGTTTGCTAAATCAGTAAATGTAAAACTAAAACCCAAAACACTAAAAACTAGAGCTGTCGCCTTTTAAGGGCAAAAAATATACCCCAGCTACCAGTCCCCCAGCCCACCTACTGTTTGAGTAAAGATTGAATGGAATGAGATTTTCTGGATCAGGTAATGGTGACCTTGAACTTAGACCTACTGTCCTCGAAACCAATAGGTGCCATCTTTTCATCGCAGGCAGTCCACTCATTAAGTTTCATAAGATTTGCTTCAGTGGGAGAGGAGCTAAGGAGCGGACAAGGTTTTTCATTATCGGGTCCTGGTGACAGAAATTAACAAACTATGAGCCTTGATTTGCTATGCAATCCAGTTAAAAAACTCAACAGAACCCTGTTGGGCTAGCTTATAACCTACGTCACTAATATTGTCAGAAATGAAAAAAAAAGCATGAGGCCAAATTTCAGAAACAGCCAAATAGGAATGATGATATACGTGTATCCGAAGTTCAATGAAGAAATGAAACTGTATCAGTGAATGTTATGTTTCCTTTATGACATTCGGATCTAAGACTTTTCGATCTAGAGCATGACCTTGTTTTTATATGGTCAAGCGACTATTGTCATGTCAGATATGAATATCAAAAGTTTCATAAATAAATAAGAAGAATGTTAAGTTTTGTGTCCAAATAATTACATTTTAACCCAGATTTTGACCGTGACAAATGATTTTGATATTTATTGGTAAGCCTTAAAGGTCACATGATTACTGTCATAAAGGAATTACATAATGATAGACTGATGAATAAATGAAACAGTTAAGACCAACATGATGGTATTGCGAAGTATGACGGATGACAGTTGCAAGAAGACAGGCAAAGTGATCCCCCTGTATTTCATTTTTTCTTTAACAGCCATGCCAAACTCCAAGACAGGAACGTTGAATTAAGAGTTAGTAAAATCATAATTCATTTTACACATATTCAATCATGAGTATTTCAAGAACCCTTGAATAAACCAATACTTGTAATTGGCACCTGAACTATTCTTAGGCTTGAGCTCAAGTACTGAAATTTCGTTCACAAATATTTCTATGACCTTCAAAGATAAACAATCGTAAGAAGTTGCTATTTATTAGTATTGATCATATTTATACTCAGCAGCTTGTTATGAACGTTTATTCTGTAAACGTATAGAAATATTTGTGAGGCTAAATAAAATTCTACCTGAGTTTACTGTAACCCGACCGACCCTCTGAAAACACCCCCGATTCCTTTTTATTTTATTGGAAAAAAAAAAAAATTAAAATTTAAAAAAAAAAAAAAAAAAATTATGTTCACGTGATCACGGCCGACTCAAGTGCTCATTGTCCTGCTGTTGTAACTGACCCTCTTCCGAAAAATAAATTAAACTGTTTTAAACCTTTGTAATAATTGCAAGTGATTGGGAAAAGAGCCAGTTGTTGCCAGGCCTTTTGGGAAAGAATAAAACATACACAATTTCATATAATTATCTATTGTTGTTTTTAAAATACCACATTTTCCCATTCATCTAAGCTCATCGCCACCTTAAATGTAACTTCGCCAAAAAGTAAAATAATAAAATAAAATGAAATGCCTACCTACCTACCCTATTTTTTTTCAGCAATGTTACAGTAAACACAGGTTTCACTACAAAACTGTTCATCAAAACTATGTCCTGGTGTTCAGGTCATATGTACAGTATATGTATATGTTTATGTTTTTTTCAAAACTTGTTTTAAGAATACGCATTAGTAAATGTAAATATTAGGATTATACAGAAGGTCAAGGTTAATGAGCTTCCTATCCTTAGATCTTAGGTCCGAAGATAGGTTTAGGATTATTGAAACACAAGATGTGTTATATAACAACACAATAATACAAATCCAAGATGCAATTAAATATTAACACAGGCATAATAGGTCTGTCACTATGATATAATTTAAACAATACCATGTTCAGGGCTATTTCAATGCATTTTGGGAAGGGACCTTTTGTACCTAATTTGGAGAAATTATGGGCATTTGGACAAGAACATTTCAGGAGAAACTTAAACTAACTAGGACTTCTGCATTTTTTACAGAAATATGTGAATTTTGGGAATTTTATGAGGGCTCATAATTGGCACTGTGCGACACCTAGAAATAGCCCTGAGGTTGCTCTACGTTTTTCTCATTATCACAAGATCTGTTTTAACGACGATAGTGGCCAGTCACACTGACAGTAACTTCATCAAGCAGTTGAATGTGGTCAGGAACGAGGGTTTTCTGGAGCGGTGGGATTAAATATGCGTGTATGTTTTTATGTAGTCACCTACTTGGAATGTCAACCAACACAAGTTGACATTTATTGAGTATTTTCAAAGAAATCAGAAGGCATTGTTCTATTTTTATGGGAAAAATATATGTATGTGTGTATTAAAAGCCTTACTGTGTGCTTAGTGCACGATTGGTATTGCTTAAAATGCAATAAACGTTTTCCCGAGCGACAGAAACATCTGATCATGGAGGCTGACATCTTGGATCACACTTAGACGAGATTGTTAAAATAAAATAAAAATTATTCTTATTTTAGGACCAGTTATCGAAATATCTCAAACAATTCAACTATAAAAATGGAAAGAAACACATGTATCAATAACTTTGTTTAAATTATTTTGAAATTCTGCACAAAAGTGGTTTAAAATGCGGCGTCAAATTCCGGAACAAATAGGTGACCCGCAATATATGTTGCTTGCCGGTTATTTTTTTGATCAGTTACGTGTTGTCTTTGTTTATGAAGTCACATTTAACCATTTCTACATGTTATTTAAAAAATGTACAAGAGACACTTAACTGCTTGTCCCGATATGTTCCATAATGTGTAGGTGGTTAGGTCGAAAAAACAAACAGAAGGGATTTTTTTTTTAGCCTAGTACTGGGTTATGAGCCAGAACGTATGGACTCCCCAGCCACGCACCTTTACGGGCATAATCTAGGGACTGCGCGTTGTGTCTTATTAGTAGACCAGGCAAGGGACAATACTCTATAGCCAAGAGCTCTGCTAATGATAAACATATTATTGGCGACTTCAGTATGCCTGAATTAAACTTAAATTGGTTTAACAACATATGTTTAAAGTAAAGTAACAACTCAAAATCAGTATATTCAGTATACAACTATATATGCTAATTAAAAAAAAAATTGTAATCAGGTCTGTGATAAGCCTAGAAGCGACTCGAACTAAACCAGTGTCTGACTTGTGACAACATAAACGTCATATCCCACCTTAAACCGAGGTCTTGTTTATATAACTATTCATATATTATCACTGCATTTATTTAATTTTTTGTTTTTGCCAAGTTTAAGAATCACCAAGAAATAGTATTATAAACCATCTGTAACCTTGGACTTATTCAACGTATTTTGTGATTTGGAATCAACAGTTGCGTACTTTTTTTGTATATATGCGACACCACAAACATAAATGGGCTGACAATATGTGTACCGCCTTGAAACGGCCAGTGGCAAAAGAGGCCGATTGGGGGTTTACACCCGGTTCTATGGTGTAACAAACCTCACTCTTACACTATTTTCACCCTAATTTAACAGGGCCGTGTAAATAAGGAAAAGCCCGACAGGTTATATCCTCTAACAAACGGGTAGCATTAATAGGCCATATACAGCGAAACTCCTAGCAGCGGCATGATTGACCTCGGAAAGCAAAAGGTCGCGTTAATATGACAAAGGTTTCAATGTTTGTAACAGACAGACGAGCGTGTTTTACTATAAATAGATTTTAATGTCTATTGCTTGGGGTTCATTATACACTTCATGTTACACTTGCTTTCTTGCATACCGGATAAGGCTATCTACGTTTTACATGGAGGATGGAAAGTCTTTTCTTGTATACCGGACAAGGATATCCGTCATTTTAACCGGCGGGGCTAGACTTTTCCATCTCACCCTAGGGTCGAGATAAAATTCGCGCGCACCAACATCCGGTATGGAGGAAAATATGCAAAACGTTAGTAGCTGGCGGCGTCAACGCACAGCTTGTCTCTGATATGCAAGAAAAAGAATCTATCGATATTCGGTTCAGATAGGGAATTCCAACCCTCGGTATAAGTGTTTTATTCGGAACCTCGGCAGAGCCTCGGTCAAGAACGAAACTTGCATACCAACACCAGCTCGAACACAATGTACACAGTATGTCTAAAGTTTGTACCAACGAAACTGACACAAATAAAGAACAAACTCCCCTGGATAACACGGAGGGAACTCAAATGCATTTACAGAAAACGTAATGGGCTATACTAAAACAGCGCGAATAAAAAAAGTTCAAAAGCTAAGGAACACTACAAAAACATACTGAAATCATCTTACACACAAGAGAACGAAACTTGCATATCAACACTAGCTCGAGTATATTCTTAATGTCAACGAAGAGAGCAAACAACACGCAACACACAGTCATACAAACCAAGCACTAAGAACCTGTACACCTTAATTCATCTGCCACCGCGACGATGAAAATAAGATGGTAAGGCTGCACGAACAATTTCATTCAGTATTTAGCCCAAAGTCAACTACATCCCTTAAGTCCTTAAGCAAAATGAAACTTCAAAACTTAGGAGACGATAGTCAACATATCCCAAAAGAATGTATGGCACGCAGTAAAATTCCTGACATCGAAATATCCACTGCGGGAATAGAAACAAAACTTATCAAACCTTAACGGCCACAAAGCTGCAGACCCAGACTAAATGAAACCCATTATTCTGAAAACTCTTAGTAAGAGATTTCTCCAATCATACAAATACTTTTCAGAAATCAGTCAAGGAGAGTAACACTCTATATGGAAACGTGTACATATTACCGCATGTATGTAAATCTAAATTTGCAAACTGACTACCTATCTCCCTTACATGTATTCTCTGTAAAACCTAAATTCATCGAATTATTGCAAACTGAAAACAAAATGACTCTTTTTAAATTGGCTTCATATCTCAAATGTGCAATGTCACATGGAATATCTATAATGCATGGGTGAACTCTTTATAGATCATCCTCTTTAGAGCTGATATAAATCATATACTTTGTATGTTACACGTGATTTAAATATGCATTTTGTAATTGTTGTATATATGTTATGATGATGTACTTAACGTACAAGTCAATAAAAGTATGTTCTGTTCTGCTCTGTTCTGTTCCGTAAAACCTAAAACATGGTCGCCTCCTCAACCGTTAGACACGTCATTCAATCTTCTATGAACTACAATATGGTTTCCTTTGAAACAAGTCAATTGAAATACAGCTCATAAAGATTATGGATGAACTCATCGAGGGTTTTCACTCAAAAGAAACATATAGACATGATTCTACTTGATGATTCTGAAACTAAGCGATTAATTTTAAGGGATTAAAGGAAATAGTTTAATATGGGTAGTCATTCTAAGACAATTGCTCATAGTGTGTTGTTGTCAACAGAATCGCTCACAGCGTGTTGTAGTCAATGGATCAGGTCATCTTCATTAACTGTTCCTTTTTCAGTTCCGCAAGGATTCGTCCTCGGCCTAGTCCTGCTTCTTGCTTATATCAATGATCTCCCATTAGATCGCAATTCCCGAGTCAGGTTTGTTTTGTAGATGACACTGCCATGTACATAATGATCACCCCCAGAACAACCAGAAACACTTCAAAATTATCTATTCACATTTTAAAAAAATGGAAACGAAATGGCATTTGGAATTCAATGGCTCAAAATGCATCACAAAATATAAACACCATACACACTTCATTAAACGTGCATACTACAAAGCTTGAAGCGACACCATCTGCAAAATACATGGGATTCGATATTTCAGATGATCGAATGTGGAACACACACATAGAATCAATAACAACAAAATCAATCATTAGAATATCTACGTAGGAACATAACATCCGCAAAATACCTTGGTGTTGACATTTCAGATGATGCTTACGTAGAAAAAATCTAACTACACTCAGAACCACTTATTAAAGTATATGTCATATAAAACGTTAGTCTGACCGCAACTCTAACACTGATCCACTGTCTTGTCTCCCTACAATGAACTGGAGAAGAATGACCATCGACCTATAGATAGCACCATTTTTTGCATTTACAAGATCACCAACAGCCTTGCAGATGTTGCACTTGACGACTACTTGATCATGACAAACTATGGAAGACGGATGCGGCCATTTCGACTTCGCGACTTTTCGCCCTGTTAATACAAGGCGAAAAGTCGAAGGCGAAAAGTCGCCAACCCGAAAAGTCGAAGGCGAAAAGTCGCAAACCCGCCGTTTTGGACGAAATTTTGACTCGCAAAGTCGCCAATCCGATATTGTAAAATTTCGACTTTTCGCCACGAAATTTCGCCCAAAACGGCGGGTTTGCGACTTTTCGGGTAGGCGACTTTTCGCCATGTGGAAAGGGTTATTAACAAGGCGAAAACTCGAAGGCGAAAAGTCGAAATGGCCGCATCCGTCTTCCATAAATGACTATTGCAAGTGAGTCAACAAACGGGATATATATCTTGAAGTCGACAACACGAAAGTCGCCAACCCGAAAACTCGAAGGCGAAAAGTCGCAAACCCGCTGTCTTGGAGGAAATTTCGTGGCGAAAAGTCGAAATTGTACACTATCGGATTGGCGACTTTGCGAGTCGAAATTTCGTCCAAAACGACGGGTTTGCGAGTTTTCGCCTTCGACTTTTCGGGTTGCCGACTTTTCACCTTCGACTTTTCGTGTTGGCGACTTTACGCCTTCGACTTTTCGCCTTGTATTAACAGGGCGAAAAGTCGCGAAGTCGAAATGGCCGCATCCGCCTTCCAATCGAGACACCTACTCCTGCTACAATTCACATTTCAGGTCTGAATAACACAGTGCTAACACCATATTATGATTGATAAGACATTTGTATCATGAAAAGAAACATTTTCAAAATTGTAGATTCTTTTAGGAAAAGCCTGAATCTAAAACCTTTTAAATTAACACTACAAAGCTGCTCATTATGCAAAAATGTTATACTAATTCAATATCATTGACCAAAAGTTTGAATTCAAAACGGCACTGTCTAAATGTTTTCTTAAATCAACAATATTATAACGTTCTTCTTTTACGTTATATGTTCTGACTGTGAATGAGGATTCAGTTTGTTCGCTCGTTTGTTCGTTCGTTTGTTTGTTTGTTTGTTTGTTGGTATGGTGGTTTACGTCAATTTCAACACATGTAAGGTTATATATGATGGTCGAATTTTGTGGTGGAGGCAGACCACCCACTTTCCTGGGTAGAATCAGTACTGTACATCTCCCGCCATCCGTAAGAATCGACACTTCCTCACTTACAAGTCGAGCTCCCAGGGGATTCGAACCCGCAGCATTGAGAAGCGAGAAGGTTTACAACTCAACGTCGTTAACCCCCTCGGCCAAGGATGCTATATTTTATAGCTGTGGCGGTGAGGTGAAATGACTGGATGTTAATCGCCACCAGATACATGGTGATCATGATCATGAATGTTCTCCTCAGGTCATGTCGTCACAATTTCCAGGACTGAAGCATATCTGCGTCGCGTCAGCTTCAGCTTTGTCCAATCTAGATAAATCCAATTGCCAGACAGATGTAGCTGGTGATCATGAAGGTTCTCCTCAGGACATGTGTCACTATTTCCAGGACAGAAGCATATCTGCGTCGCGTCAGCTTCAGCTTCGTCCAGTCTAGTTAAATCCAATTCCCAGACATATGTAGCTGGTGATCATGAAGGTAATGTCGTAACTATTTCAAGGACTGAAGCATATCTGCCTCGCTTCAGCTTCAGCTTCGTCCAATCTAGATAAATCCAATTGCCAGACAGATGTAGCTGGTGATCATGAAGGTTCTCCTCAGGACATGTGTCACTATTTCCAGGACAGAAGCATATCTGCGTCGCTTCAGCTTCAGTGTGTGTGTGTGTGTGTGTGTTGTGTGTGTGTAAGGATTATAGTCCGTCCGCCTACGACAGGCGTCCTACCCGACGATTATAGGCACAGTGGAGTTTGGACTTTTATCTGTGTGTTTTTGTGTGTGATGTGATGATATGTCTACTTGAAGCAGCGAACTCAATGGTTTCTTTACAGTGCTGTCACACTGGAATACCACGCCATAGTAGACCCAGTCACATTATTCTGACACTGGTCAATCGGTTTTAGCACTACCCATTATTTGCTTGTCAAGCAAGTGTTACAAGTGACTACTCCATTTTTAAAGTCTTTGGTATGACGCGGTCGGAGGACTCGAACCCACGACCTCCCGAATGCAAGGCAGACGCTCTAACCACTACACCACAATGTTTCAGCTTCAGCTTCGTCCAATCTAGTTAAATCCAACTGCCAGACAGATGTAGCTGGTGATCATGAAGGTTCTCCTCAGGTCATGTCATCACTATTTCAAGGACTGAAGCATATCTGCGTCGCTTCAGCTTCAGCTTCGTCCAATCTAGTTAAATCCAACTGGCAATCAGATGTAGCTGGTGATCATGAAGGTTCTCCTCAGGTCATGTGTCACTATTTCCATGACTGAAGGATATCTGCGTCGCTTCAGCTTCAGCTTCGCCCAATGTAGATAAATCCAACTCCCAGACAGATGTAGCTGGTGATCATGAAGGTTCTCCTCAGGTCATGTGTCACTATTTCATGACTGAAGCATATCTACGTCGCGTAAGCTTCAGCTTCAGCCAGTCTAGTTAAATCCAACTCCCAGACAAATGACAGACTATTGAACGGTTTCTTCTCAAAAGAACAATTAGACATAGTTTGACAGTTGCTTCCTTTAGAATGAGCGTTATATTCTTGGAGTAAGCAGGAGTCCCATGCTTAGTAGCCGCAACTAGAAAGCTCTTTTTAGTAAATGCGTAAGCCAAGAGCAGTTATGTTTCTGCACAAAGCATCTGTTTGACACGGAGATGTAAACACAGTTGTCATCATGATTATGGTTAATCAAAACTGTAGTTTCTTTTCTTTTGAATGCATACACTATATTTAAACCGGTTTACTCATGTATTTGAATCTAAGATAATGTCACACGAGTTATCTCCCTTAACGAAATTCTAATAGCTTAAAGATATTTGTTTAATATTGTCAATATTAGTTAATACTATCCTGATGTGTTTTGTAATTAATTAAAATTGCTCACGACCTGAGGAATATATATAGAAAAGAGGGCTTGGGGCGGGGGCGGGGTGGAGGGGAGGGGTAGAAACAATTAAAATCGTCCTTATACCATTATGCTATTAACGTTATTTATATTGTTTATACTTAGCATAATGTATTACAATGCATAATATATTGTAAGGTATATGGAGGGATGGTCCAACCCTACCCTCACGCACCTATGACACGGGGAGATGAAATGGAGATTTAGAAGGGACGCACTTTTATCAGGCATTATTATAAACACCTTTTTGTTAATCCAGTATCATTTTAACTGCTTACATCTATTAAATAAATCAATGTATCTGTTTTAAATGTGTCGTTATTCTGCCATAGGTTATACATATTATGGCTGCACTACAATTAGCATCGTCGGAACCCACGTTTGATTAATTACGTTATCATTCATCATGATGAGTAACGTAATGCAGTCGAACGTGGGTACCGACGGTGTACAATCAGTGACAAGGTATCACACCTCTATAAGCTCACGGACCTGAGACAAAAGGAAAACCGAATATAATTCTATTTTTTCTCAATTTTAGACAAATTTTAATTTGAAAAATAGGTTTTTCTTTGCTTTAGCATACATCTGCAGTGTAAAAGACAGATGATACAGAAAATCCCATGTTGATATGAGGTTTCATTCAAATTTCAGAAGTGTTTGACCGAAGCACCGCATATTCAGCTAGATAGTGTATGAATTTTGTATTTTCCATAAGGTTCACAAAACATGAGCGAGAAAAAACAAACAACCTGGCTAACTTATGTATTTTATTGTTTTAAATTACTGGTCTTGGCTATACCGAAGATATTAAACCAACACCAATGTCTGCTGCCCTGCTTTGAAGCTCAGATGTTGGAATGGGCTGTACAGTAACCATATGGGAAAATTAATTGAGGTGTGAGACCTTAAGCCAGAGACGTAATAAATTACTTCTTAGATCTCTGCTTAAGCATATTCTTAATTCTCTGATACAATCAACAGTTATTAATATGCAAACATAATATGAACTATTCTAATAATCAATATGACTTGTGTGATTGAAAAAAATGCAGGTTATGTAGAAAAAAATAATTTTACTATATTAAATAAATAGTACCTCTTCTTCAAATTTTCGAACACTTGTTCTTTTTCAAGAAAAAGCACAGAAAAACTACTTTAATAAGTAAAATCCATCTTGTTTAAATGGCTGACGTTATGTTCGTCAGTCATTTAAACAACAAGATGGATTTTACTTAAAAGTTGTATTTCTGTGCTTTTTCTTGAGAAAGAACAAGTGTTCGACAATTTAAAGAAGAGTTACTATTTATTTAATATTGAATTAACTTTCCTTTTGAAAGACTGTACAGATACGAATATTAATTTTACGATTTTTTGAAATTCTAGAGGGATTGTGGAATCTATAGGAGCTTGCCTATTCCGTTATACAGGATATCTGACTTCACCTTTTTCATTTCTAAAAGCACATTAAAGAGATTGGAGGCGATCTATAGATATTGGTGGCAATCCAAATACGAATGAACACCCTCATAATGTGCTTCTGTTTCATCAGGATCTGTTTACTTTAGTATGTCTGTCTACAGTCCCTGATTTTATATAAAATAAGCATACGCATTAAGGCCACATGTTACATTTGGTTTAACAATCGTGAAAACTCAGCCAATCACGTCATTCTTCGGGATCACGCTTCGAAAAAGTGTACGAGGTGTTGCGCATGTTGGTTTAAAGGCCAGGCTTGAGTATAAAGAGCCCAAAATGGCTCCAGAGAAACTTTTCTGATAATTTTATACATTATGTTACTTAGAGAGCTGTAATCGCAAATTTCTAAATAACAAAGCATTTTTAAACCATAACATTTGGCATGTAAATACACTAATCATTACTCTATACATATATATCAAAATAATTATATAATGTATTTATTTTCCATAATGTATTTATTTTCCATACTGTCTAGAACAACACTATTATTCCTAACTGTCAACTTTTGAATGTTTGTGCATCTATTAATAGTTGTGCATGTAAAAATAAGATTATGTGATTGGTCAGAAAGCCGAAACCCTTGTCTTGAAGTAGACAAAATACTAAATAACTGCAGAGTATACCTAATGTGTGTAGCGGATACCACCCGCTGTGGGTTGAGTATATGTACTATTTATGAAAATGTTTGTTTTAGAACACTCGACAAGTTGATTGTTTTTTTGTTTCTAAATCATAAATATTGATTTAAATGTGACTTATATTGTTATCAGTTTTCAAATACGGTATACTTTAATCACAAAACAAAAGGTTATAAGTGCATTAAAGGGTCATATGAATCACAGACCTAATAACAAATAGATTGGACACTACGAAAATTATCTAAATTTCACGTGGCACAGTGCGAAAATTTCACAAATTATTTCCCAACTTTAAACACACGTATTATAAAGAGTTTTATAGATACACGTTTCATACATGCCAAATACCATCACACATTTAATTTTCTTTCCAATGATCTATTTTCCTTCTCTCTTACATTTAGAGCAAAAAAGGAGTTTGACGGAAACTTGACTATGTCAAAACCTTGATTTTTAAGAGAAAAGCGAAAAATGATGACATTTTTATCTTTAAACATCTTTTTATACAATTTCTTACTTTCAAAATAAACATATATTATTATAATACCATTTTGCTATTCACTATGAATCGTTTAAATGTATTCTCATCAAAATCAGTGAATAATTGAGAGAGGAGATAGAAGGAAAAGTTAAGGTGCCACGTGATATTTTGGTTACTTCATTGGTTAAGATAGGAAGTTTCCTATCTGTTTATTAATATGTCTGTGTATGAATTAATATTAATAATGTATACAACAAAAACTGGCTGAGTCGTCTAATTTTTCAGACCGAACTATTTCAATGACAATAAGAACTACAATTGTACCTCGGAGGAAAATTGTCATATAGGGCCACATTATGATTATCGTATTTGGATTGGCACACATAATTATTTTAGATCGCCTACAGTCCCTTTAATGGGGTGGGTGTTCAACACATAGTTTGCCCTCAACCCAACCCAACCTCCATTGGCAGTTTACATGTAGATTATTTGTTTGATGGCGACCACCTGTCCCTCTTTCCTTCGCCTATGATCCCTTTCAAATTATTGGGGCCGCCCACCCCTTTACCTTTACGCATATGCATGACTACTTTGTTACTTATATGTCTCTGAATTGCTAGGTGTACCGTAACCCAAATAATATAGTAGCCCAGTAAACGCTGATCCGCAAAAACTAAAATAACCCAGGAAGCCGTAAAATAAACCGCACAATTACCGCACCCTGATTGGCCCCAAGGTCAAAGTACACCAAGATGGCGGATTAAATTAGACTTCAGAAACAAAGGTGTCAAAAGATGGGAAAACAAGTGAAAATTGGAGATTTATGTCTGCATTTAGACCATAGATTATCTAGACATTACTCGTATAAACATGTAAAATTATCAGAAAACTCCTTTTTGAGTATGTTACGTTGAAATTTTGTGTTTTATGCGCATTTTTACGAAGAAATTTGATCTGTCAAAATTGGTGATGTTGTTGTCCCATTTGTAAAATATTATATGAATCCAATATAACAGAATATGAAATTTGTCAGTGTAATGGTTGCTAGTTTTACGAAATCTAGCCAATTAGTATGTTCAAATGCCGTGTGCATTAACGCCGGAAATGTCCTCTAATCTGCACTTAAATGCCAATAAGTCAGTTTATCGAACAGGCAATGATGGGCCCTTTTTCACGGCTATCTTTGATTACGAGGCAACGAGAGAGGATGAGTTAACATTACACAGAGGCGAGCAGGTTGAAGTCCTCTCCACTGATGCCAAAATATCTGGAGATTATGGCTGGTGGACGGGTAAAGTCTGCAACAAAGTTGGAATATTTCCGAGCAACTTTGTCTCGCAAGAAAAAGATGTTATACAAAAGATTCCAATGCAGATTGATTTCAGTGAACTTTCTCTGAATGAAGTGATAGGTGTTGGTGGTTTTGGAAAAGTGTTCCATGCAACATGGAGAAACAATGATGTCGCTGTCAAGATTGCCCATCAGGATCCGGATGAACCTGGGGCGACTGTTACTAATGTCAGTCAAGAAGCAAAACTTTTCTGGCTTCTAGATCATCCAAATATTGTGTCATTATGTGGAGTTTGTTTAAAGGAACCTAATCTTTGCCTTGTGATGGAATATGCAGCTGGTGGTTCATTAAACAGAGTTTTAACTGGACGTCAAATTCTGCCAGATATTCTAGTAGATTGGGCGATGCAGATAGCCCGAGGAATGTACTACCTACATGAAGAGGCACCTATTCCTTTGATTCATAGAGATTTAAAATCAAATAACAGTAAGTATGACTTTAAATTAATGCTTCAGTTTTCAGATGGTCTTATTATATCCCAAAAATATAAAATAATAATATATGCCATTTACTCATCTCATTTATTTGATATTGGGGTGACTTTTTTTATGTATGGACGTTTATAGTATGCATTCCGTGAGACGGTGACGTCTCATTGCGTTTGACCAAAAAACGTGAACAATTTCAGACTGCACACCTGCTATTTTTAAAACTAATATCGATGAATGTCAACGTGTTCATCCGTCGACCAAAAATTGATGCTAATCATACACAGCGTGACCCCTCATCCATATTAGCCGATGTTGTATTTCTTTAAGTCCTTACCTAATAAATAAATATATAGTTTGTAGTTTCAAAATGTCTTCTAGTCAGTTATTAGAAAGAAATGTTTGTTTTTTGTTTCATTGATAATTTGTTGTGTGCATCCAAGTCAAATAAGCAAAATACATAAGAAACTGTTTTAATATTAAATACTATTATAGAAGTAAATAAAACACTAAAGCTTTTTACTGTTATATCTGTTAATACTGGCATTTAATACGATAAAGGTAAATCTTTTTAATTATACTTTTCATAATTAAAACCCTAACCTCTTGTTGAGATTCAAACCTGAATTATATGGATCTCGAGTCCAGTGCTTACATACATGCAATCAAACTTTGCCTATTGCCGACTTTTTGGGGTAATTTACTAGTTGCATAAAAATAAAAATTTCACCCCACCCATATTTTAACCAAAAAAATGAAATAGAATCTAGCAATTTTTAGCTCGACCATTCAAAGAATAAGAGAGCTTATGTTCTCGCCCCGGCGTTGGCGTCCCACATCAAGGTTTGCGTGTAAGATGTGTTTACACCTCTATCTCTCTTGTACATTTCTTATAGTACAACCAAATTTGGCCATGGTCTATCTTAAAGGCTGCATAAGTAATTTTGGTTCCTGTAACCCATGGGCTCCCATGGAACCCAAATTATGATACTAAGCCCTTAAAATATGTCTCATTTCAGTGGTTTTTTTTCACCATTTTGGGAATGGGTCCATGACCGGTCAAATTGGGAAAAAACATGCGATTTTTCTCAAAATTGGGAAAGAACGCGCATTTTTTCTCAGAATTGGGAAAAAAAATTGTTTTTGTATTTTGTTCAATTTACACAGAAAAGCAGAAGAAACGTCGAAAACACTGGTAAAAAACTTTATTAAGAAGATTATTCTAAAACATTTTACAATTTTGGGAAGAAAAATCTGGAATTGGAAAAAAACAATTTTTTTTTTTACTCAAAATTGGCAAAAATGCTATTTTTTGGCGATTGGGAATGGGCCCGTCCAAAGAAGGAAAAAAAACGCTGCATTTGCGTGTAAGCTGTGTTTACTGATCTATATGATTTACATTTCTTGTGCTAGCTGAACTAAATTTGGGAATTGGTTTCCTTATACTGTAGTATGTTGTAAAGGCATCGTAAGTAATTTTGTCTTCTACAAATATGGGCTCCCATGGAACCCAAATTGTGATGGCCCATAAAGTGTGCAGTAAAGGCAGATCAAAGTTTTGCATGTAAGCTGTTGTATATATCTATATCTCTTAAAATATTTTCCATTAAATACCCAACCGACCCATGATTTCTGGGCAGTTTTCGCCCACCCTAATTTTTGGTAAAAAGTATTAAAGTATGTGGGGGAGAATCATTGTACTCAGAGAGGGACACAACTCCTGTAGAGTTAATTCCGTTTCAGAGACACTTTCAGTTCTGTAAAATGTATGTTCATCATTCAGTACAATGTACAAAAGCATTTTGACGATGTTGATCTCAAGACAGACAAGATGACTTTCTTGGTGTTAGGAATTTGTATTGAGAAATGTCGTCATTTTGACGGCAGTAGGAAAAAAATGGTTCATTTATGAACATTAGCACGATGAAGGAAGTAACAAGTTAACAAGCAAGACCTGTTTGCAGTGTCCATGACAGGCTCATTTTACCTGTTTACAAATCTGTCACCATAATAAAAAAAGAAATTTTACTGAGTCCCTAATTTTTTATCCCAATGTAACTGGCATCACACATTTTGTTTCATTTGTCTTATGAAAATGTTTGGTCCGGAAAAGAATGCCACTTTGATAAGTTTGTTGCATTTGGCACCATTAGCAATACTAAGAGGAAGCCCTGTGCCCTTTCTTGATATAAGTAGTAACAAAAAAACGGTACCATCCCTAATGGCAAAAAGTATTTTTTTTTTGTTTTTTGATCGATTGCACGGCAACTTTTTTTAAACAAAGCGCTTGATTGAGGTAGGATTTTTCTTCATAACTTTCTTAATATTTAACGAATTTATTTCAAAGAAAGCACATATACCCTTAATATGTCAACCCTACATGTAAATCCTCCGCCGCAAAAGACGCTTTGGTTCATTCGGTACTTCCTGAGATTAGCCCTCCCAAAATATACAAGGTCATACATTTCTTTCGTTTCCAAGGCTTTGGGAGGGCTAATCTCAGAAAGTACTTTATAAATCTAATTACTTTTACGGCGGGGTAAAGAGCTCACTTTGACTGGGTATGTGCACTTGAGTTGATTAAAATCCAAAAAAAAATTAAGGAAGTTATGAAGCAACAGTTTGTTCACAATTCTTTGCTGTAAAACCGATCAAAAAGTCACGTGGTTTCGCCAGCCTGGTGTAAATATATATATAGTACATGACTGTATCAGCTTGGTGTATCCAATATGGCAAGAACTTTTAAGTATAACCATGAATAAATAATAATAAAAAACAACAGTAAATAAAACACTAAAGCTTTTTACTGTTATGTCTGTTAATACTGGCATTTATATTTGTATAAATTTGGTTTGTATGGTGTTTTTACGTCATTTTCAACACATGTAAGGTTATATATGACGGTCGATTTTTTTTTGGTGAGGCAGACCTGTGACCCACCTTTTCCTGGGTCGAACCAGGTACTGCACACCTCCCGCCATCCGTAAGAATGAAGAACGACACTTTCTCACAGGTCGTCGTGTCAGACTTCAAATATTTTCACTTTTCAAGTTAGATGTACATGCAGAGTGTCCTGCCTCCGCAAAATCTCTGAGTCTTGCCAGTGTTGCCAGTGTTTTATTTTTTGTATCTATTTTTATAGCCGTTTAATATTGGGCTATAGTCACAATGCCAAAACATATATTTTTCCCGAATTTTGAGACAAAAATTCCCAATCGAAAGGGGAAAATAAAAGGAAACGTTAATGTGACAAGTACACAGAACGAAAAGCTTTTAAATGTTTACCTTAGTGTACTGAAAACAATATTAATTAAAATGAATTCGACAGCGCACAATTGCAAATACCCACGTTTTCTTCATACAGGCCATGCCCACCCACCACCACACACACATATACAGGAGAACAATTATTATTATACACTTTAATCCTTCGTCAAAATGTTCGTTTGAGACATAATTAAAAAAATAATTGACCCCCTGTTACCCTCCACCCACCACCCACATCCTCCAACCCCAAACCCCAGTGAAGACGACCTTAGTTTTAAATAATAAATCATTTGACATGCTGTGGGGGCGTCCATGGCCGAGTGGTTAACGTCTCTGACTTGAAATCAATTGCCCCTCACCACTGTAGGTTCGATCCCTCAGGGGCCTAGGAACCTTTATGTGAGGATGCTATCCAGCTGGCTTGCTGAACGTCGGTGGTTCTACCCAGGTGCCCGCCTGTGCACAAAAATTTCAAAAATTTCCCAGAGGGGCACCTGGGGTCTTCCTCCACCAATGGAAGCTGGAAAGTCGCCATATGACCTGTTGGTGCGACTATAAAATCCAATTCAATTCAATTCAATTGACATGCTGTGTATCTCTTTCGTAGATGATTATACCAACTACTGTGCAAAAGTATGAAAAATAACACAGTGATTGAATTATTAGTGTATTTGATGCCCCTTCCCCCAGGCCCCCACCGATGAAGTAGGAGGAAACAAATGTATACAGTGTAATCCCATCATCATAATGTTTCATTTGAGACATAATTTTAAAAAACAGCAGACGTCTAGGTTCGAAATAATAAAATCGTTTGATATGCTGTTTATCTTTCATAGACGATTACATACACCACCAAGTTATGTGCAAAAATATGGAAAAAATACAGTGTAATTGAATTGGTTGTGTAAGTTACCTTTTGACCCCCTGAGGGCCTCTAAAATCCCACAGATCCCCCATCCCACCCCACCCACCCTGGGCCCCTGGGCAGACGTCCGTGTTCAAAATAATAAAATCGTTTTATATGTTGTTTATCTTTCATAGATGATTACATGTATACATTGTACACCAAGTCCTTTTGATCCCCCCACCCCCGCTGGGCCCCTGGGTGCGGAGCCAAAAATAATGTTGCTCTTGCACGCCGTCATCATATGCTGAAGTCATACCCTAAGTTTGGTTGAATTCCGTTCAGTGGTTTAGGAGGAGATAGGGTAACGGATGGACAGATCTATGCAAAAATGTGTGTATAAAAATAATTGACCCCTGTTACCCTTCCCGCACCACAATCATCATCATCATGTTTCATTTGAGACATAATTACAATAAAAAGCCACCCCCGCCACCCAAACACACACCCACCTCACCCGCCTCACCCGCCTCACCCGCCTCACCCGCCCTGGGCCCCCAGGCAGATGTTAAATTTGTTTGATATGGTGTTTAATCTTTCATCATGTTCATAGGCAATTACATACACTGTTAAATGTGCAAAAATATGGAAAAATGACATGATAATTGAATTTTTAGTGTATTTGACCTTTTGACCCCGCTGAGGGCCCCTGGGTGTGGGGCCATCATCATAATGTTTCATTTGAGCCATAATTCCCCCACCCCACCTCAAAAAAAATCACCCACCACCCACCCTGGGACATATCAGGGAGTACGTTATAGGGAGGAGAAACGGGTTCATAAACGCTCTAGTTTATCGATTTATGTTGTCGCGCTAGAACGCCGCCATTTACTATTAATAATATTATCGATACAGGTAAATCGATCGTAAGCGCGTTACATGTACATTTAAAAAGTTAAAATTTCAGCCAACATCTCAAATTAGGCAGTTTTTACAGCCACTTTTTACGGCTTTCTGTTATAATCAACATCATGAAATTACATTCTTGACAAAGATAAATATGTCTACTATTCCCTTTTTGTTATTATTAATGCCTAATATAACCCATACTTCGTATCTCGCTTGCAATAGCTCCACACCATTTTTAATTCTATAAAATTAAAAATTTAGCTGATATCTCAAAAGGCACATTTTCATCACCTCTTTTTAGGCTTTGTCTTATAATCATCACCATGAAATTACCTTCTTGACAAAGATAAATATGTTGACTATTCACTTTTTGTTATTATTAATGCCTAAATAACCCGTAGTCTCGTATCTCGTTTGCAATAGCTATACACTGTCACCAATTTTTATTTGGCGCAGAGTGGCGCCATCTTTGTTACACGGAACCGTCTGGTAAAATGTGCTTTTAAACATGCAAACAAATACACGCTCTGTATCAGAGGACACAGTGTGAATAAATAATACTTATGTTTACATTTAGCACCTTTATTGAGTTTGTAAGTGTAATAATTTATAAGAATTTGCTGTTTTTCACACACTCGCGAAACAACCGGAAGTAGTCATTTTCACGGAGTAGTGAAACACATATATGCACGACAACATAAATCGGCAAAACGAGCCCGTTTCTCCTCCCTATAACGTACTCCCTGGACATATGGAGGCGATTTTAATATACCCTTTTTTTTCTTCCAAAACATGGGTATGAAAAAAATTGGCACCCTGTTGCCCTTCCCCTACCACCATCATCAAAATCATCATATTTCATCTGAGACATAATTAAAAAAAAAAAAGCCCCAAATTCCAAATTTCAAAAACATGGGTATAATAAAATGTTATCAAATGCTCGAAAAAGTTACACAATGTATGCCACTGTTAGACTGACCCCTCCCACTTACACACCCCACCACCACCCCACCAATCTGAAATGCTCCTATGCCACTGTCAGACTGTCCCCCCACCACCCCCACCCACCCACCTATCTGAAATGCTCCTATGCCACTTTCAGACTGTCCCCTCACCACCCCACCTATCTGAAATGCTCCTATGCCACTGTCAGACTGTCCCCCAACCACCCCCACCCACCCACCTATCTGAAATGCTCCTACGCCACTGTCAGACTCTTGGTTTGTAGATAAAGTTTATACTTGATACATGTACTTTGCAATGCAGCATTGATTTCTAGATTACAGATATGGAAAGTGGGATGATGAACACAATGATTGACAACAAAGCTGTCCTACTTAGATTCCAGTATGCTTGGAGGAGATTATTTTGGCTAAACCCATGTTCATGATGGAAGTCTTGAAAACGTATATATATATATATATCAGTGTTTCTCTTTCCTTAGGCCAAATAAAAAAATACCTATGTTTCCGGTGGCCCTACCAACCCTATTTTTAAGGGGCCGACCCTAAAACTTTTTATGAAAATCATGGAAGTGAATCATATGTCATAACACCATTCTATATTTTCTGTAATCCACTGGGCATTGGTGGTACGATATATATATATGCAAATTATTACCAGCAAAAGTGGAAAATATTTAGGTAAGCCATATGATTTGCCTGGAATGTCATATGATTATGATATGATTATGACATTCAGAGTTTAATGTTTGAAAAAAAGCATAAAAAAAGGAGAAAATGCCTGCCGACCTACCCTATTTTTTAGAGCATGCATTAGGAAACACTTTATTTTTTTTGGCCTTATATAAGTGGTACCGAAAAAAGTTTTTTTTTTCCCTAATTGTGTCAGGGTAATGAAATACTACAAGAGAATGTATACATGGCAATGTGTTTGCAATGTATTTAAGGATACAATATTGCTTTTGTTTGATAGTGAAAAATTCCCAAATTGAGGCCAAATGCGGCGAATTTTCCCAGTTGAATGGGTACTGGTACCATTCCCAAAAGGGTGAAAAAATTGCTGTACATATATATACATGTATAGTCAAGCATTAAAATTAGCACCTAGATTTATTAATCCAGTATCATTTTTATGTTCTAATCTTCTTGCAATTACTTGAATAATTTAATAAACGGAAATATAAAAAATTGGAGTTTTCATTTTGTGGGCACTTTAAAGGGACTGCAGGCGATGTTAAAAGTGATTGATGTCAATCTAAATACAAATGGAAACCTTCATAATGTGCTTCAGTTTATATGAAATGTGCATATGCATTCAATTAAGTTACCTTCTGGTTAGCTTTTGTTAAGACCAAATAAAATTGTATCTGTGGTTCCGGTTTCCCGACCGACCGTATTTTAAGGGCCGACGGGCCCTAAACATTTTATGAGAAAAGAAAAAAAATCATAAAAAAATTCAAGTGAAGTTACATTTTGTACCTAATATCAATAAATATATATTTTAGTTAGCAGTCTGCGAAATTAGCTGTTGTCCTCGACAACTAATTGTCTGGGAGTCCGGACAGTGCCCTTGGGGCACAGACAGAATCCGGATGGTTCCTTTGTAAAGGGGTGTTCTAGCATTCAGATTGACACTATAAAAAAAACATGAGCGGTCAAAAATCATGATGACTAATGATGACTGTGACTTACCAGAGAAAGACATAGGCAATCTTCTTTCTTTGTATACAAAAGAATGAATAATGAATAAATATTGTGAAGACATCATGTTTTGCTTTGTTTACATATATCATTAGAGTAATAAAGCCTTCAGGTTTTAAATGAAACATTTCGGGCAACCACTTTTCCTTTCGGGCAACCAATTTTTGTTGAAATGGTTGTCCGAAGTCCAAAAGGTAATTTCGCAGACTGAGTTAGTTTATTACGTTTTAAAAGTATTGAGTGAAAAAAGAAGAAGGCAGAATATAAAATAAAATATTTTTATAAAATAAAATATTTTCCCTACCTACTTACCATATGTTTTTTTGGCATGTAATATGAAACACACATAATTCTATTTGGCCTAATGAAATCTTTAGGCTGAAAGCTCAATGAATTGGCTGCATTTGTTTTTAAGTTATAAATATTAATTTAAGTAATATTTATAGCATAATGTTTCGAGTATATGCGATTTATACTGCTTCTCGAAGTGCAGTATAAATCGCATACGAGAAAAATATGCTATAAATGTTTTGTACCTTAGCCATGTATCCAAGTATGCACGTGCAAGAAGTTTTAGGACGTTGCAGTTTTCAGTAAAAATAACAGCTCGATCCAATCAAAAAGTTGCATTATCACGCGGCAAGAGCATGACCCTGCAGCCAATCGTCAATGCATTGTCAAGGAACTGTTTTGGTAACGGTTTAATTGTTTGATCGATAGTTTGTGTGTAAACATTACAACTGCGCGCATGTAAAATTGAGTAGACCCTGGTATATAACTGTCCAGTCTGTCATTTATAGCACGGCTGAAACATATACCGGCATTTATAGCACGGTTTTAGCTCAGACCTTCAGGTTTATGAAAATTATATCATAAGCAAGAACAAAAGAAAACAATTAGAGCTATGGTACAAATGAGAACTATTGCTCGCAGTTGTACATATAATTCTAATAAAATGTACTTCTGTCCCAAAACAAGTATTTATAAAAGCCTTATAAAAGCCTTAAACATCACATAAGTTACTATTAATTAATATTTATTCAACAGAACTAGCCGAATCGTCTGTTTTCTAGACCAAACTTTTTCATTAACAATAAATAAATCGTACGGATACATGTAATGGGTCCTAGTTCAGTACAAATGTATTTTGAATACGAATCTGAAATACATGATGGTTGTGTTCGTAGTTGGATCGACACCCACAGATCGCTCACATGCCAAATAATCGGAACCAATCAGATTGCAGATCATGGCATTTGTTATATATATACTATTTGATACTGCAACAAACTAAGTGTCTCCGTGGCCGAATGGTTAACGACGTTGCGTTGTAATCCTTCGTCTCTCATCGCTGCGGATTCGAATCCCACTGGGGACTCGACTTGTAAGTGAGGAAGTGTCGGTTCTTACGGAGGTGTACAGTACTGGTTCTGCCCAGGAAAAGTGAGTGGTCTGCCTCCACCACAAAAAATCGACCGTCATATATAACCTTACATGCGTTGAAAATGACGTAAAACATCAAACACACACACCGCAACAAACTAACTGCGCCTTTGCCGCAGTCAGTTAGAGCGTCATCTACTATGTGTCTACTGAACCGAAGGTTTCGAGCCTTCTATAAGGCAACCTTTTTCAAACCATACAATGTTAAGATATTTAAAAAAACATTATACGAAACTACTACGGAATAAATCTGATTGGTTCCGACAATTTGGCATTTGAGTACTCTGCCCGTTATGCCTCCTGATCACATCCGGTACCTTTAATATTATAGCTTTTCTGAACCAACAATTTCTTACAATGGTGGCCTTGAACAAAACTTAATACCTGAGCCTAAAGATCGATTAAAAGGAAAATGAAATTATTGGAAGAGTACATTTTGTACCAGTGGTAGACAATAGTATGTCCAACTTCTTTCAAGCCCTGCCTTGTTAGATCTCAATTGAATTTTTAAATGAGCAATCGACTTAAATTTCATAAAAACAAAAAAAAAGACACGAAATTTTTGGGTTATTTTGTGTAAATTATCCGTTTTCAATTTCTGTATCTTCAATTGTGAAAACACGTTTGGTTCAGTTTACGTTTATGAATGCGTAAATTGAGTTTGAGGTTACATGCCCTCTTTTGAGGATAATGGACCATCACGTTTTGGTTTCTGCACTGAAAGAGTTCGTTTAACTCCTGTGAACTTCGAAAGTAGTAAATTGCACAAAAGTTTGTATTTAAAAGTAAGCCTGGATCCAATTACAGGATTAGTGTTGAGATTTTTTTTTAAAAAAAAGAAAAGAAAAAGAAATGTCTCATGTTGCCAAGTTTATATAGCTGAACTAATTACCCTGAGAATCTGCAGTGAACGTTGTTATACTGCATCTGTCTGGGCTACTTCTCAAGTGTTTATACATGTACATGAATGTAATTGAAATGTAGATCAGACTTTTGTCTGTTGGTTAAAATTGCCTTAGATTTCATTTAGTTTTAATCATAAATTTTAATGATTCTGCTCAGGGCACTCGTTTGGCCATTTTTGGGGCCGAAATTCGGCCCCATTCCCCTCCCCTAAATGTATATATTTTCCCCCCTTTTCCTGTGAAAAATTCCCTAAAAAATGTGTTTTTTTTATTAGAATTTTTTTTACTCCAATACAGGAAAACAGCATACATTTTGCAATTTGGAATGGTCAATTCTTGGTACCACTTAAATAATAAAAAACACACACTAATTTGTGTTTCTTAGAAAGTCCCCTTTGATATGAAAACAATGCAAAATTCCCCTTCCTGAGGGCCCTGGCCCCAGTCCCCTAAAAGCTGACTAGTGCCCTGCTGCTAATTTTAATTAGTTTTATATGGACATACAGCAATCTTGAAGTAGTTATATATGGACATACAGCAATCTTGAAGTAGTTATAGATGAAGCGTAAAATTTTCATCTCAATTTAAATTAATCCAGTATCATCTGCTTGGAATCCAATAATTTTTATATCGATTTATATTTGATATTATTTAGAGATTATTTAAAGGGACAATGTCCGTTACTTTTAGCCTATAAAACACAAAATCATTACGTTGACAAACATATAACACACCAACCATTATTGAATATTTACTAAATAAAACCAAGATTGACGGAATTCAATAGCGGTACAAAAAAGAATGTTTATTGCGCTTTATTGAACGTTACCAGTGGATGACATCGACGTCAGCAACACTTTATTGATGTCATCACTCAATACCACAGTCAGTTATTTTTGTGTTAATTATTAAATTATATTTAGCCATTATGAATTTATTTTATTAAAATTAAAAAAAAAGGATCTTTCATCCATAGAAATTATTCAATGGGGAAAATTTGTGTAGTTTTGATTTTGGGGTTTGGGGAGGGAGAGGGGAGTGATGGTGCTACTATTTGGGAAATAAAATTATACGGTAAATGTCTTATTTTATGTAAAAGTAGAGTGGACACTTAACATTGCTGAAATATTATATGTATCGAAAAAGATGCATTTAGTTTGAACCAAGGCACTAGCAAATATATTTGCTCTCTCCGAGCCCTAGTTTTCAAAGATAGGTAGGTACATTTGGGCAGGAAAAATATTTATATATTTTTTAGATAACGGTTTGTTCAGTTTGTCATAACATTTCCATCATACTTAGCATACTTTAATTACCTGTCTGACAAGATATTCCTATGAAAATTGCCAACCTATTGGCCTTGTATTTCCTGAAGCTATTTGTTTATAATTACTCTTTCTGCCATGAAATAAAAATTAGACAACTGCAGTTGTTAAACAAAGTTGTTGCAGACGAAAATTTAATCTCAAATAAAAAGCCTGTACCCTATGACCCGAATATGTGCAAATAATGTCTAGTGCTCAAATAATATGCTTTAATACTACTGGGAATCCATGATACAGACACAATCTGGGATATTACAGCCATCTGTTCTGTAATCCCAGACAAGACTATTGAAATTCAGAGCATTTTGAAGCAAAGGAAAAACATATAAAACAGATTGTCAGGAAAAGGTTGAAGAATTGCTTTAATTGTAGTTTGCTTTTGACCTGCATTACTGTCTGTTTTACCGTACTTTATTTTTTAAAAGGAACAGACAATAGTTTTAAAAGTAGTAAATTATGGATATTTTTCTGACCTTGGCTCAGTGCTCCAAGAAAACAATTATTATACGACATGTTGCTTCTCAAAATGGACAGGCCCTGATAGAAAATGGACAGGCCCTGAGAGAAAATGAACAGACCCTGAGGGAAAAAGGAACATGCCCCGATAGAAAATGGACAGGCCCTGATAGAAAATGGACAGGCCCTGATAAAAAAATGGACAGGCCCTGATAGAAAATGGGCAGGCCCAAAAAACCTCGTCTAAACATCGGACATACATGAAGGACAAGTGTGTTGTTATAACAACAAGTGTGTTATTATCTGTGCATACGCCCTTAAAGTCGTAAATTATGGAAAAATTCTGACCTTGGCTCAGCGCTCCAAAAAAACAATTGTATGACTTTTTGCTTCTGAATATATACGGCCCTTTATGTCCTTGTCATACCTCATCATGAATGATTGTATCAACAAAAAAAGAAAGGATTCTGGGTAGACAGCTAGGTTCACCACATGGAGACAAAATGGCACATACAAAACTCCTACCAATCTATGGTCAAAAAAAATCTTGAAATTACTCGTAGTCCTGATCACTGGCGTGGCGCAGTTGGTAGCGCGGCGGATTTGTAACCGGAGGCCCCGGGTTCAATCCTCCATGGTGCCACTTGAGTTTCGTCAGTGTGTTCTTGTGCATTTATCCTTTGCCGCGTCCGTTGGATGCCAGGTACGTAAACCGGGCGGTCCCGTGTGTCGGTCTATCCTCTGAGCACGTTAAAGAACCATAGGAATCGATTCAATAATGAGAGTAGGGCACGGTTCCCCAAATCCTATGTATCCTTCCCCTCTTTCTGGGGCTACTCTAAATACCTATAATGTGTTCATGAGCCGTTAAACAACATTCGTACATACGTTCATACATGATCACTGTTACTACAAATGAACACAGAGTACAGAAAAAGCAACATTTTTGATTTTCGATTATTTTCAGTATGCTGTTTTTTTGTTCAAATTAATATAGTATTTTGTGTTTGTTTACAAGTCTCTTTGTCCCAAAAGTTACATGCGTCGATCAGCAGTTGCATGCTATTTGCTCCACTTTCAATTTTAAACACATTTTGCACGAGTTCTTCAATTCCATCTCTATAGTTTCAAAAAATACCAAGTGTTGTGTTTTCAAATGTACTGAGTATATTTTACAGAAGATAATTATGGCCTTTGGTTATTTAAAAGTCATGTAAAAAATATCATGATAGGACACACACATTTCAGTGTGTGTTTTTTCAGTAGACTGTTATGAACCTTTTTTAGATCACCTGAGCCGAAGGCTCCTGAAAGGTGATCTATTGGTCTGATCTATTCGTCTGTCCTCCCTCCGTCGTCGTTAACATTTGCTTCTCCTCAGAAACCGCTTGGCCAATTTTGACCAAACTTCACATGGATGATCTTTAGATGAATGCATTGTAGATTTGTTAAAATTAGGTCTGCACGACATCCAAGATGGCCGCCAGTACCATATAGGGTCGAAACCTTAAAAAATCTTTTTCTCAAGAACCGCTGGACAGATTTCGACAGTTTTTCTTTTAAAATGATCGCCATTGCCTAGACTATCAAGTTTGTTCAAATAAAGTCCGAGTAAGGGGAAATTAGGGGAAACACTACTTACATAAGGAAAGACATAAGACATCTTCAATCAGAATTTGTGAGAGGACAATTTTTTCATCATTGCAAAGATCCTCAGGTGATCGATTTAGGGCCATCTTGTTTCACAAATTGTAACTAGAGATTTTCGGGATTATAATTTGATGATAAATTTATAAGTTTTGTCATAATTTTGTCCTCAGCGTCTCATTTGTTGTTGGATAAAATTGTGACAAACACTTATAAATTTATCATTTGATGATAAATTTATATGTTTTTCGGGATTATAATTTGATGATAAATTTACAAGTTTTGTCACAATTTTATCCAACAGCAAATGAGACACAAATAAAATTGTGACAAAACTTATAAATTTATCATCAAATTATAATCCCGAAAATCTCTAGTTAAACTCAGTGTCTCATTTGCTGTTGGATAAAATTGTGACAAAACTTGTAAATTTATCATCAAATTATAATCCCGAAAATCTCTAGTTACAATTTTAAGGTAAACCGTCAAGATTGTCCAGTGTCCCTCTGTAAAGCATATTGCCAAACAAATTCGGAAAGATACTTGTGAACTGTTGATGGTCAAACGGATAATATTGACTGAACATGGAGACTGAAGTGTATGCTAAGGCTAGTAACTATGTTTACATTTGTCAACATCGAGATACCGCTCACATATCAGGCTACCTATTGCACTATCGTCGACAAATATCAAACGTTTGCCAAATACTTGTGGGTGGTTTATCTTACATTGTAGGGTCAGTTTTACAGGTATTTCTATCCCTACTTGTCCCGTAAAAGATAACCTGTACAAATATGATATAAAATACATTCATTTAAAAAGTCAATTTCGTATTGGCACCTGATATAATTTTATATCAGCACCTGATATTAATTATAAATGTGCAGGCATTCTGACATTCATTGATTACTTTTGATGCGCAAATTATTTTTCATTTCAAATTAAGCGACAGAAAGTGGCTTTTCGTGCAGTTTAGTACTTGTGGACCCTTGATTTGGATGCCATTGAGTACCTTTGGCTTTTAGAAAAAGATTGCAACCCCTGGTTTAGTTGACATAATTATAAATGCGTATATTTGTTCATGTACAGCAATGATGAAAAAATCTTTGATGTCCATGCATGCCTTAGGTAAGATTATGATACCGAGTAACCTCAGAGAATGAGGTTGGTACATGTAAATAAAATGTGTTTTACACAACACAAATATTAAAATATATATGTAGGTTACAGAAAATAGATAACAAAGGAATTTATTAAACAAATGATGATTAGGCCAAATAAAAAATTTAAGGGCCGACCCTAAACTTTTTATAAACCTAAAATAATTTATTTTTTTATTGTACAAATTAAATTATGTTTAACTATCTGTTCTGTACCTGATATCAACAAATATATATTGAAGCTAGTTTATTAGGTTTTAAAAGTATTGAGTGAAAAAGAAAACCTACCTATACCCACATTAATTTTTTTTAGCATGAAATAGGAACCACACATATAGTTTTATTTGGTCTTAACCCTTAACCCGCTAAGCATGGCTATAATAGCCTTTGCGTCCATTGTAAACCCAGATCAGCCTTTCCATATCAGCCTGCGTAACTCCCTGTTACCCTCCCCCTACCACCCACCCCCTCCAACCCCAATCCCAGGGAAGACATCCGAGTTTTAAATAATAAATCAGTTGACATGCTGTGTATCTCTTTCATAGATGATTACATGTGCCAAGTTATATGCAAAAATATGGAAAAATGACATTGTAATTGAATTTTCGGTGTATTTGACCTTTTAACCCCACTTGAGGGCCCCTGGCTGCAGAACCGAAAACAATGTTGCCCTTGCACACCATCATCATATGGTGTGCACACCATCATCATATGGTAAAATCATACGCTAAGTTTGGTTGAATTCCGTTTTAGGGTAACATACAGACAGACAGACACACGGACAAGCGGAGGTGATTTTAATATACCCTGTTTTTTTTCTCAAAAACGTGAGTATAATTATAAAGTTCAAACTTAAAAACTGCAAAAAGACAGTAAAATGTTCAATAATGTCACAGTTAAAAAATGACAAAAAAATCAAAACGGGTCCTTGAATTATTTTGAGGAGTATATAAATGGACAATTTATCATCACTGGGTTCAGACAATTATGTTAGCTTCAAATACAGGTCATATTTTGATTGCATTCCAAGTTTCATTGAACCGTTTTATTAGATTTGTCAGTAACTGTTTCAGTTCTATAAGAAAAGAAACATTGTCAATGTCCGACAGTTAGTTATGACATGTTTCATTCTTTATACCTATCTTGTTGCCAGTTTATCCGATTTTCTATTTACTTCGGTACTGTAACAGTCCGGAGACCTAACGGAAATATATAAATATTTTGTTCATTCCTCGGGATACAATTTTGCATAAATATTTGTAATTTTTATCACATGTTTTGTATTCATAACTTTCACATACGGTCAACTTCCAGTAGGTTGAGGAGGTGAAAATAAAGGGGTTTACTCAGACTATCCTTAATCTCTATATGAAAAATGAAAACATTAGACCATGATTTAAATTAATTGTATCCGTATTGGTGTTTTAAAATCAGACAACACCAAAAGAAGATACATAGATGTACATAAACAATAAAGCTTTTGATATAATTATCACTAAAATAGTTTTATAAAGGGCTAAAGTCAGTTGAGCACCAACGATAAACACCGAGTTAACCCCCTACGGGGCCTACCAGAATGTGAAGGTCTTTTATTTTATTGCTCACTGATTGGTCAAATTATTTTGATGATGTCTTGTGAAAGTTATGAATATGTTTTGTAAATTCAGCCATGGTACTATGTTTAAAATTTTGACTTTGACGACTTGAACTGTGTGTACTTACATGTAATACATGGACATTCATTGACAATCCTGGAGATATACACACATCTCCTTGCTGCTCTTGGCTAGAATACTGCATGCTAAATAGGGCAGATTATTTGTTAAATAATGGAGAGGCTATATAGTCTAGGTCATCTGCGATGATTGCCTGTTTTCAAGACACTTCTAGAACCTTTCTTCTAAATATGTTTTGACGTGGCAGCCATTTTACCATGATTCTGGTATCGTTTCTGATTGGCTGATACTGATGCACCTTCTATCCAAGATATACAGAATGGCAGAAAAACAATAAATTATTAGATAAATAATGGGGGAAACTTCATCATTATATTGACAAACTAAATGTGGATTGTCAAAAATACTGTAATAAAGAAATAATAATTACTAACATGTCTTTCCGGTTTCTCTTCTTTTTTTTCTGCATTATAAAGGGTCAAGACTAAGAGGCTATATCCTGAAACAATGAGGGGACTTGTCGTTAAATAATGGTTATACTTTTTTTTTAACTATGGGGAGATAATTCCTTAATTTGTATATGAACTATACCTGTGGGAAGAGCGTTCTTTAAAGTTCTGTGGCCATGTTTTGTTCCATGAGCATGTTTATTTTAATTTAAATCGAAATCAATACACAACAATAGATATTTATGATACACACAATGCAATATCTGTGAAAAGCAAGAATACGATTTTATTTGATGAAGTAGTAAACTTTGAACATATCAGTTATCTGGCAATAGTTGTGCAGCTATACAATTCAGATTTACCCCATTTCCCTCTGCAGTCACGCAGTGGTAAAAGTAGTATCTACGTCATGGAAATTATACTTATTTTACATACAACTTAGTAACGGTTTTAAATATATGTTTCTCTCTGGGACTATCAAGAAATGTTCATATATGATATTTAAGAGTTAAATTTATTAATTGATAATGCTACAAAAAGGGTGGCTATTCATCTTTAAGCAATAGGGAGACTTCTTAAACTGTGAGAAAGACTTCTTTAAACTACTGTCAAACTTTGTTACCTTGATCAGTCATGATTGAATCTTTGAAAAGCACGCTATATTAGGCTTGAAGGGATTTGTCGGGGCCCAATCAAATGTTGACTTAGTTCATCGTTTTTCTGCATCAAAACCTCTGAATTTTAAACCTCGAACACTTCCCTTATAAAACTTTAATACTTTTTCCCAGTCCCAAAAAGATGTGCTTTAAAGGGACACATGGCAATCTTTATATTTTAAAAAGATGTGCTTTAAAGGGACACATGGCAATCTTGATATTTTAAAAACTTGTGGCATCCTGTTAGTTTTAATACATAACTTGCATTGGTCCTGTTGTTAATATTACTTAATTATTAGAATAGTTCAAAGCAAATTGTTTTTAGATTTTACTGACTATAAATTTTATTGCGCCAATAATATATTAAAAAATTTGGTAGAATAACAAAAGCAGTTGAAATCTCAAATTGTTATTTAATTATATGCAAGCAGTTTTAAAGTCACAATGATACAGGATTAATAAATCGAGATGCTAATTTTAATGTTTGATAATAACTCAAGATTGCCATGTGTCCCTTTAAGGGCGTAATCAGGAGACCACTGGTTCAAGCTTTACCAGCACCTCCAGGCTTCTTCCATGTGTTCTTAGGCAAGCCTTAGCCTTGTCCATTGGATGAGGACATAAACTGGGTGGTCCTGATTATGCAGAGCTTGTTAAAGAACCATAGGAATTTATTCAAAGTAAAAGTATGGCACTGTGAGTGTTCCCAGATTCCTATGTATCCTTCCCCTCTCTCTGTGGCCACTCGATATAACTTTTGAAATAGCTATCCCGCCAGCAACAAGCTATCCCGCCAACAACAGCCAAGTTTTACATCATATGTACACCGTTTCTAAACCTACTGACGACGAGGTATATATTGTAAGTAACTTACATATTTTGAGAATCCAAAACTCTATAGACGCACTATAAACAGTTTTAACCAGCCAGACCAAATGGAGCGTCGAATTTACCAACTCATAATTCATTTTACGCATTTTTATCACATAATGTAATATAAGTGTGACTTTATAAAAAATTTGGAGAACTCAGAAAGCTTAAGTTTTTATGGCTTATTTTTATTTCCTGATTTATTACAAGTAGTTTAAAATAGGTTTTAACATAGTTTAGTTAGCAACTGCTTCACATTTTTGCGTCGAAAAGGTTGCATGCTATCAACGTGATTGACGTTAGCTTGACAATTTGTTTTGGATTGTTTCTTCAATACGGCCTCAATGAATCTTAAACCAGGGGCGTTCCTGGGGCTAATTTACGTATACGCACCATCGAGTTTTGGATTCACAAATGTGCCTAACCCCCCTATACCTTCAGTTTTTATTGCATTTTTCGCATTTTTAGCCTTTTTTATTTGTTTGCTTCTTAAATAGCCCGTACGCACGTGCGTCAGTGCGTATGCCCAGGTACGCCCCTGTAAACTTACTATCTCATTCAGTTTTTCAATCAAATTCTATGGATATATTGATGCATACACCTGTCTTAAAAACCTGTTCAAAACAAAATTCGCTTCCTAGGTAAGAGACGGATGTTATCTGATTTTTTTTTGTAAACAAATATGTATTATTACTAGAATAAAACTGTTCAAAACACGATTCCATGTATTTTATGTTTTGTTTTAAAATGAACATTTTTCCAACTTGCTCTGCTAGACAAATTTAAATGTTTAAATTCAACCTAAATGGCTATGGTTTGTGACGGATGTTACTCTTTGACGTTTGACATTTTGTAGGTCAAACTATGACAACCGCAACATGCCTACTGTACATATTCGGTGTATGAACCAGTAACACTATATACGTATTCATCTTAGCATTTTCTTTGCTAACTGGGTATTTGATGATTGTCATGCATATTCATTTAACCAGAGACCATGCAATTATTACAATTACACGAACATAATGCTCAAACATAATGCCCGTACACATCGATTGCTGTCAAACTGTAACGGCCGATCGCATCAAAACATAGCAGGAGCATGGTAAAGCTACTAAAGGATTGATAGTGTTTATATAGAAACAATCTAAAACAATATTACTATAAAAACAGAAACATGGAATATTCTTACAAATTATACGCGACCGTGTTATTCAGTAATACAATTGACCGACAGCCAACTCAACCGTCTTTTTTGTGCTCCTCCATGATACACATTTTATGATGACGTCATACGCAAGTTAAAAGCTTGGCAGTAAATTCCAAATTCGTACCTCGTATTTCGTACCTAGCTTCACTAGAATCGCTCGATTACCGGACATTATGATATTGACAGAATCGTTACGTCTACATAAAAACTATTTTTTTGTAAATTTCTAGCCGACCTGTGGCTGTTTTAACTTATTATTGAATAAAAACAAAGTATATCTATTTTTAGTGTTGAAATCATTTTACCGTTTAATTATAGTGCATTGAAAGAAGTGTAATTTTTTTGATCGACTTTGACCGGAACCATAACAGGCGATAACATTTTTTTCGAAGCTAATTTGAATATCTTTTACAAGAAATATTTATGTTGTTTTAGTTTAATTTAATATTATACTCACAGCTTCAATCAGTCATTTTATCGATGAAGACCTTTTAAAATGTGAATTTACACACTTTTAGAGGTGTGCCTAAAATGTCACAAAATGGTTTCCATTCATGCAAAAAATGTTTCAAAGTACTGTTTAATGGTTATTATTTTTTTAATATTTACAAACAAAGAGTAAATAGCCACTTGTTTTTTAGCTCTACTGGCCGAAGAAGGTCTTCGGCCAGCAGAGCTTATGGGATGCCGAGTGATCCGTCGTTAACTTTTGTCTCGTTAAGACAATAGAGCCTTCATTTTTCATCTGATCTTTACCAAACTTTACCAAATTGTTATTGTCAATGATAGCTCGGACAAATTTGAAAAGCAGCCAGATCGGACCAGTAACAGCGGAGTTATGGCCCTTGATTAGTTAAAAATGCTATATTTTGCCTCGTTAAGATGATAGGGCCTTCATTTTTCATCCGATCTTTACCAAACTTTACCAGATTGTTAATGTCAATAAAAGCTCAGATAAGTTCGAAAACCAACCAGATCGGACCAGTAACAGCAGAGTTGTGACCCTTGATTTAGTTTAAACGCTATATTTTGCCTCGTTAAGACGATAGGGCCTTCATTTTTCATCCTATCTTTACCAAACTTTACCAGATCGTTAATGTCGATAAAAGCTCGGATAAGTTCGAAAACCAACCAGATCGGACCAGTAACAGCAGAGTTATGACCCTTGATTTAGTTAAAAATGCTATATTTTGCCTCGTTAAGACGATAGGGCCTTCATTTTTAGCTCGACTGATCTGATCAGCAGAGCTTATGCCGTGGTGCGGCGTCCGTCCGTCTGTCCGTAAACTTTTATTTGTAGCGACAACTCCTCTGAAACTACTGGATGGATATTCATGAAACTTTACAGAAATGTTGCCCATAAAGTCTAGTTGATCCTAGCAAAAATTCATGTTGATGTGAAATCCAAGATGGCCGCCAAAGCTAAAAATAGAGTTTTAAAATACAAGTTAGTAGCGACTACTTCTTGAAAACTATAAGTGATATTGATATGGGACTTTTTCTAAAATGATCAGCATGACATGATGTTGATCCTTGTCGAAAATTATTTTGATTCGACGTTAAACATGGCTGCCAGTGGCCATCTTTGGTTACATAGAGTTATATAGTAAAAACTTGTAGCGACTACTCCTCTGAAACTACTTGACGGATGTTCATGAAACTTCACAGGAATGTTGCTCTTGATGTCTAGTTGATCCTAGAAAAATTTCAGGTCGGCCGGAAATTCAAGATGGCCGCCTAGGCTAAAAATAGATTTAAAATAAATAAGTTTGTAGCGACTACTTCCTGAAATCAAAATCAGTCAGTAGAGCTTCAAGGTCATTGACCTCTTGTTCATCTGATCTTTACCAAACTTTACCAGATTGTTAATGTCAATGAAAGCTCGGACAAGTTCGAAAAAAACAGCCAGATCGGACCAGTAACGGCGGAGTTATGGCCCTTGATTTCATCAAAAATAAATATATTTTGCCTTGTTAAGGCGATCGGGCCTCCATTTTTCATCTGATCTTTACCGAACTTTACCAGATTTTTCTTTTTATTATTTTTTTCTTTATTAAATTTTTAAATTTTTAAAAAAATAAAATAATTTTATTATCTCTACTGGACAAGTTAGAAAACCAGCCAGATCGGACCAGTAACGGCAGAGTTACGGCTCTTGATTTAATTGAAAATGCTATATTTTGCCTCTTTAAGACGATAGTCACTCGCTTCATTGATGTTATAAGAGCCATATTAGCAAGTAGAGCGTCCACAGGCCCTCTAGGGCCTCTTGTTTCTTTAATAATCAAATATATATGGAAATATGGAAATATGTAAACCGGTGAGTGGCGGACGTTATTTATTACCCTATATGATTGTGATAAGGACCCATATTCAATCACCGGTATTTGTAGAACCTGCAGAAAATCTTTTACTTCAGCACATATACATTATTATATGACCTAGGTAAACACCTGGGTAGAGTTGTGATACACCGTTTTGTAGTGTAATTTTGCCTTTATTTGGTGGGTTATCTTCTTAAATAGATAGTGTGTGGGTGAGCTGTTGAACAACAATTTAATTCAGTTAAAATACTTTTCTTTTTTTTTACATCACTGTGTGGTTGTAGACTGTTTAACTGCCAAATCAATTACGGAATGAAGACTTAAACTTAGGATCACCCATTAAAGACAGTTTTGTTTGTTACAACATTGATTGGGATAATGTTTGCAATACCAGCTTACTCAAGTGAATTTAAAAGAAGATGGTCAGTCAACAATAAGACTTTCCTGTTCTTTGTCTGTTTACAGCAAATATTTTTAAGTCCCGCCCCCATTAGGCGAGACATGTGAATCCGTGTATTTCTTGTGTTAGACATAGAGAGACTTCTAAATCAAGTCATGGGGACTGGCTTCTGTTAAACAATGGGGAGACATCTATATTTAATTATGGGGAGACTTCTAAATTAACTTATGGAGAGACTTCTAAATTAACTATGGGGAGACTTACCGGTATTAATTAAAAAATAGAGAGACATGTATATTAAATTATGGGGCCTTCTAAATTAACTATGGGGAGACTTCTAAATTAACTTACGGAGAGACTTCTAAATTAACTATGGGGAGACTCAATTAAACCATGGGGAAACTTCTAAATTTGAACTATATGGAAAATTCTAAATTAATTATGGGAAGAGTGAGGCTTTTTAATTAAACTGTGAAAAGGACCTCAATTAAGCGTTTTGGTTTGCTATTATGCATATGTTCCATGTATGTCATTTTTGAAATAAAATCTATTGTAACTTAACAATGGGAAGACTTTTGGTTATACAAAAAATGGAGAGACTTCGTTTATTAATTGAGGACTACTCAATAAAGGTGCGACTATTCATTTAACACCAGGGAGACTATCCATTATACATTTGGGTTGCTAGTACATATCTACAGGACTGGACTGCATTGGATAATCTAAAGCCCACTCTGAAGTGTGACATCGCTGTTGTAAATATCGTGGGCGATAAGTCATAATTAATTAACTGTCGGGACAAATTGTTACTCACTCTTCTTGTAAAAATGGACAAAACTTATACGTGATACCATGTTTCTACCTACATGAATGCAAACAGATATTTTTCCAGTCTCTTGTGGTTTTATTTTTTTTCTTAAAACGTGTTATTTGTACTGAGTGTACAGCCTACGCTGTGTCACACTAATATTTATGTGACCATCAGAAATATTAACTAATTGTTTTAAACCACAGTCGGTGGACCAGTTGTGAATATTTATAATGAGCGACCGAGAAATTTTTAAAGATGTAAATTTGAGCACCTGTCTTCATGACTTAACCGTACAGTATTTTTATAGCAGTCACTCAAGATTGAATTAAATATAAAGACACAGAGTCTTCACGCGAGCAATTAATTTTCACAAGTGACAGATAATGTGACCTCATTAGGGTCTTGCACACGTTGCTTCACTGACTGTCGACAATGGTCTATCTCAGTCAACAGTGAATCATGGGTAAAAATCATATCCCTTCCACTGTCTGGAATTATCGCAGGATCAGTCATGCGGGCACGTGCGTAATATCCCCCCATCTATATGCATTTATTAATAAAACATAACGCAGTTTTGTGACAAGTAAATCGTTACAGCGGTTTCCAATACTCCATATCTCATAATATCTGTGGTAATCTCATTCAGTTGATCTGATCGGACCGTTCGTTGTTTTTGTTCGCCTGACCCGTTTTGTCTTTCAACAGGTACAGGATGTGGTTTACTAGATTTGGGTGTGACTGGGTACCCCGTAATTATATCTACCCATAATCTGATCATGAACCATGTAATCTTTTGTCAACATGGTCTACTTTATAAATGCAGAAATACTGCTTACCGCATTATTTTTGACAATAACCGATTTTATTTTTATTACAGATAAAGCTGAGCTATATATTGAAAATAGAATAGCGTAATAATAGGTAACAGTAACATGATTATGGCTTAGTTTGATGTTCCTGCAGACTTCTTTTCTGTTTGAAATGCGAGGTGCTATACAAGTTGAGTCACTGAACCGTGAAGGAAATGAATAATTTCATTCATGTTTCTGAACACTGTAAGTTTTGTAATGATGACGCTTTAAAGGGACACTAGACATTCTTGAAGTATTTGTTAACCCTGAACTCGCTACATACATATAATGAACTGTTCTTTCTTTGAATTAAGACCATTCCATTTATGTGACAAAGGGGTGTTTTGGGGGAAATGACTGATCAGCAGGTGGACATTGTAAACCCTGATCAGCCTGCGAGTTACTCGCAGGGTAACTCGCAGGCTGATCTGGATTTACAATGGACATTGTAAACCCTGATCAGCCTGCGAGTTACTTTTACTCGCAGGCTGATCTGGGTTTACAATGGACGCAAAGGCTATTATAGTCTTGCTTAGCGGGTAACAAGGGTTAATCATTAAAAATTAGCGTCTCCATTTTATTAACCAGTATTATTTCGACTTTAAGTCTACCTACAGGGAAAACAATTTGGAGTTTTAAATTTTTGTCTCGTCTTCAAGGCGACTCCGCCCTCAACACTTTTTGAATTATTTTTTTTAAGGTATATATGTCTTCATTACTGGCAATGGTATTTTTGAAAGTTGCTATGCACAATAAATGGGTGAGCCCTAATTCTTAGACCAAGCCCCAACTCCACCAGTGACCTTGACCTTGCCTTTAAAGACAAAAATATTTTCAGGGTTAAATTTTGGTTTAAATATATGCAATTGTTGTGGTTTAAAGTTTTGGTTAAAGTTTATTTAAAGCTTATCATCTCCAACACCGTACATTAACTTTGGTAAAGTCTGAACCCTGGCCAAGGCCCACCCCATCAGTGACTTTGACCTTCACTTTTAAGGCAAAATAATGTATCTTAATAGCCAACTTTAGAAAGTTAAAGTTTTGCTAAAAGTGGTTTTGAAGTTTAATTTCTCCAAAGGTATTACTTTGATAGTTGGTCTAGATATTCATCTGGGTAACCCCAACCCATCTGCTCAAGCCCCGCCATACATCTGGCAACGCCCTTTATATATATAACCATAATGAAGGTCAAAGGTCAGTCTCGTGTCTGTGCAATAACACTGCAGTGAATGATTACATGTACATCTAAAAAATACTGGGCAGAAAGGTTCACTCTATGAAAACAGTGTTGCGTACAACGGGCGCAAACCAAGGGTCAAGGTCAAATTTGTGTTTGGGTCATATTGCAGCATTGAATGGTTGCATCAAATATTTGGCAGAAAGGTTCACCACATTGAGAAGGAATGTTGTGTACAACTCCTGCCGATTTTGAGTTAAAAGAAAGCTTTGGATTATTCTTAAGGTTACTCAGGGTCAAGGTCACTGTTACTATAAAGGAAATATGGCTTTTAAAAAATCATGTAAATACTTTTTTATTAAAGTTTTGGTTAAGTTTTCCTGAACCTAATACACTCATATATGTCAGCAGTATTGCTTTAATATTTACACCCCAACCCTCCTCAGTGGGCGCGACAGATTGTGGCAGGGGTCTCTTTCTTTGTTGTACTACCATAGGTTTAACTATATTATTTTTGCAATATAAAAAGCAACAGTTAGTAAAATGAAAAAGCAATTTGTTTTGTTTTGTAGAAAAATGAATGGGATGGCACAAGTTTAAAAAAATCAAGATTGTCGTGCGTCTCTTTAAAGTTTATATAAGGAAATTATTGAATGGAAACTTTTAGGAATAATTTTCTATAGAAATATAAACTTTATTAATGAATGATTCACAGGAAGCGACCAGCCTTGAATATTGATTTAAACATAGATACTTTTATATGTTTGTTTGAATGGTGTTTGTTAGCACGTTTGGCCATATATGTTGGTTGGTGTTTTTTTTTGTGGTAGAGGCAGTCCACCCGGGTCCCCATTTTTCCTGGGTAGCATCAGTACTGTATACCTACTGCCATCTGTAAGAATTGACAAGTCTAGCTCCCAGTGGGAATGGAACCTGCAGCAATGAGAGGCAAGAAAGTTTTAGATGCATTGTCTTTACTACATAGATAACTGGGTGCATCCAGAGTGGTGTTGGGTTTGATCCCCATCCACATCACACAGCAAGCTAAACACCTGATCAGAACTCTATAAGATTTCAGCGTTTTTTCTCTGTTCAGGGAACATAACCCATACCGTCACAATTGGGAATTTTTAGCTAGATTTTTCATAAAATTGGCAATTTTACCACGTTTTTTTTTTATATAAAATTTGTAAAGAAAGAGTAAAACATTCATTTCATAATTATATCTTTAATATTATTATCTGTACACTAAGATCAACAGAGGCATTTAAAAAAAGTATTTCATACTCAAAATTGGCATATTTTAACCAAAAAGAAAAAGAGATTTCTTTTATCAAAATTGGAAAAAAAGATATGTAGGCAATGGGAATATATACACATTGGGAATATGACCGAAAAATGGCTAAAAAAAAGCATGGATTTCATCTTTCATTCTGCTCCTTTTGTTTCGCCTATACAAAAGCATATATTGTTGTATCTACATTGTATTTGAGATGAAATAAGCTTAAACCAAGCAGTTTTACATCAAAATAATTAAAAAAGAATAAAATAAAAAATTGTTTATTAGTAACGACCCTCCACCCTCTTAGGTACAAACGTACAGAATGATATAATATTTCATGTGTGTTGCATGAATTTGAGTTTCACAAACATCATGTCTTGCGTCTCGCCATCATTTATCTTCTCCCCCTCACCATCTGTCGTAATACAACCCTCATAAATAGTGCAACAGTTGATCATGATGGATAAAGGGATAAAAAAAAATAATCCTGCTTTAAAATCCCCTTTAACATCCAGTATGACTGAGATATATATATGTATATATATAATATTACATCATAGTATACTATTTATTAATAGATGGGTGGCATGCTTTGTAGCAAGTAGGACAAACGTTTCGGGCCAAATTGAAGTTTACACTAATCCTCTCTTTAGTATATGGGACTAAGTTTGCAAACTTTAGTTGACATTTAAGGTTTTAATGCTTTACTGATACCATACTTTTGCCATACTTTTACTTTTAAGTGAATTTTATGAATTTGATATTATAATTTATGTTTAGCTCTACTGGCCAAAGGCAACAGGCCAGAAAGGGCTGATGCGAGGGCATTGTGACCATAGATCTGTCTGTCTGCCATTTAGCAATACCTTCTGCCGAGGCCAAATACAATATGTGTGGTTCTGGTTTCCCAACTAAATCCCTTTTTAAGGGCCGACCCTAAACATTTTATGTGAAAAATTAAATAAAAAAACATGTTTTACCCTTGCAAACAATGTTTGATAGGGTGTATATAGGAGTCACTGCGGCGGGCGGTCTGTTGGTTTGTCGGCGTTCGGTCGGTCTGTTGAATCTTGTGGAGCGAACTTCTTCTACCGTTTTCAAGATATGGAATTGAAACTTTGTATACTTGATCAACATCAAGTGAAGATGTGTGTGACACAATTTTGGTTCGGCTCGGTCAATTCCATGCAGAGTTATTGCTCTTGAACTTATCAAAATTCAGTCACTATTTTCATCATATGCAATCTTGTGGAGCAAACTACTTCTACAGTTTTCAAGATCTTGAATTGAATCTTTGTTTACATGATCAACATGAAGTGTAGATGTGCCTGACACAATTTTGGTGTGGCTGGCTCATTCCATGCAGAGTTATTGCCCTTGAACTTAGTCAAAATTCAGTCGCTAGATTCATCATATGCAATCTTGTAGAGCAAACTACTTCTACAGTTTTCAAGATATTAAATTGAAATTTTGTGTATGTGATCGAAATGAAGTGTATACCGGTATGTGCATGACACAATCTTTTTTTGGCTCAGTCAATGCCATGCAGAGTTATTGATCTTTAACTTAGTCAAAATTGCTATTCAGCATATGCAAAACTGTGGAAGCGAACTACTTCAACAGTTATTAAGATATTGAATTGAAACTATGTGTTCTTGATCGTCATGAAGTGTAGATGTGCGTGACACAATTTTGGTGCTGCTCAGTCAATTCCATGCAGAGTTATTGCCCTTGCATGTAGTAAACATTGCTTTATTCAGCTTATGCAATCTTGTGGAGTGAACTGCTTTTACAGTTTGGAAGATATTGAATAAAAAATGTGTGTACATGATAAACATGAAGTGTGCATGCACGTGACACAATTTTGGTTTGGCTCAGTCAATGCCATGCAGAGTTACTGCCCTTGATCTTACTAAAAAAAAAGTTTGAGTGGGTATATTTATCACATTCAGTGATAGTTCTAGTTTTAGCTGAACTATTGGAATCACTCTTAGTTGGTCGACCGTTGTTAACTTTTTTTTTTGTTTTAAAAGTCTTCTCGGAAACTGCTTGGTCAAGTTTGACCACACTTGGTCAAGTTAGACCAAACTTCATATGGCTGTTCCTTAAGTCAGTGTGTTTTAAATTTGTTACATATAGGTCAACGCGACGTCCAAGATGGCTGCCATTACTATAAAAGTTTGGAACTTTAAATCTTCTCAAGAACCACTGAACAGATTTGGGCAGTTTTTCTTTATAAATGTTCTCCAAAGTTTAATTATGGACATAGAAGGCAAATGTGAAAAATCTTTTCTGAGTCCACAAGTAATAAAGCTCACATATATTGCATGTAGCATAAGCTTATGACTTCCTACCAAGCTTGTTTAAATGGTGACCCTGTGGTAAAATTTAACTTAAAAAAAATCTTCTGTGAAACCACAAGGCAAAGCGCTCTCACATATTGCATGTCTAGTGAAGCATATATAAGCTTATGGTTCCCTACCAGTTTTGTCTAATGATGTCCCCTGTGTCGAATTAGTGACCCGTTTCATATATATACAAGCAAGGTTTTACGCAAGCGTAAAATAGCTGCCGAGAGAAAATAGCAATATTTCTGGGTAGGAACTGGGAACAAAGTTTAACATAATAACAGACCAAGTCACGGGTGTTAAAACAATATTCAAAAAAAGAGTTGTCACGGAGACATAAACACGCCATGACCGTTTTTTTTACCAGACCCAATTTGTGCCACCAAACATTCTGAATCAAGGTGGGCGAATCCTTGACATGCCTTACAAATTGATTACATATTCACCTTTGTAGCACGACGTGCTAAAGTACATATCAGCACAGAAATACAATTACTCACATGTATGGGATGCGTTTGCGTTATCATGCAATACAACACAGATAAACTGTTCATTGCTACCATGTGTAATTATAAGATTGCGTTATCAGAGTGAAAAACTCAAAGAAACTATTCATTACTACCTTACCATGTGCAATTACTAAAACAATATAAGAGTCACTGCCGGTCCGGCAGCGAATCAGTGTATTGGGTTGGACCAAACAATGCCAAGTTATCGAGTCAGAACTGGCAATTCATGATACATGTATTTTGTGTTACCGGTACTGCATAAAACATTTTTCCATGAAGAAACCTTACACTCAGGTGATCGCGTTGAGGCATCTGGGCCTCTTGTTTAAATTATATTTTCTACCAGTTCATTATGCGATATCAACATATTTTAGTAAATTTTATTAGGGTAATTTGAGTGGGAAAAAAGACAAAATATAAAATAAAATATTTTTAGAATATAAGATATTTTCTCTACCTGCCTACCTTGCCTCCCTCCCTCCAACGGACCGACCATGTAATAGGAACCACACATATTATTTGGTCTTAACCCTTAGCCCGCTATGAATGTATATTGAACTGTCCCTTCTTTAAATTAGGACCATTCCATTTATATTACAAAAGGGTGTTTTTGGAGAAATGACTAATGAGCAGCCAGACATTGTAAACCCTGATCAGCCTGCAGGCTAAGGGTTAAGAACCATTATAGCAATCTCTTTGTTAGTAAGAGTAGGACAGGTTCCCGGATTCCTATGTAACCTTCATTTCTCTTAGGTGCGGCTTATATAACTTATTCTGTGTTGAGGAGACGTTAAGATTCAATTCTAAAAATATTTTGTTCCATCAACTTTATATAGACTTTATATTCTTCAGGCCTTGACCTACATTTTGGACGTTATTTATGTTTATTTATGTTGGAATGAAATATCAACTTTTGGGATTGGCTCATTTTCGAAGACTTCTTAGATATTTACAATACAGTCATTTGTATTACGTCCCATCCCCAAGTTTGCTTTTCCTAAAATATAGGACATGAAACGTTGCCAACTTCCCCGTCCTTCAGCTCCGATAGGTAAGACGGCACAGTTACAACTCTGTGTTTGTTCATCAGACGGAGACCAGGACATGTGCACTTCTGCATGCGCTTGCCCATGTGCAACCTTATATACATGCAACACACCAGGCAGTTATATAATCTGTTGTAATTGGGTGTGTAATAGATTGCACGAATCAGACCACACACAGGTGTCTATAGCCAGAAACCACCTCTTAATTTCACAAGCATCTCCTTGATATAACAGTGATATGAAGACTTGTCAGGTGCAGGCTATATGATGTAAATTAACACCTGATGGATCTATGATAATTTGTAAACAATAAAACAACAAAAACGTGACAGGTAATGAAAGTGAGACTAACGACAATTATTTAATGAATGCAGTAAATTAATTTTTTAGGGATTGAAGAAAATTCCCACGCCCTCAGACAGTGTGCAGCTTTCCTGTTTTTTTGGGTTTGACAATTCTTCACATTGTCACATCCCAGCATGACGGTTAATGAAAGTAAGATTAATGAAACTGAATGAATGCCTAATGCAAGGGACACACAGCCATTTTGATTTTAAAAAAAAAATGGCAGTTAGTTTTATGATGTAAATTGCACTTGTTCAGCCATTAATATTAATTATAAGAATTGTATAAAGCAAACTCACAGACAGTTTATGCATATTAATAACTGATGATTAAATATCACCAATATTATATTCAAATCTCTGGTAGAATCACGAAGAAAAGTTGAAAACTCAAAGTAGTATTTAAATATACATGTATGTGTGCAAGCAGATCTAAAGTCAAAATGATACTGGATTAATAAATCGAGAGGCTAATTTTAATGCTTGTAAAGATTGCTATGCGTCCCTTTAAGGGAACTATAGGCGATCTGAAAGAGTGATTGGGCCAAAAATAAAATACCTGTGTTTCCGGTGGCCCGACCGACCCTATTTTAAAGGGGCCGACCCTAAAACCTTTTATGAAGAAAAAAAAAAATATATATTAAAATTTGTTCTGAACAATGATTTATCACAATATGACATCACAGAGAAACTTTCAGTTGTATCATCAACTTGTATGGGGTTTATGAGATAAATACAATAGATGTAGAATCTCACAATATAATTTATCTTGCTCTACAAAAAAAAAAAAAATACCTACCAACCCTATTTTTTTAGAGCATGCAATAGGAAACACACCTATTTTTTTTTGGCCTTGGTGTCAATAGGGATAATCTGGGCTAAATCTCAGTGATGTCATACATTGTGTAAACATCTCAAGACGATGTCTGCCATAATGAACCTATACACGTGTATATATACCATGTAAGTAATGAACTGTTTGTCCGAAATCATTGACCGTTTCACTTTATTTTTAGAACATACTATCACTGATATTGAGCCCAATTCATGTTTCACTTTCATATGAAATGTGCAAATGCATTTAATTGAGTCACATTTTACCTTCAGTTGAATTATTATTTATGAAAATGATTGGTCTGGAAAGCTGGACGACTCGCCATGTTTAGTTGAATCATAAATATTAATTCATAGTGGTTGCCAGTATTTGTATGTTTATTTACATAAAAAAGGTACTTGGGTCACAAAGAATTAATTATCATTAATATTAAAGGGACACACGGCAATCTTGATTTGCTTAAAACTCGTGATGTCCCGTTAGTTTTTCTAAATATCTTGCATTTGTTTAATCATTAAAATTAATTATTAGAATAGTTCAAATGAAATTGTTGTTACCTATTAATAACTGTCGTAAAATACCACTGAATAATATATTTAAACATTTGATAGAATAACGAAGAAAACTGAAATCTCATTTTTTTATTTAATTATATGCAAGCAGTTTTAAAGTCAAATCGATATAGGATTAATAAACCGAGGTGCTAATTTTAATGCTTGATATAGAACTCAAGATTGCCATGTGTCCCTTTAATATTTCAGGTGCTTATTATAATACATTAAGATTGTCATGTTGCCATTTAAAATGACAATTTGTCATTATACAAAACTGCATGATGTGTTTCAGTTTTATATTGCCATGCAACAGTTAATGTTTTTAGAATGAAGCTGCACAGCTTGAAAAGATGACGATATGAAATGAAATGTGGTTTTACAACGGCCTTTTTACCCTTCTTTGTAGACGCCGATATACGGCTTCTTCCCCAAGCAAAAAATGTCACGTTTTCCCCCAAAATAACCTTAAAAATTTCCCTCTTTCATAATATTTCCCATTCAAAATGTTGTTCGTCGTAAAACCATCTATTTATAACCGTATTGTGAAGTGATTTATAACCGCATAGAACCTTTCTCTTCTTTAAATGTTTGTGCAATTTAATTTTTACATAAGAAAGGTATACCCTTTTTACCAACAATTTATTGCGACATAATTTCCTCACAAAAGTTGAAAAAATTGCTTTTTTCCCCACAAAAAAGGCTAGGGCTCCTTCCCCAATTTCTGACAAAAAGGCCCTGTACAACCCGTAATAACTTATATTGGGACAGAAACCTTAGAGGAAGATGAGATGAAGGCTGAAGTTACTCATCATGCATGCCTCCGCCATTATGCAAACTTGTGCAGGGCAGAGGTCTGTAGCTCTAAATCCACTGACAGCTTGACCGAACTCGAATTGGCGCAATAATATTTACAAAGTGAAATGAAAATTTATATTATTAGCTCTACTGATCAGAGATCAGCAGAGCTTATGCCGTGGTGCGGCGTCCGTCGTCCGTCCGTCTGTCTGTCCGTAAACTTTTATTTGTAGCGACAACTCCTCTGAAACTACTGGATGGATATTCATGAAACTTTACAGAAATGTTGCCCATAAAGTCTAGTTGATCCTAGCAAAAATTCATGTTGATGTGAAATCCAAGATGGCCGCCAAAGCTAAAAATAGAGTTTTAAAATACAAGTTTGTAGCGACTACTTCTTGAAAACTATAAGTGATATTGATATGGGACTTTTTCTAAAATGATCAGCATGACATGATGTTGATCCTTGTCAAAAATCGTTTTGATTCAACATTAAACATGGCTGCCAGCGGCCATCTTTGTTTACATAGAGTTATATAGTAAAAACTTGTAGCGACTACTCCTCTGAAACTACTTGACGGATTGTCATGAAACTTGACAGGAATGTTGCTCTTGATGTCTAATTGATCCTAGCAAAATTTCAGATCTGCCAGAAATTCAAGATGGCCATCACAGCTAAAAATAGATTTTTAAAAAATAAGTTTGTAGCGACTACTTCTTGAAAACTATAAGTGATATTGATATGGGACTTTTTCTAAAATGATCAGCATGACATGATGTTGATCCTTGTGGAAAATTATTTTGATTCGACGTTAAACATGGCTGCCAGTGGCCATCTTTGGTTACATAGAGTTATATAGTAAAAACTTGTAGCGACTACTCCTCTGAAACTACTTGACGGATGTTCATGAAACTTCACAGGAATGTTGCTCTTGATGTCTAGTTGATCCGAGAAAAATTTCAGGTCGGCCGGAAATTCAAGATGGCCACCACAGCTAAAAATAGATTTAAAATAAATAAGTTTGTAGCGACTACTTCTTCAAAACTATAAGAGATATTGATATGGGACTTTTTCTAAAATGATCAGTATGACATGATGTTGGTCCTTGTCGAAAATTGTTTTGATTTGACGTTAAACATGGCTACCAGCGGCCATCTTTGTTTACATAGTTATATAATGAAAACTTGTAGCGACTACTCCTCTGAAACTACTTGACGGATTTTCATGAAACTTCACAGGAATGTTGCTCTTAATGTCTAATTGATCCTAGCAAAATTTCAGGTCGGCCGGAAATTCAAGATGGCCGCCACGGTTAAAAATAGATTTTCAAAAAACAAGTCTGTAGCGACTACTTCCTTAAATCAAAATCAATCAGTAGAGCTTCAAGGTCATTGACCTCTTGTTTTTGTTTCAGTTCTTCTGCGTGAGGCAATCGTGGACAATGATCTATACAACAAGACGATGAAGATCACAGATTTCGGGCTGGCCCGGGAGATGTATCGCACGACCATGATGAGCGCCGCCGGCACGTACGCCTGGATGGCACCAGAGGTCATCAAAAACAACACATTCTCACGCAACAGTGATGTCTGGAGGTCGGTGCTTAAGTCGTTAATGTGAATTGGGGTCTCACCATCTCCCACCATTGGTTATGAGTAGGTGGGGATGAAACCTAGCATTTAGTCTCCTTACGTAACAGTTGTACAGTATTTCATCTTATAGTAGTGCCGGTGCGCTATGCAAAATGCCAGTAGTTTTCTAATAATAATTATTTAAAAAAAGGTGTTTGTGGGGTGGGGAGGTGGGAGGGGAGGGTAGAGGGGCAAGGGTAGGGGTTGGGCGATGGGGGCGCTACTGTTAGGGGAGTTGCTGTTATTATTGGAAATACAGTATTCTCTTGAAACTGAGTAGATGTATTGTTCTGAAGTTTTGAAAATTTTGACTCACCATGCGTGATGCCGTAATAAATTATTTGCTAAGTTTCCATCCCCACCTGCCCCATATCAGAGTAGTGCAGCATCTACTGTAGGTTGTAGGTCAAGGTCATAGCTGCTAAAAATACTTTTAGTCAACAATTTGTTTTATGAATGATAACTGTGGATTAAAATGATCACATTCGTTGCCCATGATGAGAAGATTAACCCTTACAGTTTTAGTGGTGTGGTTACAGGGTATAGAATAGGACCACTGCAAATCCCGCTAGAGTAGATGGATTAGGACTCCCCTTCATGTTCATTTTGTCATCTTTTGCCATGCTCCTTAAAGATCATCATGACCCCTGCATGTGTAAATGTGGGAACGTGGCTCCATCGTAAATGAGTGTCTGCTGTAGAATTTGAAGCAGATTTTTAGTTTAGAAGGTTCCATGCTCATTTTCCATATTTTATATCGATGTAAATGGAGGATGAGCCTGGCATGTTCATTCCTGATTGATGCCATATAACCTTTCTTGTGTTGGTGGCCAATTTCAAAATCCAGTTCAAAAATTAGTAGACCAAGGTTGCCATGACCTCATTATAATAAACATTGTCCACACAGTATAACTCTTTAACCTCTGTAGTCATGTTCATAAAAGTTCACGGTGCCCACAGTGACAAGATGAGCCCTACTTATTTTGAGCTCAGTAGGTCAAAGTTCAAGCCATGACCTGATCTTGGAAAACCTTGTGGGCATAATAACTGTTTAACCTCTAGCAAAATTGTTGAAGCTTAACAGGTGGACTGTCCATGGTGACAGGATGATTTCTTCATTTTGGGGTCAGTAGGACAAAGGTCAAGGTCACATGACCTGATAATGAAAAAAACTTCACATGAACTCTTTCAACTTATTTCTAGCCTCATTCATAAAATTTCACAGATAGTCTGACTGTCTTTGTTGAGCTGATAACCTGTATTTATTTTGGGGTCAGGATGTCAGAAGTGAAGGTCACCATGACCCGATCATAAACAAACTTTAACGATTACCTTTTTAGAACACTTGAGCCAGTAATTGCTTTGACTGGGACCTCATGGTAACTTTGTCTCGGTTTACTTCAAAAAAATGTCAAACTTATATTTAACTTTCTACTTTACAGTTATGGCGTTGTTTTATGGGAACTGCTGACAGGAGAGACACCATATAAGGGTATTGATGCCCTGGGCGTGGCGTACGGAGTTGCTGTCAACAAACTGACACTACCCATCCCCTCCACGTGCCCCACCCTCTTCTCTAGACTCATGGAAGGTAAATATATTATATACTGAGCAAAATAAATTTAGCACATTAAATGCATGTCATTTCCATAGACAAGATACACAGCCGTGTATGAATGCATCTTACCCCAAAAAATGTTGTTACACATGTCCAATAACTTCAATCTTCATTTTGGCAGAGTTATGCCCCTTTTCATATAACTTTAAACCTGCAACGTAACCTGGCTCATAACTTGGCAAAATATGGACCTGTGGTCATAAAACTTTAGACAGTTCTTTATCAATTATTCAATGCTGTTGCCATGTCCAATATTTCTGACTTTCATTTTGGCAGGGTTATGGCCCTTTTCATAAAACTTTAACCTGTGACCTAACCTAGCTCAAGACATGGCAAAACATTGACCTATGGTCATGCAACTTTATACAGTTCCTCCTTATCAATTATCCAATGCAGAGTTATGCCCCTTTTCGTAAACATTAACAAAAAAATAGTTTGGCTATTTAATTCATTAAGGATTAGACCCGCTGTCTTCCTTCTAGTTAATCAAAATATTATAATGTTATCCATCTTAAAATGCCAGGTTTTGTTAAAAAATAAATGGAGCAGAAATGAAGATGAATGTGGTATTTGTAAACCTACTTTCGCAGCTTCAGTCTTGCCCCGCCAGTCTTTCCCTTGCAAATAAGACTATAAAGCGATGTCCCCATCTCAATGTGACCTCCATGTTAAAGGAGACGCAAAATGCAAATTAATTATTACTGCATTGTAACCAATGATTCCCTCCATCACAGATTGCTGGCATCAGGAGCCCCATTTCCGGCCAACGTTCAAGGACATCATCAAGTCCCTGGAGGAGGTGAAGCAGTCTTCGTTCATGAACACGCCCCAAGATTCCTTCCACACGCTCCAGGAGGACTGGAGGCTCGAGATTGAGGAGATGTTTGATGAACTCCGGAGCAGGGAGAAGGTAACAAGTTCTTCATTATCTGCTATTATGCCGCGTCATGAAGTGTTACCTTTGTCTGTATAGCCATGTATACTAAAACGTTTTACATTTTAAGTTTTTCGTTATGTCCGTTTCTCAGACACTCGGGCTGTAAAGCTTTCAAACTTCATCTATGTGACAGCAGTATGATCCTTACAAAAGTATGTCAGTATGAATGACCTGAACTTATTCTTTCGGACTTGGTCAATTTTTGTCAGTGTATTTTTGGGCAAGACACTCACATAGCCTCGTCCGTCAGATGGGGACGTAAACAGGGCGGAGCCTGTCCTGCTAGCACGTTAAAGAGCCGTAGGTATCTATTCGTTATCTAAGGACAGGCTCCGCCCTGCTAGCACCTTAAAGAGCCACAGGTATCTATTTGTTATCTAAGGACAGGCTCAGCCCTGCTAGCACCTTAAAGAGCCATAGGTATCTATTCTTTATCTAAGGACAGGCTCCGCCCTGCTAGCACCTTAAAGAGCCATAGGTATCTATTCATTATCTAAGGACAGGCTCCGCCCTGCTAGCACCTTAAAGAGCCATAGGTATCTATTCATTATCTAAGGACAGGCTCCGCCCTGCTAGCACCTTAAAGAGCCATAGGTATCTATTCTTTATCTAAGGACAGGCTCCGCCCTGCTAGCACCTTAAAGAGCCATAGGTATCTATTCTTTATCTAAGGACAGGCTCCGCCCTGCTAGCACCTTAAAGAGCCATAGGTATCTATTCATTATCTAAGGACCGGCTCCGCCCTGCTAGCACCTTAAAGAGCCATAGGTATCTATTCGTTATCTAAGGACAGGCTCCGCCCTGGTAGCACCTTAAAGAGCCATAGGTATCTATTTGTTATCTAAGAGGTCAGAGTAGGACAGCTTCCTGGTCAATTTTTATTGCAATGTGTAAAAAAACAACATTCAACTCAGTCGTGTGTCAAGGTTCTATACATTGGGTAATACGATCGAGATCACATAATATGACAATGTTTCAAAGTAACCAAAGTAGAAGTTATTTAATCGCGTATTTCAGGAACTGAGGAGTAGAGAAGAGGAATTAACAAAAGCCTCGCTTCAACAGAAACACCAAGAAGAATTCCTTCGGAAACGGGAGCAAGAAATCGCGGAGCGAGAAATTGAACTGTTAGAACGGGAACTTAATATCATGATTCTTCAGCAAGTCATGCATAAACCCATGCCAAATAAGCGGAGGGGGAAGTTCAAGAAAAGTAGACTCCAAAAAGTGCTAAAATCTGGAAGTAAATCCATCAGTGAACCTTCTGGTAGGTTGTTTAGTCATTTAAAGGGACACACAGTAATCTTAGCCGCATCATCTAAGTTTTTACCTGTGTTTTTAGCTCGACTTTTCCGAAGGGAAAAAAGAGCTATTATTATCACTTGATCGTCGTTGTCGTCGTCTGCGTCCCCTGGTTAAAGTTTGTAAGTAAGCTTGTATCGCCCAAACCACATTACATACATATATTCAGCATCATCAATGAGAGGAAGTGCAGAGTGCAAGAACCATAACTCTGTCTTCATTCAAATTAAGTAATTGCCCTTTGTAATGTTATACTTGGAATTCTTGTCCGGAACATAACTTCAAAACTACTTATTGGACTGCAAATTGAAAACTGCTGTGTGATACAAGGCCATATGATAAGATGAGGATACATTTCGGGGAGCATCCATCGGTTCTACTGATTTTCTTGTATGTTATTGATATCAATTGTAATTTCACCAAAGTCAAGCGTCTGCACCGTTGGCGGTGCTCTTGTTGAAAATCGTTATTAATATTTCAGAGCGAATTGTTTTGCATATTAATAATTGTTGACTAAATTATTAAGTAGAGATATGCCATTTAAAACCATTGCTAACAAATTATGTTCATCTCTACCGAATGAGTTAAAATAGATAAAATGCCATCGTTGTAATCAACATTACTCAGCGGCTGTCATCAAACATAATTGTCTGTCAATCAAGCTAATAACAAGCACGGCATCAGTGGATATAAAATACTGTAGTTCAGATACTAGTGTGAGACACCCATTTACAGGTTTGTTTAAACAAACTAGACAAGTAGGATGTCCTGTCATTCAATGAAATATTATTGGAAATAAAGATGACATAAGTGCAAAACTGCAGCATCGACTTCCTTTAAGTATGTTATAAACAGCTCACTGTGAATAGTTGCTGACGGACGAAATGTCGTACTACTATTAAATGCGTATTATTTTGCACCATTATCATATTTTAAAGCTATGGTAGAATCAGTTTTTGATAAAAATTAAATTAGCAAACAGTTTTAAAGTCAACATGATAATTAATTAATATGATAATAATGATATAATTATTGATAATTATAATTAATGATAATTAATTAATTTATTAATTAATAAATCGAGATGCTAATTTTAATGATAAATACTTCTTGATTGGTGTGTGTCCCTTTAACCCTTTAAAGGGACACATGGCAATCTTGAGTTTTATTCAAACGTTTAAATTTGCTCCTCAATTTACTTATCCTGCGTCATTTTGACTTTAAAACTGCTTGCATATAATTAAATAAAAAAATGAAATTTCGACTTTCTTTCCCTATTTTACCAAATTTTTAAATATATTACTGGTGCAATATTATAAAAAGTTAGTAATATGCAAAAATAATTTGCTTTGAACTATTCTAACAATTACTATTAATGATTGAACAAATGCAAATTAAAAGGAAAACTAACGGGACGCCGTGAGTTTTTAAAAAATCAAGATTGCCGTGTGTCCCTTTAAAGGTAATGTAAAAGCCAGTACATAACCTTCTGCAGTGCTCAACAACAGTCAGTGGCATAACTAAAATAAGTTATTTCGGAAATGTTCTTTTTTTCTTCAAAACATTTCTTCCCTTTAGTGAAAAAATACAGCGCTCTCCATCTTAATTATGAAAGTAACTTTTATCATGCAACAAATGATTCTACTGTACTTATACAGCTTCTTGCTACTATCCTAATATTTTCCATCCAAGTGATCCCAGTGTGGTTGCCGAGGTAGAATACAACCACTGCAAATATCGCTAGAGGCAGAGGAGTAGGACACTCCCTTCATGTTCATTTTGTCATTTTTTTATCATGCTCATTCAAGGTTTTCTTCATGACACCTCATATGCAAATGTGGAAACGTGGTTCCATCGTAAATGGAGTGTCTACGATAGAATTTGCTGCAGTTCTGCAGGTTAGAAGGTTCTAGGCTCATTCTCCATACTTTACCTAGATGTAAATGGAGATGAGCCTGGCATGTTCATCCCTGTTTGGCGCCATATAACATTTCTTGTGTTGGTGCGCCGTAAAACCCCAATTCAATTCAATTCCACCCAAATGCTGTATTATTCACAATAGTCCAGATGCCATTTGGGGTTGTAGCCAGGGGTGGTACTATAAACTTTAGTCCAGACGCTACCTTGGGGTTGTAGCCAGGGGGCTACTATAAACCTTAGGCATACACCCTTTTAGCTGAACACCTTGTGGTTATTATTACAAATTAATATATCTCACTTTAAACACTCCATGTAAAATCCCTATACCCTGCTGTGTTGATATTTCGCACTATCACTCTCAATGCGTCATAGCGGTGAAAGGTCATAGCGGTGATAGTGCAAAATATCATCCTGCTGGCTTTTTGAAAAGCTCAGTTTTAAAAATAGATTTTTTCAACAACAACACTTTTTTCTTCATTATCGAGTATAATAGTATATTAGGAGTATGTGTTCGGTATAATAAATAAATATCACATTCTCTTGAGGGAGCCAGTGGATATTATTAACCCTCGAAATGACAGTGTCGACCTCCGCTATCGCCTCGGTTGACATTACATTCTCTGGTTGATAATATCCACTGGCTCCCTCAAGAGGATGTGATATTTACATATTATCTGTTCGTATTTCCATTGAAGATTTTGATGAAACAACATGTAATTGTAGACAGGTACAACTTGGCAAGAGAGTAAAAAGCTGAAAACCTTTTACTTTAAACTTATTCGTATTAATTGTAACAAAAGCTGTTTGAACTTATATCAGTGACACTCTTGATGTCTTCCTGTGTAGAACCAGTACTATGCAAATAAAGTGTCTTGCTCAGGGACACAACACATATGGTCATGGTGGGGATCGTATCCGTGACTTTTCGATCCTGGGTCCAATGCTGTACCACTAGACCACAGCGCTCCAAACTCCATAATGATCTTTTAATATCCATTATAGATTTTCGACACAACATCACTGTACAGAAGGAGGAGACTACATCACCGTACGACAAGCTTGCGTTGACAGTGAGTCCCGAAAGCCCGTCACCCCAATCACCCAGCCACCCGCCAAGATTACGCGCCATAACAGGTGACTATCCACGCCCACAGTCACCAAACCATCCTCCCAGATTACGCGCCATTGCATGTAAGTATATAACATTGATATGTGTGTTGTGTTAATATGCTTGTCTTGTGGTGCCCGTTGATGTGTAGAACTTTTCTAATATCAGTTTCTTGTATGTTTCCCTTTGAATCAGTTTAGTCAAATATATGTTTAAAAAGCGTAAACTCTAAAATCTTTGAAGGTATCAATATGCCATGTAAGATACATGTAGCAGCCATTACTGCAAACAGGCCAAGTATTAAAAATCTTCTAATGGAGTTTGTTTAATACTTCGGGAAAACACATAGTAATGTAATTCATAGATTATGAAAGTTGTTGTACAGAAATTATCAATACATTCTTGGCTTCCAATTGGAAATGGAGTAGGCAAATGTATGTATACCAAATACAGAGCGAAAAAAAATTAGCAAGTTTTGTTGCACACACATCAATAACAGTCGAACATCTTAATGAATAAATAGCGTAGGGATCACCCGCAAATTCCCAGAATGTCAATATATCTTGTACAGAGTATTATTTCATCTAAAAAAACTTGCAAAACTTTTTTCACTCAGTATGAGTTTTGAGTAGTTTACTGATACTTTGTTACAAAACCTCTCAGTTTGTGAGTAGCTTTACTCATCAACTTTAAGTCTTAGTAAAATACTCTAAACTTTTAAAATCATGAATATTATATTTGTATGTATTGTCCTGTGGAACAGTGTATTCCGTATGTACATGATGAACAATGTACTAATCATGGGTCTTATATAAGAATAAAGGCCATATAGTGTTTCGTTTTACTGAACATCAATTTAATCATTATTTTATAATGTATTAAATGGATTCACATCCATCTTGGAAGCATGACTATTTAAACAAGCTTGTTTTTACTTTGAAGGTGTTCCCTGTTACTCATTCCTTTTGAATCTGATGAGAAAATACTCATTGCGTGCAAAAATTATCTACAGCTCTGGTCACTAGCACAAGAAATCTTATTTTTTGGCACCAATCTTACATAATTTTGTAATGTTAACCCATTGAATTACAACAAAAAATAATAAAAATAATTTAATCTCTACCTGCCCCTTTTTTCAGAGCTGCCTATTGTAAAAATACATATTGTTTTTTACCGTATTCATTTAGCACATGGGTATATTACAAATTATTGACTCCATCTCTGATACATTTGCTGTTTGTTGACAGATCCGGCCGATGCCATCAAGGGTAAAACATGGGGACCAAGTTCTGTACAAAAGAGAAACCAACGAACATCTGTGATACTTTCTGACGGGCGATGGTCAAAAAGCGCTCCCAGTCTCGAGAAAAATCTACGTCATTTAGGCGGAGGACATTCCAATTTCAGTGCACTCCAAGAAATGTGTATGTATGCTTCCATCATGAAATCTTTCATGAGTTTCCGGTGATGGTTGAGATTACCAACACGTGGTAGAACTGTTTTTGTTTGAACCAAGACTCTGCCAAATTTTGATTTAAAGTAGCTATCCCGCCAACAACAGCCAAATTTTGCAACATGTGTACACCGGTTTTAAACCTACTGAGGACGAGATATGTATATATATATAACTTATATTTTGAGAATCCAAACTTTGTAGACGCAATATAAACAGCTTTAACCAGAGTAACCAACTCATAATTCATTTTACGCATATTCAGTTACAGTATTTTAAGAATCCGTTAATAAACAAATACAGTCGAACCTCGATAGCTTGAACACCGTTGATTCGAATACCATTGGTAACTCGAACACATTTTCCGGTCCCGACACAACTCCTATATAATTCGATGTAATTTAACCTCGATTATTCGAATATTATTTCTCGAATACCCCTTCTCATATACTTTTTACGGTCCGAAGATCCATTTTTGCGTGAATTTAAACCTCGCTTAATCGTAGGTGATGATCCGTTGCCATGCGACGTCGGCCTATTAATTGTAATCAACGCGTTGGTATTTGTTTGTAGCAAGTTCGATCATAGTGCGAAAACAGATAAAGTTGGTTGTTAAAGGTGCGAACATTTATGATTGAAAAGTGATAATAGACAGATAAATTTAACACAGTTGATTTTCTAATTACATAATGTACCGAAACCAGTCTTACCTTGTTCTTATTATTCGGACTTCCGGAATGTATGTTTAAATCTATTAGTGTGATATTTCTTTAAATAAATGATAAAACAAACACATTATTGCAGTTTTTCTTGTATTTTCAGTGTAACAATTACATGTTATATATCTGTTATGAGGTTTAAACAAACATGCATAAACATAAAAAACATAACGAGAACAATACATCACGTACACAAGTAACACTATTTCGGGTGGTACACAAATTCGGATAGATATTTTGGTTTTTACAGTTACCTCGATGCCTCGAAGCCACCGATAGCTCGAACATATCCCTATGGTCCCGCTGACTTCGAGCTATCGAGGTTCGACTGTACTTTTAATTGGAACATATACATTATTATGTGATAGAGGTTTGATAAATGGTTTTGAAGTGTAATTTTGTAGTTATTTGGTGGATTAGTTTCTTTAAACAGTTATACTAAGAATTGGATTTGCCAGTAGTGAACGATTTGATTTGTATGTTTATTAGGGCTATTCCATTAAAACATACATGGGACCCCAGGAAGGCACTTTTGAAATTGAACATCCACGCATAGATGCAAAATTGAGCTTGAAGAACCAATTTTCAGCTACAGGGTTTATTAAATTGCCTTTCTGGGGTCCCAGGTATGTTTTATTGGAATAGCCCTTATGTATGATTGCCACATAGTCCAGTTGTTTTATTTTGTTAATTACAACAAACAGCATGGTTAAATTACTGTTGAGTTTTTCTTTGTGACGTATATTTACCAAGTGACGTCATGTAACGTGGCGCTTCCAACAGATGAAATATATGCGGGAAATTAATGGAACAGCTGTATTTTATCGTAGAATAACATACAGTTGTCTCTCTTCTTTGTGTATATGAAAGACTGCGCAGGTCATGTTAGAATTTAAAATAATACAATTGGGAAATGAAATGATTGTCTCTTAAACCAGGTGGTCTCTTAATAGAGGTGAGCTATTGAAAAGGTTTACTAATTAAAACAACTTCCACTGTTCGTTGTTATTGCAGATGGGGATGAAGAATTGTGGCCAACAGATCTCAGTGACCAACATCGTAGACACATTCCAGGCCAGTCTAAGACATTGCCGGCAGATACGGGTAATTTACGACGCTCAATGTCCTCTAGCAAGATCAGCTCGGCATTATACGGCATGGCCACTATGTTGGCGGGGGTCGGTGCAGGATATGATATTAGGCTGTCAAACTCTACGGGAATGCATCCAAATGTTTTAGGTGCTATGGACTCTCGGACTTTGCCAAAACAAGACTCCTTCATCTTGAATAGGAGAGACGCTTATAGTGCGGCTGTGCGCGATCTATTCTTAGAGCCGGAAGTAGATTACAATAGAGGCTTTTATTCGGCTTCTGGATCAGGTCATAATACTTACCACGGGCATCAAACAAAATATAGACCCAGTATACAGGATATTCCGTTAAAGTTTACGGACAGAAATTCCGAGAACGCGGATGATTCTTTAGAGACCGAGGACGATGACAATACCTCGACAATAAAATCTACGACGGCACTGATTCCCCGGCCTTCACCCCACCATAGGTTGTCGCTAGGGGAGAGTGATGACGGAACTATAACCAACTCGTCTCAGGATGGTTTGTTGTATTCACACTACGGACTCAAACGGCAACATTCGGAGAGTAGTTACAGTTCAGACACATCGCGTACCACTGTGCGTTCAAATCATCGCCATTCTGTGACGTTTGAAGATGATTTCAATGTAGTCAATCGGGATGAGAAGTTCAAATCCCCTTCTTCTGATACCTCAAACAATTCCAGTCCATACCATGAAACCCCAGTTGCTCCCCCTCGCAGAACAAAACTGAACGGCGGTCCAACCGCACCTCAGCGGCCAAAAACTCTTGACCTTGGAAGCTCAAAACAAGGTATTCTAAAATCCAACTCAGCAATGCCCTCTTCGTCTGTTGAATCCTCACGGGAGTCGCCCCGACCCTCGTGGGTGACCCCGTCGGAATCTGGTGACCACACGCCATATTTCTCAACGCGATCGCGCATGTCGCCGGGCAACACGCCTCCGCACATTCTCCACCAGAAGACCCTGTTAGACATTGACATGGAGGGGCAGACCCTGGACAGTACCCAGCCCCTACTACACCCCAAGTCACAGATGTTGTCTATACAGGAACCAGAACTCGAGTTCAATGAACGATTGTGATACACAGTTAGCTTAGGAATATTTATTTTTACAATTTTGATATCCGCAGTTCAAAGTGACGACGAGTCGATATTAGGAGAATGGTTTCTATTAAAAGCTTGTAATTGTATAGGCATTCTAGTTAAAGGGACAGATGGCAATCTTGATTTTTTAAAATCTGGCAGCATCCCGTTAGTTTTTCACGTAACTTGCATTTGTTCAATCATTAATATTAGTTATAAGAAAAGTATAAAACGAGTTGTTTTTGCATATTACTAACTGGTGATTATATTGCACCAATAATATATGTGAACCTGTGGTAAAAACTAAAATAAGAACAAAATTAATGAAAACTCAAGATTTTTTTTTAATTATATGCAATCAGGTTTAAAGTCAAAATGATACTGGATTAATAAAACAAAACACTAATTTTAATGCTTGATAAAACCTTCAAGATTGCCATATGGTCCTTTAATATTAATCTGTAGTATTCATTATAGGATTATATTTTTATTTTTGTTGGTATTGATGTATGTGTAAACTTTGCCGAATCATGGACAAATTGAAAGAAGTCCAAGTACCTGTCGGCTAGATGCTATGAAGAGAAATCTTCACCATTAAGAAACCGAAAGGAAGGGAGCGTAGTGACCGACCGTGGTTTCTTAATGGTGAAGATTCTCTTCATAGACTCTAGCCGACTTAGTGTTTACCGGAGGTTTTATCGATAGTCTCTATATAGGTCAGGCTGTTCACTGCAAAGACTGCTTGTAGTAAAATCTTCATGAATAAATGGTTGAAGTATTTGATAATCTGAGACAACTGATTGGTTGAAAAGTAGGTTAAACACTAAAGGACTTTATGTTAATTTGTGCGGGATTAGGCGATGTTTAAACAAGCAAACTCCACCAAAAACAAATATAATTCTTAAAATCCATGATCCATTCTGTTGATTAAACATGACATTTTAAGATGGAGAAAATTGTTTAACCCTTAACCCGCTAAGCACGACTATAATAACCTTTGCTTTGCATCCATTGTAAACCCAGATCAGCCTGTTCTTTCTTTGAATTAAGACCATTCCATTTATGTGACAAAGAGTTACTCGCAGGCTGATCTGGGTTTACAATTGACACAAAGGCTATTATAGTCGTGCTTAGCGGGTTAAGGGTTAAATTGAGATTTATAACTCAAATGATGACATATATAGAGGTTATTTGTTTTGAGTGAATATAGGATTAATTTTCATCTGTAAGGGAGAAAACATATTTTCACGAGTACTTTAGCATGAGTGAAAATATGCTAGTTTACTCACTTCTAGATGAAAACAAATCCTATATTCACGACAAACCAACAAATATTCTATTTATTATATACTCACAACCTTGAAACTTTTGCAGAAAAAACATAATTTCCAAAACAATGACGTCAGCAAAGTCAACAGCGGCATGATGTCATTTTCGGTATTTCACAAGTGAAATATAAACAATGACATTTAATTTATAAGGTTTTATTTTAATCATGAAATCCACTCTTTCAAAATAGATCTTAATTTTGTTTTCGTTTCAAATAAAAAAATATTATAAGACTCGAAAATTCTTAAAAAAAAGATTAAAAGAATTTACTCGCTTATTGAAAACATAAAATGCTTTATCTCGTTTCAGATTTGTTTCATTGGAACAAACACTCGTGTTGTATCGTCTATAAACGCCACACTGCTAATATTGACTTGTATCACAATGTCTCTTGTCTCTGTATGGTAACAGCTGTCAATGATATATCCTGAAACATATGCATTTATATAGCATAACAAACTGTAAAATGGGTTTTATTTTGAGGATTTTTGTTTTTTCCGTACTGTACCCACAATTTAAATAGATGTGAAGTAGATATTATATGAAATGAAAATATGCTTGTTTGATTTCTAAAATATTTTTTTGTGAGGCTAAACGAAGAATATATAATCAGACATTTTGGGAAGATTTCATTCAATGAACAGGACATGCATAGAAGTAAAAATACTGTAGATAAGATAAGAGCACCAATTCTAAAAATAGCTCTTGCCCTCTACCCCACTTTTCAAAAATTAAATAATAATAAAAAAAAAAATAAAAAAAGAATAAGAAAAAAAAAAATAAAAGAAAAAAAAAAAAATTATAATTTCTTATCGATATTTTATATCCAAAAAATCTCCCAAAAAAATGTAGTCAATTTAATTTTTTTTTTTTTACATTTTGTAAGAAAGCCCCCTTGACATTAGCTTCTGACCGCGTCTAGTAGGGAACATATGGTATAAACTCCTGACGTTGTGATATCTTACGTGAATTAAACCCTAAAAAATAGTTCCCATTTTACAGTAAGGTTAATGTTTGAAATGATGATCTTGTAAGAACTTTTCTAGAAGATTTATTTATATATTGTACATTACAAATTGACATTCCTCTTCGCACACTCGCATTACAATGTTTCGTATCGAGGGTGAGCGCGAAAATATTGTAATAATATATATACTTCAAGAACACGATAAAATATTTTTGCGCTAAGCCCTCGATTTGATTTTTCGCCGTTAATCATTGAACAAACCATTTTTTGTTGTTGAAAGGAAGATGTCAATTTAATGATGGCGTATAGTGAAAATAATGCCTGACCACCATAAAGGACATGTAGGTGTAGATTTTAGCGCCTGTTCCATGACACGTAAAGGAGTCTCATCCCCATCCAGTATCTGAAAACTGGTTATCCCTAATTCAAGGGGAAAATTCGAGTAGGTTGTAAAATGAAGAATATGTCATCACCATCACTAAAATTAAAAGTATATTTAGTCAATAAAGTAATTTTTTTCATATGAGCTGAACATGTGTAGATTTTTTAATTCATTTATGTATTAAGTTACACGTTTATCAATTTTAATACTTAAATATTAAAGGGAATTGTGGCGTATATTTAATCATACCTTTTATTGAGAATTTTGAAAATCTTGAAAAAGAGTTACCAAAATCGGATGATAAACAAAGAATATACAACCATTCGGAAGTGGATATGGAACAGGTTTGAGAAATATTTTGAAAACGTACTCCCTGTTATTGTGAAGTAAGAAACAGTGGGATTTGCCCCCACCCCCACTGAGTGTTCCATTTTGCGGATCAATACAGCATATCTTGGGGGTGATAGCATATATTGTCTTCCACATTAACACACGTGTCAAAACGATTGTATATTTCATCGTTGTTGCTTAATGTGACGTTAAATGTTGATAATCAACCAATATGCTGATAGAACGAGTAAATGTGAACCCACGGTGTATTGGTAATAAGGCCAAAACAAAAAATATATTGTGTTTCCACTATTAACAGCTAGGGGAAAAAAACGGTTCTGTACAATGTATATCATTTTATCTTTTTATATATTTTTACGAGAAGATTAAAAAAAAAAGCATGAAAAAAGATAAAGTGTTGGTGATATAAATAGGGGTGGGATAGTTAGTGAAAGCACACCTTTTTGTTTTGTTTTGGCTGAAATAGACATTATACTTAAAAATTGGGGTTTCTTGTTTAATAGACGCATTGCAGTGACGTTAATATAATGTAACTGTATTGACATGTTGAATTTTGCGACGGTATATCAGTTGTTTCATGTTTATAAATTGTGTTTAATGTTGACGCGTTAGCAGAGCCGTTAAACATGATTTGCGACCGATAAACGACTGATATACGGTCGCAAAAGTCAACATTTCAATATGGTTAAACCGTTTCTAACGCATTTCTGTGTTTTTGAAAGATTTCTCGCAAATGCTTTCAAATAAAACTAAAGGACGTCACATTTTTGACGGTTTAACATAACATGACTGGATTTGCGACGGTTTATGCACTATCTAATAGTCGCAAATTGTTTAACGTCAACCAATCGGATTGCAGGATTTTTGTCGAGTGCATTAGAATGAAACTATTAATGAAATACAAAAGCCTTGTGACCTGTATTCCCAAATCAGATTCTGCTAACACAATCTGCTAACAGTGACCAAGATCTTTTAATTCTATTCACAATTTGTCTTACAATTTGGCTAAAGAAGAAAAAAGTGAAAATGTTTTGGGACCAACGTAATAAAAATTGATGCGAAAAATATTACCGATACATCTTTTTTTACTGAGGGCAGTTTTGGCATAGTCTGATGAACGGGGAATTTAAACTGTATGTTATTGTCTAAATTTGTAGAGTGGATTAAGATGAAGTTATTGCGAGATTTACTTATTCTAACCACTGTAAAAAAATAATTATTGGGCCAGTTTATTGCAACCAGTCGGATTGCAGGATTTTTGTCGGGTGCATTAGAATGAAACTTTCAGTGAAACAACAAAAAGCCTTGTGACATGTATTCCCAAATCAAATTCTGCTAACAGTGACCAAGATCTTTTAATTCTATTCACAATGTCTTACAGACATAAATTTGTAGAGTGGATTAAGGTGAAGTTGTTGCGAGGTTTACTTATTCTAACCACTGTAAAAAAATAATATTGGGCCAGTTTATTGCAAAGCTTGTAGTGTTACGAAACCAGAACGGTAGCCGCAAAGCTTCCAAAGTAGTCCGTGTCATTAATGTGCTTTCCTTCACACTAACGTTGTACCATAGTTCTTTAATTTTTACTGCTGATGTTCAAGACAATTTGAATTTGCATTAAAAATATAGAAGAAAATTGTTAAAAATGATTACTCGATATATTGTATCCATTTATTGTTTTTAAGTCCTTTCTTCCATTTGTTCAACATCCATTAGATCATATAACACGAGCTTGGTCAGGAAATGAATGTAATCGGTCCTTAGTTTCAAACAAATGTTTGACGAAACAGTTTGTCCGAGGGTAATACTTTTGATAAAATTATATAAAGACTGCGTTTAATTTTTTTTTCATTTTCTCTGTAAATTTGAAATATATAGCATGTATATTCTGAGTTGTAGACAACTAAGTTATATTTCCAGCATCTCACGTGTCATCGACACGTGTTGTCCATATCACACCTGTCACGTGTCATCCATATCACACTTGTTATGTTTGTATGTTTATATGTACATTTTGAGAGAAAAAATGATTTTATTTATAGAGCGCTGTTATATTATTAAGTCTAGTATAGCTTTTTGTATACATTTTCTATTTAATATATAAATATTTTCTTTTAAATATTTTTTTCATGAGGTCTTTCTCCATAGACTAACATTTCATAGACCTGTAAAAATACCGCAAATACTACTGCTGAGGAGTAGAAAAGAAACAAAATGTGATTTTTAGTTTACATATATTTGTTGTAACACACACATTTTACGCCAGTTAAACATGAAAGGGAAAGCAATAAGCCAAACAATTGTTATTATTGAGAGTTCTGAAAAACTTGGAAAAAGGTGAAATAATTACCTAAATCGGACGATAAACAAAGAAGATATGATCATTTGAAGGTTCTGTTGTTGAAACGGATATGGAAGTCGCCATTTTGAGAATCTTGTTCCAACCATAAATAGCCTCAATCTCCTAAGGCTGTATAACATAGGTCAAAGTTCAGAATGGTTGTAAGTGTTATAAAATATTGTATACCGGTATTTCAAATTTGTTATTTAGATATAGTGTTGGTATATGTAAAATTCAGAACAAAATATTAAGCAGTTGTATTAAAAATAACATTCTGCAAGAGGAACTCTATTAATGTAAGTTATTAAACAGGGTTTTTAATATTGGATGTATTATTTCTACCTTTTAAAACAACATTTTTTCCCATCAACTTTAGCAGGTGTAACACTGTTGCTAAAAAGCAGACGGAAAAATTAGGAGACAAAACAGAAATATAATACGTTCCATTTCCATCATATTAATTTATATAATAGGATCAATAACATTGAATAGTTCCAGCTAAATCATCTGTAGTTTGTTCGATGCAATATGACAGAAGTAATTTGCATGTACTGGTATTTGTAGTCAGCCCAAAGCAAAAAAAAACAATTTGTTTCCTGTAATGGGTTTAAAAAAAATGGATAGGTATTTTTTTATTTTTTTTAATTCTCGTATTTTCTAATTATTTTAAGTCAGGTACAAGGTTCATGAACTGTATATGATGGTTTCACTATTAATTTACTTACAATAAAAAAAAATATATATAGTTTTGGCAAGTAGGGTAAAAAGTTGTAGAGTCAGTGGTAAAAACGGCAGATCGGTCACGTTACAGGAAACACATTATTTTTTTGTTTAGGTCTTATTAAGTATAATTTACTGTTAAAATATTCTGTAGTTTCTTGAATCTCTATTTGTATTAGTCAAACACAGATTAATTGATTCGTTAAAATTCATGTATACGTGTACGTATTATTTTACCAATTTGAACTGTTGTCCGTGTTTGGGACATCTGGTAAACGTTTGAGCATGACAGTCTATGAAAGGTCAAGTTTCATTTACTATAGCCCAGTTCAATAACGTGATTTGCGTCCCTGTACCAGTAAATACAGAGTTGTCATTTCCAACTTCCAGGGAGCATATTACTCTTTTCCTATTTCAAAAGCTGGAGAGCTTTTCAGGGGATGTAATTTTCAGCATAACAGTTATTACTCTTACATGTACAGGGTTGTCATTTCGAACTTCCGGGAGCAAATTATGCTTTTCTTATCTCAAAAGCTGGAGAGCTTTTCAGGGGATGTAATTTTCAGTATAAATATTCTTGCATGTGCAGGGTTGTCATTTCGAATTTCCGGGAGCAGTTTACGCTTTTCATATCTCAAAAGCAGAAGAGCTTTTAAGGGGACGTAATTTTCGGATGTACCGGTACTTATGGAACTGGGCGATACATAGCAGCTGTGTTCTGGCACTTTGCTACTTCTATTTTGTCCCCTGTATATTACGAAGCATATTACCAAGGTTAATTGTATTGAAATTTGGAATTTCGCGACTGTTTTAGTTCACTTATTTATTTAATGGTACCAAAACGCGCAAATTGGGACAGATAAACAACTGATATACTGTTCCAAAATTACAATACTGTTAACCGTTTCGCTAATGCATTTCATTGTTTTTGACCGTTTTACTGATAAACAATTGAAGGATTATTGCCAAGTTCACTGGAAACTGCTCCCACAATCCATTCCTCTGATATCCCTTGAGTTTGTATGTTGTTAAGTAGGTATCACCTAATTTTTGTTGACATTGTCTCTATTTTGTTATTGTATATATGATTTTTATAACGTGAATAGTAGTTATATATATGTGAGAACAAATTATTAATTTAAATTTGTGATGAAATGTTTATTAACCATAAATCTTTACGCAAAACAGACCCAACTTGACACAACGATGAATAAATTGCATCATAAAACAGTAAAAGAAGAGCCAAAGTTTGGGTTAGGCCAGAGTTTTTCTTTCGGTTCTCGGAAAGGAAAAAAAGAAGAAGAAAAGTTCCTTGGGAGAAAAATTAAAAAAAGTCAAACATTTTGAAGTGCTGTTAGTTACGGCGTAAAACATAAAATTGAGCTTATCAAACCTATACAAACCTGATCTGATGTAACAATGCTTTTTTAAACATAATCACATTGTTGTTTAAAATGCAGACCAAAATACACATACCAGATACTTTTTCTTCCAAATTGTTTGTGTTCTTGAAAAAAATCTTTTGGAGTTATGTTTTTTTATTTTTTACAAAAAGGTGGGAGAACTGAAAATAAATAATTCTGGCCTTATTTGGAATTTTTGGTGGCATTAAAGACCAAGAGTACCATCTGAGTTAATGCCCGAAACTCCCGACTCTTTCCCCAATGTCTGACAAAAGAAATCCTTGGTGAAAATATGTTGCGCTTTAAAACCTTGCAATAATATATTACAGGTAGATATCTTCACTGTGTTCATGTAAATATAAGCAACAGTATGGTTCTAGAAGAATAGTGTGGGATACTAAATATCTTAAGTTTGGCAAACTTGATAAAGTCTAATTTAATTGGTTCCCCGTGAAGTGTCGATGCTACTTGAGTGGTTGTAGAAAACAATGATCATGGCTCCAGTGAGACAGTTCTATTGTTTGAGGCACTTGTTTGAGCCCAAGGTTTTGCTGCAGCAGCTTCAGCAATTTAAATAATATGTACGTCCATTATATAGCATTAGAACTGGCATTTTTAGTGGTAATTAAAACTACCTTAGTTTTGAAAATCGGTTAAGAAATAAATATTTTACAGCCAAAATGATTTTTTGATGGGGTCCTATGTAAATTCCTTGTTATTGGGACAGCAAAAAGTTAAGAAATTTCAAATAACTTCAGTAGGCCTTCATATTTTCCTATAAAACTTCCAGGGTGTCCTAATTTATGAATATCCAACACTTTTGGAATTGAATGTGAATTGGATGTTGTTTAACGGCTCATCAACACAGTATAGGTTATTTAGAGCCACCCCATAGAGAGGGGAAGGATACATAGGAATCCGGGAACTGATAGGATAGACCGATACACAGGACCGCCCGGTTTACGTCCCCATCCGACGGATGAGGCCAAGGGAAAGTGTCTTGCCCAAGAACACACCGACGAAACTCAGTGACACCACAGAGAATTGAACACGGGGCCGGTTAAAATTCCGCCGCGCTCCCGACTCCGCCACACCAGCCCTCAAAACTACTTTTGGGAAAAAAATCTAAAATATTTTTTTTTTTAATTTTTCATGCAGCAAAATTTGCATTGAAAATGCCCCATCAAAAACAGCTTTAGCGCATGAAATTTTTATTTCTCAACCGATTTTGAAAAGTAAGGCATTTTTACTTACCACTAAAAATGTCTGTTTCACTGATATACAACTTATTTAGGTACTAGATGAATATTGTCTGAAAAGTCCAAAAAATCGTTGACTGAAACAAGTGCTCCGAACAACAGGCCCATTCTGCATATTTTTATTTTTATGTAAATGGAAGGTTGGCCTGGAATGCTGAGGTGTGTCATAAAACTCAAGTCTTAACTTATTTGCTATCCTTTTTGATATAGTATGTACAAGTGAATCATTTTGGAAATAACTCGAATGATATTTTTAATTTGCTGAAAACGTGAAAACTGCAAATCTCCCCAATTTTTTTTTCATGGAAGTAGTTTCTGTTTCTGCTATTTTTAAATAAATAATTCTAGATTTATACTTTGTATTCAATATAAGAGTACAAAAACACCCCAAAAATAGTATACCATTAAAATATTAGACTATATCTTCTATAAAGTTTGTCTGATTTCTGCTTCAAATGTATAACTTATATAACTTTGCTGTAAAGTGTACGTACATAAACACTATAAAGTATATTCTATTTTGCAACTTTGTGATTGTTAGATATCGGATGTTCAGGGTAGTTTTGGCTGTATTATATACTTGGTGTTTCATTGTTCTACATGGGCCCTGGCTGGCAGGAGGTATACAGTACTGGTTCTACCCTGGAAAAATGGGGTGGTATGCCTGTCCCAAAAAAAACGCGCTAAAATTCACGTAAAATGCCATTCAAACAAAACATGCACCTTGGCAGATAAGTAGTCGACAGCTATGTACACTCTAGTTTATGGCTACAAATCTACACTCGACGTGAATTCGACTGACCTTTTTCGCTAATGTTTTTTCGTTGAGCAAGTTTTTGGTTTGACTGGCATGGTTTACTGTTTTGTGTTAAGGACTTCTTCCACACAGTAAAGACGGAGTTATCTCCACTAAGCAGAGGAAAACAAAATCAGTTCAAAGACTTTGATCAAGATGTCGCAAATGAATTGTGCACTGAAGTCTAATGGGACGATACGGAAGAGGGAGAAAATCTATAAATAAAACAGCAAGTTGCTTTAATAGCGGAAAAAGGCCAGTCAAACACGTTTAATGTGTTCATGTCCAGGTTCCATCCATAAGTGGGATGGCTCTTAATGGACATCCTCTAGTCTCTGGTCATAGTTTTGAAATAAGCTCTACACGAGTGTGGTACTGAATTTAAAGGGACAAATTAATCTAGATTCTGACACGGGTTTTATCCAAATAGTTCAAATTGCATGCCGATATCACTAATTGTCAATTATATGGTCATAACTATGTCAGTTTAACCTGAAGTTTTTAAGTTATTGGTAGCTTTTTCTCATGGGCAAATAATTATTTGATGTTTCTGCGTTTAACTCTTTTACTAAGTGCATTCTCTTTAAGCGAGACATGAAGCCATGGATTTCTCGTTTCTTTCTAAAATTTTGGACAGCAGAATACCCGTTTACTGTTATAAAAGAACACAATTTGGAATGCCAGAAATGTCATATAATAACACAAGCTAGGATGCCAGAATACCGTGTTGTTGTTTTTTCGAAGACCACAGTTTGGGGTGGCAGAAAATGCTGTTACAGAAAACACAAGTTGGAATGCCCAAATACCAGTACAATGTTTTTGAGAAACAAATTGGGATGCCAGAATACCACTTTACGGTTACGAAATAACAGAAATATTTATCGTTGCATCAGTATGCAGTACATGCCAAGGAACCACCCTGAACAGCCATCTATGTTTTGTGATTCTATACTCTATATACGTTGTCGTCCAAGTTGTAGTCATGTGAATGACGTTGTTTAAGTATGTATATTGTTTACTGTGGCCAAAATTATTCAAACACTCCAAAGACTCTATTTGTTGGATGCCTTTTGTTGTGCTTGTGTTCATAAATATTGTGCATGATTCTAGGTTGTTGTAAAATGTCAAATAATTATGGCCCCAGGTGCGAAACACTTCTCGTCTCAAAATATTATTTGAAATCAGTATTACATGTATGTAAATTCATAATGCATGTTTAATAGGGGTTAAAGTGCCTGTGACGGTACTTTTTAATCTTTGTTCGAGGTTTGTTTTAATGTCTTAAGATGGATTTTTATTGCTGGAAATTTGAATTCAAATAGACAAGACATGAACAGTTCATGAAATTTATTTATCAAAGCTGCAGTTAAAAAATAAATAAAATTTTACACAAAATTGCATATTATAATGTAAATGTTCTTTTAAGTATCGATGTATTTTCAAAATCTGGATTTCTAATATTTATTTGTTGAGAATTGTATAAAAATACAATACACTACATGCACTTATTTAAGAAGGATGTAGGCATATTATTAAACATGCTTTGTTAATGAGAGTTCGAAAAAACATGGATAAAGTTAAAAGAATTACCAAATTTAATGATTAAAAAAAGATGACCATTTGAAGTTTATTTGAGCAGATAGGGAAGCCGCCATTTTGAGAACTATAATGTCATAGTTCTAAATTACCATAATTGGCATACTGATAAATATAATTTAAAGACAAAGAAAATTACTGCAAACTCGTATGATGCTTTATACTTACTGTTCATTGTTCGTGTGAGTTTCTAGGCAATTAATTTGTAAATATTCCATATATGGTCATTAAGAATTATGATGTCAAAATGGCGGTTTTCATTTCCATTTCAAAAAAACCTTCAAATGATCACATCTTCTTTGGTTATCATCCGATTTTGATAATTCTTCCATCCATTTCGAAGTTTTTCAGAACTCTATTAACCAGCTTGTTTTTGTACATGCCTTCATTCCTGTTAAGCTGTTGAAGGGTATCGGATGCAGTAATTATGAACAACACTTGGCTGATCAAATAAAAGTCTACAATGAAACATTTTCAACTTGTTTGTTATTCTTTCACTATCCAATTAACAAACCTGCTGTCAACAGGTCGAACCCGTGTTAAATGGTCACTCAACGAAAACGGGAAGTAATGTATTCAAAGAATAATTTAGCCCCGTGTGGTTTCGGGGCAAAGAATAGGTCCACTGCGATCCCATTGGAGGGGTAGGCAGAGGGGTAGAACCCTCCCAAATTCATGTTCATTTCATCCTTTGTTTCAGGTGCCATCTCGCTCAAATCACTAGAGCAGTGGCAGAAAAACAATAAACGTGGCTCCAGCGTAAATGGAGTGTTGACAATAGAATATGCAGCAACTCTTGACTCTGCAGTTCTGCAGGTGAGAATGTTCAAGCCCCATTCTCCATATTTTATCTCGATGAACATGGAGGATGAGCCTGGCATGTTCATTCCTGTTAGGCGCCATATAACCTTGCATGTGTTGGCGCGCCGTAAAACCCCAATTCAATTCAAAGAATAATTTCTGTCATAAACTAGAATACATTGTATGAAACCAGTTGCACTGATTACACAAATCACTCTGTGGAGAGGATGAGCAATTTGTCTTCACAATAATTCCACAGAGTTGAGCTGAATTGGGGTTTGACGGCACACCATTATATGGCGCCAACAGGAATGAACATTCCTGGCCCACTCTCCATTTACATCTAGATAAAAATATGCAGAATGGGCCTAGAACCTTCTCACCTCCAGAACTGCAGAGTTGCTGCAAATTCTATTGTAAACACTCCATTTTTTCACTGGAGCCACGATCGATGTTTTCTGCCACCACACAAGTAGCACCTGACACAATACAGGGATGCTGATGAAGACCTTTAATAAATGTGGCAAAAATGACAAAAACAACATGAAATCAAGGGAACTTTATCCCTCTGTCAGGATAAGCAATGGACATATTCTTGTCCGGGAGCATGGGGCGAAGAGGATGACATGAAATCATGATAAATGAAATTTGTCTTGACAAGAATTGTCAGATGTCTTGCCTACACTGCTGCGCCTTTTTGACAAACACAATTTATCTAAATGGATGCAACTCCTGCTGTCCGAGCTACATACAGAGGGTAATGGAACTAACTGCAAACTATCACTATCACTGAAGGTGATGAATACCCCCATTTCAATTCTAAGTCAACCAAAGGGCCATAATTCTGTAATAAAATAGACAATCAACAATGAGTGATGTAGAGGGACATCAGTTGTTATGTGTATATGAAGTTTGGGAACAACCCATTCAAAACTGTTCAGGAATGCAAGTAATAAAAAAGTGTTACGCGACGGGATGGGACAAAAATGTGTTACATAATTATATAGCTTGCTTTCATATGCATTGGTTTTAAAGACACATTTCCCAACGCTACTTGGTCATTGAAAGGCATGGGAAGCTTGAATATTTACAGCCAGCACGCTTCATGGCTGATCAAGTCCGGTACATAAATTGAGGCCCGCTCATAGTTTTTTATTTGTATAGCATTGCTATATTGAGGGTAAGAATAGCTTAACAACACTTTGTAATTTACTTTAATGAAGAAATAGAAGAAATATATGTTCATAATTTAGCTTTTGAGTACAAAACTGATCTGGTGTTTCTTAATTGTTTTTAGACCAAAAATCAGAGCACACCACAATAAATATACAACATTCTGTAATGTGTTATGTGTACTGGTCACAAATGCTTTATTGGGTGGGCCTCTTAATCTGAAGAAAAATTGAATATCACACTTTGCTCATGAAATTGCATGGCTAACAGTGATTAACAGTTATCTATAGAAATCCCCCCTCCCACCCCCCAATACAATAGGCTCTAAATATGTCCTTAACTTGCAATGTCACTTATCTAATTTGTACTACCTAACATAAAACTAGAACCAAATTTTGATGTATCTTAATCATACAATTCCTGAGAAAAAAATTAAAAATAACTTAGTTATCTGTCCTTTGTCTGAATGGTCAAGGTCACATCCGCATTTGCTACGCCATATAGAGTTGTACTACCCAAGATGCGACTAGAATCGAAGATTAAAGCGTCAGTTCATGAGAAAGTGACCTAAACGAATAAATTGAATGTTGACGATCAAAAGCCGCTGCTGGAAAAGGAACACCTATGGTTTTTTCTCCCTCTTTTTCCCTCGAAATAAAAGTAGTATGTGACAACAAGAGCAGGTCTTGACCTTCCAAAACAGGTTTTATGCAATGACCCATTCGCATTTTTATAAGATAAATTATGACAATATGTATGGTACATATAAAATGTCTGAGATGCACATAAAAATGTAAAATATCAGAGATGATGGCTGATCACAATATGAACATAAATGCCACAAATGGGCCATTATTTTTTGATAATTCATTTTACAACAAAACAAAATTAGGGATATTTTTCCATAGGAAATTTGATAGTTTATTGTCATTCTTTATCTCCTCCCAGCTTTTAGTCAAACATTTCAGTCTCTTTTCCTTTTCAAAATAAAAAATAGTATTTCCAAATTTTCATTTTTATTTTTTTCCCTCCTCCTTCGGCAGTTCTCTGTCTTGATGGTTCGTAAAATGAACAATCAAAAATTAAAGGCCTTGCGGGAAAAAGAACAAGCTAGCTCATTAATCTGCTATCTTTTTCTTCAGTTTGTTCTTGATCAGCGACGATTTGCGACTGAGGAATCGTTGCATTCTTATCCTCTCTCTCTAAACTGTGATGTCGGCTCTTGTCCGCTGTCTCGGAACTTTGTCGGCTCGTGTCTTCTCTCTCGGAACTCTTACGACGATGTTTGTGTTTCTTGTGCTTCTTTGACTTACGTTTTGATTTCTTTTCCCTGTAACTATTACAAGATATAGAAAGCGTAAATATTCTGGACATACACTTTTTAATCTAATATGCGCGTCTCTGCTATGAGAAATAGGCAACTCTTTTCTGTGCCCTATTTAGGCACAGAAAAGGAGGACTGGAATTTGAGGTTGGCACAACTATATCATTGTGAAGTTGGACAAATATCCATACCAAGAAATTAATGGACACCATGACAAAATATTATTCAATTAAACCCTTAACCTGCTACATATATATAATAGACTGTTGTTTTTTTTAAATTAAGACCATTCCATTTATGTGACAAAGGGGTGTTTAAGGAAAAATAAAATGATTGATCAGCAGCCAGACATTGTAAACCCTGATCAGCCAGCGAGTTATTCGCAGGCTGATCTGGGTTTACAGTGGACGCAAAGGCTATTATAGTTGTGCTTAGCGAGTTAAGGGTTAACACGAAAGCTTTGTTACTGCTACCCATCTTGTCAGACTACTCGTACCAAATTCGGAAATATACAGTCCACAACATTATGCCGGCTTTTCAGATTTCCCCGTTACCACTGAAAAGCTAGAGCATCTACGGGATGCTTTTTATGCCCCCACAGAGTCTCTGCGTCTGTGAGTCCATCCGAAATCGTGTCTCAGCCATTCCTCGGAAACTAATGAAGAGAATTTCACCAATCTTCATACAAATGTTCACAATTATGAGAAGCTGTGTCACGTGCAAGAATCATGACCATATCTTAAAGGTCAAGGTCACTCTTGGAGGTCAAAGGTAAAAAAATCATGAAAACATTCATGTCTCAGCCATTACTTGGAAACTACTGAAGGGAGTTGCGTCAAATTTCACACAAATGTTCATCAAATTGAGAAAGTGTCGTTTGCAAGAATTATGTCAGTGCCTCAAAGGTCAAGGTCACACATAGGTCAAGGTCAAAGGTAAAAAATTCGGAAAAAAAGTTCATGTCTCAGCCATTACTTAGCAAGTAAGGAAGTGAACTGCGTCAACTTCACACAAATGTTCATCGCAATGAGAAGGTGTGTCGCGTGACAAGAATCATGTCAATGTCCAAAAGGTTAAGGTCACACTTGGAGGTAAAATAATCGTAAAAAAAATCATGTCTCAGACATTACTTGAAAAGTACTGAAGGGAACTGCGACAAACTTCACACAAATATTCATCGCATTGAGAAGGTGTGTCGCACACAAGAATCATGTCCATGTCTCAAAGGTCAAGATCACACTTGGAGGTCGAAGGTCAAAAAATCGTAAAGAAAATCATGTCTCAGCCATTACTTGGAAACGAAGTGAGTTGTGTCAAGCTTCACTCATATGTACATCACAATAAGGTGTGTTGCGTGCAAGAATCATGTCAGTGCCTCAAAGGTCAAGGTCACAGTTGGAGATCAAAAGTAAAAAATCATAAAGAAACCATGTCTCAACCATTACTTGGAAACTACTGAAGGGAATTTCGTCAATCTTCACACAAATGTTCATCATTATGAGAAGGTGTGTCGGGCGCAAGAATCATGACTGTATCTTAAAGAAAGGTCAAGGTCACACTTGGAGGTCAAAGATCAAAAAATCATGAAAATCATGAAAACATTCATGTCACAGCCATTACTTGGAAACTACTGAAGGGAGTTGCGTCAGACTTCACACAAATGTTCATCACATTGAGAAGGTGTGTCACGCGCAAGAATCATGTCAGTGCCTCAAAGGTCAAGGTCACAGTTGGAGTTCAAAAGTCTTTTTTTTCATGTCAGACATTAGTCCAAAACTACTGAATGGAATAGCATCAAACTTCACACAAATGTTCATCACAATGAGAAGGTGTCTTGTGCAAGAATCATGTCCAAGGTCACAGTTTGGCAAATGGTTTGAAGTGGGTGTATCCATGTCCCATTTTTTTTAGGATACTGTTGAAGGATGTATAAGGAATATTTCAATGGAATAGAGATACCAACCTTTCTGAGCTCTTTGATCTGCTGCGAGACTTGTGCCTGTCCTTACGTTTGTGACGAGGTTTATCGCTTTCCCTCTCTGAATTCTGTGTCCTGCTGGCAGATCGTCTCTCCCTATCCCTCTCCAAGTCCCTAGACCTGCTATCGGATTGTTCCCGATCTATACGTCGTGACCTATCTCGCTCCTTTTCTGAATCTCGAGACCTGCTGGGCGAATGTCGCCTGTCTCTTTCCCTCATTCCTCGTTCTCCCAGGTCTCTGTATCTACTTTTCTCTCTATCTTTCCCAGTTTCTCTGTCTGTTTGTCTACATTCACCTTCTTCATATTCTTCCTCTCTTTGTTCAGCGATTACAGGTATCCTTTTTTAAAAAATAAGAGTTAAAATATGTTTTTGTTGTCCATTTATGCAATTGCGTTTTAAAGCCGCTCCAACAGTGAGGACAGCACCAGATGGCAGGGCTCAACGAAATAGCCAATTGTTGTTCCCAACATGAGCTAGGACTTCCCCAATGGGAGCAAGAAACTAAATATCATGGTTTTAAATTTCATGGGGAATGAGAACATGATATTTATTTCCAGCAATCATCTTCATCTTGAATGTTTTCATTGTTTTTCTCCCCATTCCCCATTCCATTGATATTACCTATTCTGTTAAAGGGTTATAAAACACCATTCATTCATTTACACATTTAAAGGGAAGACAGAAGAAAACTAAAACCACACTATGCTTGCTTAAAAAATGAATTTACTCTGATTCTAGAAAACAGAAGACTTAATGCCCATCTAAGAAGCTGAACTGAACTGGCATAATGCATAAAGCATTTATATTTAATCCAAGTCATCTACGTAATTATAATTATAAGCAAACACAATTACATTATTTAATACCAACTATTAAAGAGTTCCATCTTCAGGCTTCTTCCAATCCATTTAATTAATAATACACCCGAGTTCCACAGGTGAGGGAACAAAAACATACGGTCAGTGGAATTTGTAATTTTGGCAACGTCTGTGGTACTGGCTGGACCAGACATGAAAATTACGTAACCTCTTATTTAGTGCGTGTCACATCATTTAATGATAAAATATACATACACTTCAAGTTTTATCTCAATCTTTTACATGGTTTAAGGACGAAATGAGCATTTAAGCATTGAATTTAGAATTAAAGGGAATGCAGACATTTGTATTATTGAGAGATCTGAAAATCTTGGAAATGGTGAAAGAATTATCGAAATCATGAGCTCCTAGTGGGATTCGAACCTGCAGCAGTGAGAGGTCTGTCATGTGATATAACATGTGTACTGACCTGTAATGTGATATAACATGTGTACGTGAAATAGCATGTGTACTAATCTGTCATGTGATATAACATGTGTTCTGACACGTCATGTGATATAACATGTGTACTGACCTGTCGTGACATAAAATGTACTAATCTGTCATGTGATATAACCTGTGTACTAACATGTCATGTGATATAACATGTGAACTATAACATATGAACTGACCTGTCATGTGATTTAACGTGTACTGACCTGTCACGTGATATAACATGTGTGTAGATCTGTCACATGTTATAACGTGTGTACTGATATGCCATGTGATATAACGTGTACTGATCTGTCATGTGCCATAACATGTGTACTGATCTGTAATGTGATACAACATGTGTCATGTGATATAACATATATACTGATATGTCATGTTTTTATTGTTTTTACTAAAACTGTCATGTGATATAGCATGTGGTTTGATACTTCATGTAATAGACCATTCGTCGAGAGGAAGTTGTCCTAGCCTGGTGCAGGATAGGGCATACACGTTATACTCATTCATATTTATTACAAGGTCAGCTATTACCAGAATGTATACCCTGCTTTGCACCGTTAACGGTCAAACACATTTTGTTGGAATGTGTAGACTTTGATCCTATGCGTCAAAGGTACTTCAATGTTAATACTATGACCGAGTTATTTGATACTATAGATTTTAGTCTTGTTTTAGATTTCCTGAAGGAAGTCAGACTATATAAATCATTATAATATGTTCTTGTATATATTTACACCTTTATATACCCGTTTTTGGGCATTTGTTGATTTACATATATAGTTTATATTACTACCATATCATTGGGAATTCCAACACAAGGTATAACTGTTATCAGAATCGAGGCTCTGACAAGGTTTCGATTAAAACAGTTACACCGAGACTTGGAATTTCCAGACCTTCACCGGATACCCATGTTTGATTCTTTTTCTTGCATACCATTTACATTCTGCTCATTGACGCCACCAACTACAAACATTTTGCGGGTTTATTTACGCAATCACATCATGCAACTGTCATTTTTTGTATCAGCGCATGACTTTTATCTTTGCCATGTGTAAGTTCCATCACCCATGTAAAAAGCTTATCCAGTATGCAAGAACATGTAAAATTACCTGAATGATGATGTGATATTACGTGTACTGACCTGTCATGTAACATGGCTTGTGATATCGCTTCCTCATCTGCCAAAGATTTGGCATACATATCCATTTGGTTAGTAATAACCTCACGCATTATCTGTAATAGTTTTCATAATTTTATTACATTTTTTTTAAAATAATATATCTCCTACATTCTAGCATGTAAATATGATATAAAATTCATGATAGTGTAAACTGTTCTGTGTCCCAACATATTTTGAACAGACACCATACGATTTTGCGCGCGACACATCATCTTGTTATTGTGATCAGTTGTGCTAAGTTATTTAAAAATCCCTGCAGGGATTGTGACGTTACGGTCCGGACACGAAAATGCGTACCTGTTTTTGACCTATGAACTGCAAGTGTGACCTTGAACTTTGAGGAACGGACCTGGGTTTCGCGCGCTACACATCGTCTTGTTATGATGATCAGTTGTGCCAAGTTATTTAAAAATCCCTGCATGGGTTGTTACGTTATGGTCCGGACACGAAATTGCGTACCTGTTTTTGACCTATGAACTGCAAATGTGACCTTGACCTTCGAGGTACGGACCTGAGTTGTGCGCACAATACATCGTCTTGTTATGGTGATCACTTGTGCCAAGTTAATTAAAAATCCATGCAGGGGTTTTGAAGGTACAGTCCGGACACGAACTGCAGACTGACGGACGGACGTCGACAAAATCAGGCTTTGTGTGACTAAACACTTGTGTGTGTGTTTTTTGTGTGTACGTTCGTACCTTGTGTGACTGTTTTTTACATCTTGTGTGTTGTTTTTACCATTTGGACACATTTTAGTCACACGAGCTCCTCTCACCTTGTGTGACTGCAATTTTTTATTGCTTTAAATGAAGAAATAGACTATTTCCTGCGCATAGATACTTGCTTGTGTGTCAGTCACACAAGAAAAAAAAGTCACACAAGTATACTTTATACACAAAAAAAGACACACAAGGCGCTCCTGTAAACTCGGATGGACGGACGGATGGTGCGATTACTATATTCGGAGGTATAAAAATAATTTATATTTAATTCTTACGGTAAACACACTGATATAAGTATTCAGTATATTTCTGTTACAAAATCTCTTAAATGGAAGTAGTTCACCGAAAGGTACAATGATGTTAAATATCATCAGCATGATTATAGATTATATGTAAAATGTATGGATCTATATTTTTTTTCTAAATTAATCGGTCACATGATATGATTTTGAAAGGCATAGACAGGGGTAAAGGTTTTTAAAAAAAACACAACAGCATTATCATCTTTGCAAACATTTCCACTCACTTCTGTATGCGACTTCTTGGTAATGTGCACATTTTTGGCTCGGTAGGTTTGTCGTCGACGTCTGTAATCACGCAGAGCGGCCATCTCTTCTACAGGATCCAGCTTACGCTCCTCGTCACCTAGTATAACACACAGTAAATATCAGCAATGATCACCCATCTAATGTACTGCACACTCAATGTCATGTTAAATGGGATAGCCCGCCTCTACCACTAAAACACTGACATCATATATGGCCTAAAATGTGCTAAAACAGCATTCAAACAAACAAACAAACATCGAATAATTCAGATTTGGCTAGAGTTATTTCACTTCATAAAAATCTACAATTTTTAAATAAAGTTTTAAAGTGTTTTAAGGACCTATATATTGGGGGTATAATTTTCATTGTAAGACATGTAACAGCATGGAGAGATTCTGCTTTCAAAATCTTTCCAGTGAAAACAAAGCAAGATTGCCGTGTGTTGTTTTGTTTGTATTTCGTGCAATCTCTCGACAAATGATACATACAAATCCCTGTCAGATAAGAAATAATATATTACCAGCTGGGTTTATGTTGTGCGAGACAAGAACCTGGTATTTGGGGCTTAACACCGATGAACTTAAAAGTCCCACCCACCATATAATATATAATTCTGCTGGAAATATTTTATTTCTTAAATATTGTGGTATTTACACAATGTCTAAACGTCAACCAAAAATACAGAAAACCTGAATTCATCACAATCATCCTACAAATAAATGCAATTGCAAAAATAAGACATATTAATTTTTTAGCAAGGCTTTTCAATCAAGTAATACTAAAGCATTAATCAAAGGTTTACCTTTTCTAATAAGATCGGCAAGGTTTTCTGCCACCTGAAGTTCATCACGTCCTAGCTCCTTTAACCTGTTGGCTTCCTTGGCCCTGCATACTATATACTCTGCCAGTCCAAGTCTGTCCTCGCGTGTCAACATCTGCGCCTCCTCCTCTGGGGTCAGGGGCATCTTGCTGTACCCATGGAATACTACAAACACAGCACGGGATTATTAGGGAACTGTTAGGGGATTATCGATGAAGAACTGCACATTTTAACGAAGATTTGGCATCTGACCTCTTTGCAAATTGAAAAATTTACCTGAGAAATTACCATCCAAAATGTAGTTGCATATACTTACGACTTCTAAATGGAAGTTCACTGAAAAGCACTGTGGCATGTATTTAAAGGCATTTTCTGCAGTTTTTCATGCACAAAATTTTTCAGAACTTCTCTTCTAAAACTATTGGATTTTGTAAAAAAAAATATAGGTTTTACATAAAGATGAGCTTTAAATGTTATTGTAATTAAATGTTCTTTACTTTAATACAATTTTAGCAGAATTGTGACCAATGAATAAATGATTAGACTTCAAAAATGTCTTATTTAGCTATTTCATGGACTTGTTCAACTTTTTGGACAGACTGACATGATGGTGGCATTACAAATTATTTTTTAAAATTTTAACAATTAGAGTGACTACCATTATTTTTGCATTTTCTGTCTATATATATAACAGACTTACTGTACAAAAAGTTTAAAGAAAATCTGTTACGCAGAAAAAACTATAGAAAATGTCTTTTAACATTTTCATATATAAAGTTAACTTAATTCTTTCATATAATATTGAACTTAATTCTTTCATACATACCGGTAAACTTAATTTGTTCATATATAAACTAATTCTTTCATATAAAAGCTTATAAACCTTAATTTATTATTCTTTCATATATAAATATATTTATTTCCTATATAAACTTAATTCTTTCATACCAGATGAGGATATCCACAGTTTACAAGTGTGCTGAAAAGTCACACACTGGTAAAAATACAACACAGGCACTGTCAAAAATGATGTGACAGTTGATAACATCATACACATAAAGTTGGCGTTGTTAATGCATAAAATTCCAATGTTCTGCAAGAAAAATAATCAATCGTGGGCAATGGGTGAAGATAGGGAAATTCCAATCCTGAGTATAACTGTTTTACTACAAACATCGACAGTTATACATCCTGTTGAAAATTCCCACTCTTCACCTGATACCCATGAAAGACGTCCTCTCCTCGCATCTAATGTCCTCGAGTTCGATATTGGTTGCTTACAAACGTAAGGTATTAAAAGTATAGATTCCTATGTTTCATTCATAAATGCTATGAAAGTCTAACAGGCAAAGTGCATATATTTCATTATAAGGCCCCTACTCACCTGATCCAAACTAGAACATGTAGAACTATCACTGAAGGTAATGAATACCCCTGCTTTGAAAACCTTTGAAGTGAAAGTCACATTGTAAAATATTACAGTGAAAAATTCTAAGACAAACAAACCGCCATAATTTTATAATAAATTAGGCAATCAACAATGTGTCATGTAGAGGGACATAAGGTCATCAGTTGTTAACCATATATGAAGTTTGGAAACAATTCATTGGAAACTGTTTGAAAAAAATGCAAGTAATAAAAGTGTGTTACAAAACATGGCAGGAAGCAATGCGACTTGATGTTACGTTACGGACAGTCTGAATTCTATATACCGGATAGTCTTATTATAAAAATAAGTCTGTTTCCATAAAAAAGTGGAAACACATTTTTTTTTTTTTGCCTACTTGTCAATTACCTGAATGATTCTTTACATGGTGGTTCCAGAGTACGGAGTTCAGTACCTCTTTTTCTGAAATAAACAATACATATTAAGCATAAGCTGATGATTTCTACTACATAAAAGTTTATATTTTGTATACAATCGTAAGTTCTGTACATACAATTTTTCACTCAATCACCTCTGACAGTCAACAGTATACAATAAATGGCCGAGTGGTTATTCTCTGACTTGAAATTACTTGCCTCATGGGAACAGGAATCTTTATGTGAGGAACCTATTCAGCTGGCTCGCGGAACATCTGTGGTTCCACCCAGGTGCTTACACGAGCCCAGTGGGGCACCTGGGGTCTTCCTCCACCAATGGAAGCTGGAAAGTCGCCATATGACCTTAGCTGTTGATGCGACCTTGACCTTGATGGTGAAGGTCAAATTTCAGACTTTCAATGACATCCTTACATCCTCATCAAGTTTCATGCAAAGTTTCAGCTTCTTATCTTGAACGGTCCACAAGCCACTTTCAGACAATAAACTAAGTCCTAACCTTGAAGGTCAAATTTCAGACCCTAAATGACATCCTCTCACCTCCAACAAGCTTCCCAATAAGTTTCAGCTTCTTATCTCGAATGATCTGGGAGTTCCATCCACAAGCAATTTTCAGACAAAATACTGAGTCCTGACCTTGACCTTCAAAGTCAAGGTCAAGTTATAAAAAACTTTAGACATAATCAACATTTCCGCAAACACGGAATATAATAATTAAATCAGATGTAACTGAAACACATGATGAAGGTTTTATTCATATTTGGGTTGACCACCCATAATTCTTCCAAAGCTCCTCTAGTCCTTTTAATCCAAATGTGTATGTACAAGTAATTCTCTTACTTACCTAGCTTAACAGTGTACACACATGATGCATTTTCATAAAAGTAAGCTGTGTCTTCCAGTATCTTATCCTGAAAACAAATACAAATTGTATAACATTAGTATATATTGACCACTATAGGTCAAACATTTTAATGAACAACGTGTATTGGTCAAACATTTTAATGAACAACGTGTATTGGTCGAACATTTTAATGAACAACATCTATAAGTCAAACATTTTTACAGATTTTACCTAGTGCCCCATGCCACAGTGAGTGTGTCTGGATGACAGACTAGATTAAAAAGTAACTAATGATATATGCAGCCGTTAAATAGAGATTTCAATCAGCGACTACTCACAGCTTCCTCTCTTGTGCAGCCTTGACTGACAAGCTCACAGACACGTTTGTGTTTCTCCAGGGCTGCGGGGGTCATCCGGTGATTGCTGTCGTAGGGGCATGTACATGCAGACTTGGGCTGAAATTAAATTTACATAATATTATGAACATCCTACTTACATGTAACTACAAAACAGGTTGGTAAATGGGATTAAAGTAACTATGCTGCCAACAACAGCCAAATTTTACAAAATATTAGCATAATTTCTAAACCTACTGACGACGAGTTACATATATACATATTTATATAGAATGCAACACATATATAGACAATATAAATGGCTTTAACCAGCCAGCCAAACCCCAAAACTGGAGCATTAAATTAAGAGTTACCGACTCATAATTTATTTTACGCATATTCAATAATCAATATTTTAGAACCTGTGAAAAAACCTATACTTTTAATCAGCACATATACATTATAACGCAATTCCTATATAGCCCCCAATTCACTTTGTAAAAGTGGGTGTATAAATATAGCATTTTCCAATACATGTACTGTACATCAAGGGCCATATATACCTGGTGTTATTAATCTGATCTAGCTAAACTTGTTAGAGCTTCCATTAATATTAAACACTCTAGCAAAGTTGGATAAAGGTCTGATGAAAGATGAAGGTGCTATTTTGAATGCCTTTAAAATCACACTTTAAAGTGCAATTTTATAAGCAATATTCCTCTATATGCAGATACAAGTACTGCAGTGCAGTAGTTGTATCTGTATTTAGAGGTAGTGCAGTATGTTGACAATTATATTTTTATTTACCAAGCTTCAACAACACATATCCATTTAAAAATTGTATTCTGTACACCACATATCCACATAACTACAAAATTCAACAACAAATACTTTCCATTATCTCTACAAAGTTCAATAACACATACTATCTATGTCACTGTCCTCATCTTTTTTTCTTTTTTTTTGCCCGATTTTGAACCGGCCCAAATGCCATTTGAAGCGGTCATTTCGGCCGGCGGCCGGTTCTTATTGAGAACCCTGATAAGCATAAAAGAAATTCTGCAAAACATATCGAAAGCTATGCCACTGCTTATAATTTTATGTCTCTTCTGACATCCAGTAAGGATACCTGCATGAAATGCTCTGGTGTCCAGCCCAGTGTATCCAGCATGTTTGTGATGTCATTCTGGCACGTGTTGATGAAGTCATCCAGCTTATCCAGACACTGCTCTCGTGAAGTCGCGTCACATGTGGGTACACAAGTACTGGTTGTGCTGATCATCTGAAAAAGAAAAAAAAAGTCAAAAGTTACTGAGGGAGCTAGAACAAGTGCTTTTACCTCTTCTCGGACTGTTACATGCTGATCGTATTAGCATATACTGAATCTCTCTTTTGTTTTTGTAATTAGGTCTCAAATGACACTGTATACATTTGCTTCCAGCTACATCATCGGTGGGGTCTGGTAGAAAGGGCATCAAATACACTAATAATTCAATTACAAAGTCAATAAACATGTACAGATGTACATTGAGGGTAACAACTTACATACAAGTGCGGTATAAGTATTGTATATTTATGAACATGACGATAATTTGGCCCCAATGATTTTAGTAATCTTTATATTGATCAGCACCATGCTTCGTTCTAATGCATGTGAACTGGCACTGGGAACTTGGTAAAAAAAAAAAAAAGTAAGGCCAAATAAAATTATATCTGTGTTTACTGTAACATTGCTGAAAAAAAAAGGGTAGGTAGGTATGCATTTTATTTTATTTTTTTATTTTTTGGCGAAGTTACATTTAAGGTGGCGATGAGCTTTGATGAATGGGAAAATGTGGTATTTTAAAAACTACAATAGATAACAGTATGAAATTGTGTATGTTTTATTGTTCCCAAAAGGCCTGGTAACAACTGGCTCTTTTCCCAAACACATGCAATTATTACAAAGGGGTAAAACAGTTTTAAATGTTTTCAGCAAGTCCAAAAGAGGGTCAGCTCCAACAGCAATGAGTACATGAGTCGGGTTCTAAGTTCAAGAAGCAATGAAAAATGTCTAAGTCCGATGTCTGTGTGTAAGGTTGAAATGCCTTTCAAAATGTGACCTGCTGGCAAAACTGGACCTGCTGGTAAAAAGTGGACTGAAATTGAGCCATATATATATGCTCAAAACAGTGTGATCTCCAGTGGGGCCTGACATGTTATGAGTGACTTGACTTCCATGCTCTTCCTGAATACCGGCATATGACCGTCAGGAAGGATGGGGGACCCACAGGTGTAGTCAAATTCTGCGGTTGACATACATGTAACCAAGAGCAGTTCTTGCCTCCCAGACAGCTGAAAAAATATTCAAAGTTATAATGTCAAATGTTAATTGACCATTTGAATAGTTTTGTAAAAATGTTGACTTACATGTATATTACTTCTCTAACATCAGAAAGTAATAAATATTTATAAATTTCTCATGTTAGTTATTATGAGCCTATACTGAGGTTGAGTTCAGAAAATTATTATGGAACGACATACTTCTTCAAGAAGTTATAATGCAGTAGTAATCGATGCAAATGCTTAGTGCTGAGAAGCAAGTAAACATATGCACATTAATATTACTGTTTTAGAAACAAACTTACGACAGGTGGCCTGGAACTCTGGGCATTTACCGACCTGTTTGTGGTACTTGTCAAACAATTCAACTATCGATTCTTTATGGAGAGTGCACGCCATAACATTAGCGCTTCCATGTGCTGACATTTTTGAAACTGTACAGCCAAAACAGCACTGGGAGACGCCATTTTGACTGTTTTATACCAGTCCTGTGCACAGTATACCGTGAAATTCACACGCTTTCAAAACCGCACCGCGAAATTGAAAATTGCACCGTGATCTCATGAACATTATTATTTTTTCAACATTTTCTTTTTTCATTTATTTTTATTTTTTTTTAAATGTTTTTTTTCTTTCAATAAAATAAAAAGGAGTCGGGGGTGTTTTCAGAGGGTCGGTCGGGCTACAGTAAACTCAAGTATAATTTTATTTGGCCTAAGGTCATTTATTTAATATGGGTAGTCAACAAAAGTCCCCACCTGGAATGGATGAAACAAGTTATTACCAGTCAAGCCCATGACAGGTGTCTTTTTACCTCCCCAGCATCCAGTCTAGGTTAACTAGTACTACTGGAAACAGTCAGCACTGAACATCAGTCGGGGAAATCAGCTGCAGCCAGGAATCGAACCCGGACCGGCGGCGTGACAGTATAATGTCGGTTCTACTTCTAGTGAAGTATAATTCATTTTAATATTTTAACAGAAAATGGTAGAATAAGCATTAGTCTTTCAGAATCAGTTGTGATTTGTCTTATATAATTATGAAAATGACGATAATTTGGCCTAAATGATAATAATCTTTCTATCGGTACAAATAAAATTGTAACTTTCTTCTTCGTTATGGGTGGGTGAATAATCAACATAAACAAGGATTGTATAATGGTGCGTAACTGGGTAAATTGGCCCATTTGTAAATTGGCCGATTTACTGATGTGTGATGTCTGTTATATGTAAAGTATTTGCGTGATGCATATCCTGTTTATAGAACAGACAAACATGTAACGTGGTGTGGAACTGGCCAAATGACTGTAGACAACCTTCCACCGATCACAGCCCTAACGTTATTATTGCAGCCCTATTTAATATATTACTATTAGGTCTGTGAACCGATGCAACTTTATTTGGTATACAGATTTTAAAAAAATGGAAAGTCGTATTTGGAATTATACTAGGCAAGTAGTAAAAACAAAGCTTGTGCAGGCCAAATGTAGTAGTAGTAGTAGTAGTAGTACAGACAGTTTTCAACTTCTGCAGATGTCTACAAACACAGTTTCTTCCCCAGGACAGTACTCCAGTGAAACTCTCTTTCTGCCACTGTGGCTGAGACTCCCTCCTTGTATCCTTCAAGAGGAAGCTATCCACTCTCTCCTACTAAGTCAGGGCCCATTCTGTAGTTGCCAAGTAGGCCATCGAGCTAGAGCTAGGCATGGGTACTGCCACGTAAGCCGGATTGGTTTAGTACTCGATGGGTGCAAAGCGCTTTTGAACACTTTCTTCTTTCTTTATTTATATTATGTATACCCCACTCTCCCACTCCAAACCTTATTTATCATTGAATTTATAAATTTGTTACAACTCTCTTTATGGTCGAAACAACCAGGGTACGAAACGCGCTGATTATGCTTTATTTCTTTCTTTCTTTTAATTCTATCTATCTATTTATCATCTCTTTTATTTCATCTTCTTGGCATTACTAGTGAAGTCATTTCCGTTGAGGTATCGTCAAAGATGACAGTTCAGCGTACACATGTAGATGTAGATGTAGAAAATCACCAGACACCAAAACACACGTCACAATCATTGGTTTTCGCGACTTCTTATAAAAGTGATATTTTACCTTTAAACATTTAAATCCATTTATGAAACATTGTTCATGTATGCTGTGTTATCAAAATTCACTTTACTTAATAACAAAAATATATATACTGTAGAAGAAACATCTTAATTTCACATAAAAATTGGGTCGTGTCTTGCAAACGGTAAACGTAGAAGATTTCCAAATGTTAAAAACAACAACAACAACAACAAATCTGCGGAACCAACACAACACGGTTTGACTGTAAAGGTCTGTAGCATGCTTTGCATAGTCTAAAGGCTCTGCATTGTGTTTGATAAACAGAGTTGTTACCCTCTGTAGCTCTTTTGATATATTAATGCAAGCTAAGCTAAAGTCTATCTATCTAATGACTATTGATACTGCAACACCCCATTTCGAAGATTATGTCCGGGCGGAGGCACCGGGTTCAATCTTCCGTGGTGCCACTGAGTTCCGTCGGTGTGTTCTTGGGCAAGACACTTTACCTTAGCCTCGTCCGTCGAATGGGGACGTAAACCGGGCGGTCACGTGTATCGGTCTATCCTCCGAGCACGTTAAAGAACCATAGGAATCTATTCGATAATAAGAGTAGGGCAGGTTCCCGGATTCCTATGCAGCTCTAAATAACCTATACTGTGTTGATAAACCGTTAAACAACATTCAATTCATTCAATTCGAAGATTATGTGCACTCACAGTGCAGGTTTCCAGGGTACTAAGCAATGTGGATTAATTATCTTGCTCACGGAAATAACATGGCCATGGTGAGGATCGAACCCACATCATTTCGATCTGAAGTCCAGCGCTCTACCACTGAACCACGCACATCACTTTAGTAAGAAATTTACAAGGGGGTAGGGTCCCTAGTAGGGAGGAGTGTGTGGTCACAGGTATCGGACATATTATTGATTGCGTTCAGGATTCACCCATCTGTTACCAAAAGCGCCCCCAGTAGCCATATGCAACCATCCATCGGGTGCCGTTGTTAGTTGTCGGTTTGCCGATGGGTAAGGTGTCAGTAACCAATCTCTTACCGTGACTCTAGACCTGAGGTAGCATCGGTGGCCTCACGGGCATAATCGGACAGCTGCGCGTCATGTCTTGTTAGTAGACAAGATTAGTTAAAATAATAGTTTTGAGGGGAAAACAGTTTAAGGTGTTAAAAACAGCATAAAAGATAAAAGCAGGATTAAAAACAGTCATATGCACTTAAGGTCTGACGTGGTGGATGCGGCTGACAGCCAGCTTGAACGATTCAAGATCTTTCTGCAGCACAACATCAGCTGGGAGTGAATTCCACTGGACAATAGTTAGAGGAAAGAATGAGTACTAATAGTAGTCAACCCCTGTATGGATCTGTCTAAAAGTCATGGAGTGACGATACCTCGAATCCCTATGGTTGGGTTCAAATTGTTGTGGGATAGGGACAGCTACCATATCATGCACTGTTTTATAGAAAAGGCAAAGGCGCGCATCTGCTCGACATTGCTCTAACAGCCTCCATCCCAGCCTCTCCAACATACAAGTCACATTCGAGTAGCTTGAGTAGAGTTTAACGTCCACCTTGCTGCTCGGCATGGACTTTTTCAAGTTTGTCAATGTTGGACTTTGTGTTGGGGTCCCAAATGCTGCTGGCATACTCCAGTTGTGGGCGGACAAGGGCATTATACACAGATTCCTTAAGTTTGGGAGAATTAAGCTTTACATTACGTTTAACAAAGTCAAGCATTTGGGTTGCTTTACCTGCAGTGATACCCTGTTGTTGTGAGTTTTCCAGGATAGGTTGCTTGTGATGTCAACACCAAGATAGCGAGCACTCTCATTTGTCTTAAGCGTCTCTCCGTGAAGTATATAGTGAAGTATATAGTGACATCATTTCAAAATGGCGACAAACATTATCACTGAAACATTGCTGCAAATTTAATCCCAATAAGAATACCAGTGAATAATAAGACATACTATGTCTACAGACTCAAATGTCCAGTTTTGAAGTATAAAAATGACAGGTATCCTCTGCCCTTGGCTGCCGTTGTTACCATATACCACCAATATCCGTTCAAAGTTTATAGGTTACCAATTGTAACATCGGTACCCAATGGTGACCATATGCTACCATTGGTGGCCGTTGGTAACCCATGCTGGTTGCCAGTGGGAGAACCCTGAACACATAAACACATGTAATATAGATTAGGGGGCGTGGTTGTAATCCGAGTCTTCTCTGACCCTATATTAAGCTTCTCTTTTCTTTTGCTTTCACTGTGCAGCCAGAATTTTTTTTGTAATATTTGTTCCCACAATATCGTAGTAACACCATATAAATTAATGTAGATTTGGTGTGGATTTGGGAGGTTTAGATTAGTATAGATTTGGTATAGATTTGAGTGGATTTGGGAGAAATAGGTAGATTTGGGTGATTCGTGTAACCGGCCAGATGAAATAAAAAAAGGAGGATCCGATTAGCGGTACCATAAGCTCAGTCATACCTGGCCTACCATAGGCTCAGTCATACCTGGCCTGTCATAGGCTCAGTCATACCTGGCCTACCATAGGCTCAGTCATAACTGGCCTACCATAGGCTCAGTCATACCTGGCCTACGGTAGGCTCAGTCATACCTGGCCTACCATAAACTCAGTCATACCTGGCCTACTGTAGGCTCAGTCATACCTGGCCTACCATAGGCTCAGTCATACATGGCCTAGCATGGGCTCAGTCATACCTGGCCTACTGTAGGCTCAGTCATACCTGGCCTACCATAGGCTCAGTCATACCTGGCCTACTGTAGGCTCAGTCATACCTGGTCTACTGTAGGCTCAGTCATACCTGGCCTACCAAAGGCTCAGTCATACCTGGCCTACCATAGGCTCACTCATACCTGGCCTAGCATAGACTCAAGTCATACCTGGCCTACCATTGGCTCAGTCATACCTGGCCTGTCATAGGCTCAGTCATACCTGGCCTACCATAGGCTCAGTCATAACTGGCCTACCATAGGCTCAGTCATACCTGGCCTACTGTAGGCTCAGTCATACCTGGCCTACCATAAACACAGTCATACATGGCCTAGCATAGGCTCAGTCATACCTGGCCTACTGTAGGCTCAGTCATACCTGGCCTACCATAGGCTCAGTCATACCTGGTCTACTGTAGGCTCAGTCATACCTGGTCTACTGTAGGCTCAGTCATACCTGGCCTACCAAAGGCTCAGTCATACCTGGCCTACCATAGGCTCACTCATACCTGGCCTAGCATAGGCTCAGACATACCTGGCCTACCATAGTCTCAGTCATACCTGGCCTACCATAGTCTCAGTCATACCTGGCCTACTGTAGGCTCAGTCATACCTGGCCTACTGTAGGCTCAGTCATACCTGTCCTTCCGTAGGCTCAGTCATACCTGGCCTACCGTAGGCTCAGTCATACCTGGCCTACCGTAGGCTCAGTCATACCTGGCCTACCATAGTCTCAGTCATACCTGGCCTACTGTAGGCTCAGTCATACCTGGCCTACCGTAGGCTCAGTCATACCTGGCCTACTGTAGGCTCAGTCATACCTGGTCTACTGTAGGCTCAGTCATACCTGGCCTACCAAAGGCTCAGTCATACCTGGCCTACCATAGGCTCACTCATACCTGGCCTAGCATAGGCTCAGTCATACCTGGCCTACCATAGTCTCAATCATACCTGGCCTACTGTAGGCTCAGTCATACCTGGCCTACTGTAGGCTCAGTCATACCTGTCCTTCCGTAGGCTCAGTCATACCTGGCCTACCGTAGGCTCAGTCATACCTGGCCTACTGTAGGCTCAGTCATACCTGGCATACTGTAGACTCAGTCATATCTGGCCTACCATAGGCTCAGTTATACCTTGCCTACCATAGGATCAGTCATACTTGGCCTAAAATTGTTGACGACAATTTAGAACGTGACTAGGACCCTATTTATTGCATTTTTTTTTTGTCCATCATCTGTTAGGGGCTGTGTCTAACACCTATCTGTGTTCCAGGATTTGTAGCAAGTTGTCTGCATCAAAGGTCAATCATTTTAGTCTTTCGTGTAAGTTTTATTGTAATCCAAGCCCTTTCAGATCCTAAAAGCCATTTTCTTCTTCTTTTTGCTTTTTTTTTTTTGCTTTATACAGCCAGATGAAATATCAAAATTGTAAAAAGGGCTGGTAAGGTCAGAAAAGGCTCGTATTAAGTTTTATGATGACATAGTCCTATCTGACCCAGGTAAGGTAGAGAAAGCTTGGATTAATGATGACATTGCCTCTAGAGTTGCTGAAGCATTTGCATTCTTGTGTACATGTAATTAGTTAAGTTTGAAAATGGGCGTCAGAGTTTCACAGTACTGTTGAGTTGAAAAAAAATCAGATCCATAAAATATGAAAATGCAGATAATGATATGTGAAGTCTCATACCTTACTGGTTGATGACGTAAGATTTAAAAATGGATGAACATAAGTAGCAGACACTGCAGACTTGACTGTTATAACTTTCTCAACAACAAAAATGAATATAGTGCTAAATTATAATTTGTAAGAAAGACATAGCTGTAATTGTTACTAAAGAAACTAACCCGCCAAATAACAGCACATTTACACTTCAAAACTCGGTGTTCTCCCCAGACGATTAAGGCATGTCACATTTAACATGCCTTCAGAGCCAAAATGCTTTTGCAACATGCCTTCATTTCAAAAAGACACGTAACACATTTTAATTATTTCATTTTTGTTTGGCTTAAATAAGTAAAAACACAATACCGGTATATGAAATCACTAGCCTATTTCTTATATAAAGCAAGTGTCTCTCTAACAAACTACCCATGGGGAGAACACTGAAACTGTTTGTTTAAAAAATCAAGATTGCATGTGTCCCTTTAAAGCATATAAAATAAAATCATTTGCTTTACTCTATATCATCAAACATCTGTCATACATCTTACACTGCAGGATTTCCCTGGCTGTACACAGTCTAGTTTGGTAAGGAGCTCTGTGAGCTGTGTGCCTCTGCGTTGAATGGCACTGTGAAAAGCTGGTACTTCTTAAGTAGCTGCATCCAGGACCTCTCTACCAAAAGGTCCACCGACGAGAGAAGCATGTGGAACATTTCAGTTGCCGACCATCTGCAGAAGTCACAAATTGGTATGTGACCCGTATTTCTCTTGGTTAGAAATAAGGGGTTACTTGAAAATGTCACCATAACATCTGCCTGGTATTTATACTGGTCTGAAAACCTTGAACTATTAGTGATTGTTATAGGGTTTCTTTTCCTTGAGTGTGAAGTTTCAAGTAAACAGTTTCGAGTTACAAGTAAACAAATCAAATTTCGAGTTTACCACATCAAGTTTCAAGTAGACAGTATCAAGTTTCGAGTAGACTACATCAAGTTTCAAGTAGACAATGTAGAGCTTAGAGTGGAGACACCTTGATATCGAGTTACTATTAGAGAATAATGGAATTGATACATAATTATAATAACAGTAATACAATTATAAATGCTTAAACCTCTTATTCCACTACAACTGTTGATAATTTAAATTCGATGCTCCAGTTTTGGTGGTTGTCCTAGCTGGTTAAAATTGTTTATAGTGTGTCTATAGAGTTTAGATTCTGAAAATGTGTAAGTTATGTATATGTATATATAAACCTCGTCATCCCACTGGGAGCTCAACTTGTAAGCGAGAATAGTGTCAATTCTTACGGATGGCGGGAGGTATACCATACTGGTTCTACACAGGAAAAATATGGTGGTCTGCCTTATACCACAAAAAAATTGACTGCATAATTATATGGCCTAAAATGGGTAAAAAATGACGTAAAACACCAAACAAACAAACAGATCATCAGTAGGTTTAGAAACGGTGTACATCTGCTGTACAATGTGCCTGGTAATGGCAGGATAGGAACTCTAAAAATAATTCACACTTCCTTATCACAAATCATGAATCCACTTTTACTTCTTATTGTAGGTATATTTCGGTAAACATATAGAGTACCTAGTGAATGTATTAACCAAACTAATGTATTACAGGTTCTGAAGAGATGGCATCATCTGACCCTTACAGTCATTGGAATGCCCGTATCCCCATGGATGGGGTCGTTCCTCATCCTAGTCAACAGGACACATTTCAGGACCACAGTAGGCAGTGCTTCGAAGCATCTACATGTATTTGCGAAAATCTCGGAAAAACATCTCCGTATCGAGATAAACTTGTTACGAAAATTAAACATTCGAAAATATTACCTCACAAAACCATACAAAACTCATACCTACATGCAGGTTGTTCCGAATCCATGCTAGGTAATCCTCACCATTACCAGCATCGTCATCATGAATGGATAAATCAGCAGCAACAACAACATCTTGCTTCTAATGACCGTGAGATACTGCTACAAGACGCAATGACTTCCTCGTCAACACCAGCCACAAATTTCTCCTCTCCGTATCTTCCTTCTTCCTGCTCATCAAGTTCCGACATACTTTCAATGCCAAATAACACGAACATCAGCAAAAAACATAGGTACAATCAGACTGCCCTGGCGCTGCAGCAGTCGGGTCTCATGGTAACTACCATTAAAACAGCCGAATTGTTGCGGAAAAGTAAAATACTTCAGCAGGAACTGACGCAGCTACGCCGAGAAACGTCGATGTTTTTACATTCAGTTCTCAATAATCCGCAGAATAAAGACATGAAGGAAACGTATCTAAAAGATAATGGCAACATGTAAAGCAAAGTTAACAACATGAAAATTTCGAAGGGTTTGATTATTTTTGACACTTCAAGGAGCTAAAGAAAGTGCAGGCGTAATTGGAGTAATGATAACCAACTAAAGTTTCAGAATATATTTATGGTGAATTGAAAAATTTACCGTTTTTTATACGCCCATTTGAAAAGCGCGATGTATTAATTATGGAATAGGGTCTGTCTGTCCGTCTGTAAACAATTACGCTTTCCAAACGATAACTTCGCGACCGTAACACTCACATACTCATGAACTTCACAGGTACAGGTGAGCGGCAGAACTATTGATTTTGGGGTCAGTAGGTCAAGGTCACCATGACCTTATATGGAAATATGTTTTCCGGACGATAACTTTGAAACCATAACACCCACACTCAAACTTCATAGAAACATTGCCGTATGTAAGAGGATAAACTTTACTGTTTTTGGGGTCAGTAGGTCAAAGGTCAAGTTTGCCATGACTATATGGAAAGTGCAATAACTTACATAGCCCTAGTTGAGAGGATGAACCCTATTGTTTTTGGGGTCATTGAGTCAAAGGTCAAGGTCACCATGACCATATATGGAAATGGGCATTCTGCAAGATAACTATGGAACTATAACACCCACACTCATGAAACTATAGGTACATTGCCCTTGGTGAGAGGAAAAACCCTGTTCTTTTTTGGGTCAATAGGTCAAAGATGAAGGTTGCAATGACCTTATATGGAAATGACATTCCGAAAGATAACTTTGAAACCATAACACCCACACTCGGGGGAACTTCATAGGTACATTGCCCGAAGAGGTAAGAGGAGGAACCTACTTTTTGGGGTTAAGTATGTTAAGGTTGCCATGACATATGGAAATATGCATTCTGTGTGATAACTTCTTAACCATTAAACCCATGAAACTTCATATGTACATTGCCCTTGGTGAGAGGAGAAATCCTATTGATTTTATGATGAGTAGGTCAAAGGTCAAGGTTGTCATGATGTTATATGATAATACACATTCAGAGTGATAACTGCTGAAGCATAACACCCACACTCATGAAACTTCCTAGGTATATAGCCCTTGGTGAGAGGTAAAACTACTATTCAGGCCAGTAGCTACGCTGAGGCACACAGAGGCATTTGCATCGGTAGAATTTTGGGAAGATACCAAACACTGAAGTAGGCTTTCTAATGGAATATCAAAACAATCACTGAAATAGACTTGAATATATTTGTCTTAACTTGAAACTGAAAATCTGGTCTGGGAATGCACTAAAATGCAGGAAATCAAGATTTTCCACGGAACATGTCCTCCGACCCCGCTAGAATTGGGTTTGCCTCGGTTAAATGTCGGGCCGGGCTACGGGCCTGGTGTTGCGCGACACCCAATAGTAAATTTTCACTTATGGATTTTCGTTTGACTCGGATTATATCTTTCCAGCAGCCCTACTCACTGTACTAAATTCATCATGGCTTATATGGTAACAACACAATCTTCTCATAGTGTAGCTAAGGTTACATATACTTTTACACTCTACTTAGTCTGCTAAATAATAAAACAGGCCAGCATGCTACAGAAGATGGCTAAAAGCCTAAGAGTATATAAAGAAGCAAAGGTTACTGTGATAAATGTATAATATTGCGTCTGTATATTAATAAAAAAATGATAGTACAATAAATTACCGATCAATTTTGGTTTTGCAATTATCCATAGTAGCTTTCCAGTCCGATTCCCAACACTAGGTAAAACCCTATTGTTTTTGGGGTCAGTAGGTTTAATGTCGAGGTCCTTATGACCTCATGTGGCAATATGCATTCCGCGTGACGACTTTATAAGGCTTCATAGGTACATTGCAGTTGGTCAGAGGAGGAACCTTGTTGCTTTTGGGGTCAAAGGTCAAGGTCACCAATACATATTCCAATTGATAACTCTAGGAGTGATACATAAACTTTTTAGGAACATTACCCTTAGTGAGAGGATGAACCCTATTGCTTTTGAGGCCACCATATTGATTTTGGGGTTGCTAGGTCAAGGTCACCATGTCCTAATAAGGACATGCACATTCCATGCTAACTCCAGAAATATAATACCCACACTTAAGTTCTTAACTAACCCGCCAAATAGCGGCAAAATTGCACTACAAAAACGGTTTATCGAAACTGTCCAGGTGTTAAGGTCATATAATACTGTATATGTGCCGATTAAAAGTAAAGATTTATTCACGGATTCTAAAAATAGCCGTTGTTGAATATGTGTAAAATTTTGAGTTGGTAACTCTTAATTCGACCTCCAGTTTCGTGGTTTGGCCTAGCTTGTTAATGCCATTTAATCTGTGTTGATAGGAGTTTGGATTCTCAAAATATATAAGTTATATATATACATCGTTGTCAGTAGGTTTAGAAATGGTGTGCATATGATGTAAAGTTGGCTGTTGTTGGCAGGAGGTAGGATAGCTACCGGTACGTATGCTTTAATAAACTTCATAAGTGCATTGCCCTTGGTGTGAGGAGAAAGCCTATTGCTTTTGGGTTCAGTAGGTCACATTGACCTGACAGTGACCGAATCCTGAGAAACAGTTTCCCTACTGATTTACAAATAGTGCTCTTGGTTAAACAATAACCACTATCAGTTTTTAGCTCTACTGATCGCTTATGCCGTGGTGCGTTGTCCGTCGTCCATCCGGAGGTCTGTCTGTCCAAAAACTTTTTTTTTGTAGCAACTACTCCGAAACTACTGGATGGATTTTCATGAAACTTTACAGAAATGTTGCCCATGATGTCTAGTTGATTCTGTTGATGTGAAATCCAAGATGGCCACCAAAGCTAAAAATAGATTTTTAAAAAACAAGTTTGTAGCGACTACTTCTTGAAAACTATAAGTGATAATGATCAGCATGACATGATGTGTGTCCTTGTCGAAAATCTTTTGATTTGATGTTAAACAGCCTTCTTTGTTTACATGCAGTTCTATAGTAAAAAGTTGTAGCGACTACTCCTCTGAAACTCAAGATGGCCACCACGGCTAAAAATAGATTTAAAAAAACAACTAATTTGTAGCGACTACTTCCTGAAAAATGTTTAGTGAAATTGATATGGGACTTTTTCTAAAATGATCAAGATGACATGTTGTTGGTCCTCGTCGAAAATCGCTTTGATTCGATGTTAAACATGGCTGCCAGCGTCCATCTTTGTTTACTTAGAGTTATTTAGTAAAAACTTGTAGCGACTACTCCTCTGAAACTACTTGACGGATTTTCATGAAATTTCACAGGAATGTTGCTCCTGATATCTTAATTGATCTTAGCAAAATTTCAGATCGGCCGGAAATTCAAGATGCCTCCACTGCTAACAATAGATTTTTAAAAAAACAAGTTTCAGGGCTGTACAAATCCTATAGCCCGACGCCCGGGACTAGTCCAAAACCAAAGTCGGGCGTGTCACTTTTTCAAAGATTTCAGTCCCGGACTAGTCCAATTTTAAAAAAAGAAAAAGTCGGGCTGTCACTGTTTGGAAGATTTCAGTCCCAGATTTGTCCAACTAACAATGTCGGCCACCTGTCATAAAACAACCCCAGCACACTTCTCAATGTAATCCGTACGTATAAGCGTTTATTTATCCTCGCTGTATTGCACTAAGCATTTTAGCGAGCAGACCTAGGTTTCAAGTCTCATCCGAAGGACTGGTAAGGTAGGAAATACTTTTGAAATATTTCGATAATTAACCCAAATTCGGTCCTGGCTGGGATTGAACGCGCGATCCCTGGGTTACTAAGCCGCAGTGCTAACCATTACACCACGGCGCTACCTTTTCAATGTAATCCTTTAATTGCACTCGCTTAAATGTAACACAGTGGCGATCAGCGATTTAATACCCCGGGCAATTTTAGCAACAATCAACCATGCCGGAAGTCCCGCCTCCAAATTACTTTAATTGACAGTTTAACATTTTATCAGTAGAAAATTCAAGATGGCATCTTGTGGCAACTACTTCTCAAAAACAATTAGTTTTATTGATTTAATTGGTATCTTTACCAACATGATTGGCATGACTTATTTGTTGTAAGGGGTATAATAAATGTGAAGTGAAATTTAGAAGTTTGATTAAAGATTTTATTGTATTTACGGGTATAACAAATGTGAAGTGAAATCTGAAAGTTTGATTGATTGATTGAATTGGATTTTATAGTCGCACCAACAGCTAAGGTCATATGGCGACTTTCCAGCTTCCATTGGTGAAGGAAGACCCCAGGGGCCCCTCCGGCCAATTTTCGTGCACGGGCGGGCACCTGGGTAGAACCACCGACGTTCCGCAAGCCAGCTGGATAGCTTCCTCACATCAAGATTCCTAGGCCCCTGAGGGATCGAACCTACATCTGAAAGTTTGATTAAAGATTTTATTGTATTTACGTGTATAATAAATGTGAAGTGAAATTTAGAAGTTTGATTAAAAAATTTATTGTATTTACGGGTATAACAAATGTGTTGTGAAATTTGAAAGTTTGATTAAAGATTTTATTGTATTTACGGGTATAATAAATGTGAAGTGAAATTTGGAAGTTTGATTAAAGATTTTATTGTATTTACGGGTATAATAAATGTGAAGTGAAATTTAGAGGTTTGATTAAAGATTTTATTGTATTTACGGGTATAATAAATGTGAAGTGAAATTTAGAAGTTTGATTAAAGATTTTATTGTATTTACGGGTATAATAAATGTGAAGTGAAATTTAGAAGTTTGATTAAAGATTTTATTGTATTTACGGGTATAACAAACGTGTAGTGAAATTTGAAAGTTTGATTTAAAGATTTTATTGTATTTACGGGTATAACAAATGTGAAGTGAAATTTAGAAGTTTGATTAAAGATTTTATTGTATTTACAGCTATAACAAATGTGTAGTGAAATTTGGAAGTTTGATTAAAGATTTTATTGTATTTACGGGTATAACAAATTTGTAGTGAAATAAAACCTTTAACCCATTCACCGCCAAATTTCAAATGTCGTCTGCTAAAATTTGAATTAAAACCTTCCGGGTATATTTTATATAAAAAATGTTAATGAAAATATTCTTACTGAGTGGCGAACAGTGTAAAGTCTGCTCAGCCTGCACATAGTGTATGTTGATCTGGGTCTACACTGGTCGTAAAATCTATATTTTTGACTGTGGCAGCGAAAGGGTTAAACAAACTTAATTTATTGTATTTATTACGGGTATAACAAATCCGTAGTGAAATTTAGAAGTTTGTTTTAAGATTTTTTTACTGTATTTATGGGTATAATAAATGTTCCATTAAATTTGGAAGTTTGTTTAAAGATTTTATTGTATTTACGGGTATAACAAATGTACCATTAAATTTGGAAGTTTGATTCCTTTAAAGGGACTGGAGTGATCTAGAGAAGTGATTTGCGTTACTCCAAATACAAATGAAAACCATGATTATGTACATCAGTTTCATATGAAATGTGGATATATATATATATATATATTCAAATTAAGCTGCATGTAACTTCCGGCTTATTACTTGTTTATGAAAATGTTTTATCTGGAAAACTTGATGACTCGACTGGTTTTTGATGCGAAATCATAAAAAAATAAATCAATTATGTTGCTTACACCTGTAATTTAATCACATAATTCAAATTAAACTACCAAGGTCACTCTTGGAGGTTAAATGTAAAAAAATCATCAAAAAATTCCTGTCTCAGCCATTACTTGGAAACTACTAATGGGAACTGCGTCAAACTTCACACAAATGTTTATCACATTGAGCAGATGTGTCGCGTGAAAGAATCATGTCAGTGCCTCAAAGGTCAAGGTCACAGTTGGAGGTAAAAGGTAAAAAAAAAATTAAAAAATCATGTCACTCATTATTTGTAATCTACTGAAGTAAGTTGCCTCAGACTTCACACAATTGTTCATAACAATGAGAAGGTGAGTCTTGTGCAAGAATCATGTCAGTGCCTCAAAGGTCAAGGTCACAGTTAGGCAGATGTTTTGCAGTGGGCATCCATGTCCCATGAACACATATAATCAACAGTTAGTAATACTATTTTTTAATTAATATTAATGAGTGAACTAAAGCAAATTATGCAGAAAACTAACGGAACTCCACTGTTTTAAAAAACAAGATTGCCATGTGTCCCTTTAAATTATGTTGTATGTCCAGGGCCCCGTTTTATGAAACATCTTACGACAATCGTATGTTAATTTCTTAAATGATATACTATGAATTACACTTAACAAATAAACGTGATTTCATTTTCTTATACATGTGATATTTCTGCACTACGTGCACACACAATTGTCTACATTGAATGCGTAGGAGGAAAATGTGGACAATTTTAACATTTAGTTTACGATCAGAATTATCTTAAGATGTTTAATAAAATGGGGCCCAGGTTTTAAAATTGTACATGTAGATGTTCAATGTGTTGTTTGTTATCTAAATATTTATTAAAAATTAGAAATGTCAATGTATAGTTTGTCTGATGATTATATACCAAAACTATTAAACATATATATTAAATATGTGTTCGTTGTCTCTTCGTCACCTATTTTACTATGACATCTGAGATAAAAGCAATAGAGCCGAAACATTTAAACTCACATTATTTAAGTAATATTTATAGCATAATACATTTTTCGAGTTTATGCGAGAAAATCGCATGCAAGAAAAATATGCTAAATGTTTTGTACCACAGCCATTTATCCAACTATGCATGTGCAAGAAGTTTTAGGGCATTACAGTTTTCAGTAAAAATAACAGCTCGATCCAACCAAGAAATAGCATGAGCTTGACCCATGTTTTGATTATTGCAGCCAATCGCCTGTGTATATTATTGGGCAAATCCAATGTCAAGAAGTGCTGTTTTGATAATGGGTAGTCGTGTTTAACTCGCAACAGAACGCCCTTGACCATGTTTTAACAAAATAAAATTGGGTAAATGTTTTGTACCATAGCCATTCGTTGCCGGTAATTGACATTTTGATTGACAGGTTGTGTGTAAACATTACAACTACGCGCGTGTAAAATTGAGTAGACCATGGTATAACTGCCGAATCTGTCATTTATAGCACGGCTGAAATATACCAGCATTTATAGCACGGTTTAGGCTCAGACCTTCAGGTTTATGAAAATTATATCATATTAAAGCAAGAACAAGGGAAAACCATTAGAGCTGTGGTACAATAATGTAGTTAAGTGTCCCAATCTCTTTTTTTACAAAATCTTCAGTGAAAAGCTCAACATGGGTATCGCAGTGCAATGTGTCGGTTGGTTGAGCCCAGTTTCAAAGACACCAGTTGCCTTGTAGTCTTCAAATTTATATAAAACATCGTGATGTTATCAAGTGGTGTATTCAAATGGTTGCAGGCAGTCTGGAATAATTATGGATGTAGTGCCACATATGAAAGAAAATATAGAGATTATTTAATTGATGGGATCGATTATAGGAAAATCCTTCAAGACATGATAGATGTGTGGTTCTTTTCACAAACGAGAGGATGAGAGTCGAAGTGATGAACAAAACACAAATACCGTCTAGTGAAGGATGTCCCTATAATCGAACTCGGCAATAAAATCACTTTACGGACGTCATGATTCAACATCTGACCTCATGACTCAACGTCACAGTTATTTTTGTGTTCGGAGTTATTAATATTTAGTGATTATGAATATTCTTTCACTGAGAAATCCCAATCTTTCACCCATATATGCAAGAAACTGTCATAATGTGCTTTATTTTATGCGCTGAATCTGCCAGTTTTGTTACAATCAGAGCTTTATATATCAACCTCTTTCTTCAAAAGTAATTTTCCACATGTGTTTGCCTGGGTAGAATACAACCACTGCAAATCCAGCCTTAAAGAGGCAGAGGGGTAGGACCCACCTTCATGTTCATTTTGTCGTGTTTTTTTATCATGCTCATTCAAGGTTTTTTTCATGACGCCGCATATGCAAATGTAGAAACATGGCTCCATTGTAAATGGAGTGTCTACAATAGAATTTGCAGCAACTCTGCAGTTCTGCAGGCAGGTTAGAAGGTACTAGGCTCATTCTTCATATTTTGTCTTGATGTAAATGGAGGATGAGCCTGGCATGTTCATCCCTGTTTGACGCCATATAACCTTTCTTGTGCTGGTGCTGTAAAACCCCAATTCAATTCAAAAGTAATTTTCAACAGCCTACTGTAAAGAGTTTGTGCTATTGGTTTTGTTGCCCTGATTATGAATTAACAGAGTCTTGAAAATTTGAATTTCCGTTTTTTATAAATCTTCAGTTTTGAATTCATAAGAATTAATTGCTTTTAAATATCATGAGAAATAATTACATGTTTATTGAATTTAAAGTATACCTTAGCCAAAAAGAAGAATTAAATGGGATTAAGATGGGGATAATAACTTATTACATCCATTTATGAAAAAAGAAAGCAATTTTCTATAATCTGCAACTTGAGAACACGATTGGTTTTAAAGTCACTCACCCGCCAACAGCACGCTAATTTTACAACATATGCACACCGCTTCACATTCGACGAACGATAAGGTATATATAAAACTAACATATAATTGCAAATTCTAACTCTAGAAATACATATAAACATGAAAACCGGCCAGCCAAAACTTTGCCTTTTGGTTATTGCTTGAAGCTTCAAATAAAAAGTTACCAACTTTAAATTCATTTCACACATATTCATGTGCAGGTATTTTATGAACCCGTGTATATATATACAGTTTTAGTTAGCATATATGCATCATTGTGTGACGTTTGTGTTACTTTAATGTTAAAGACTCCCTATGTTGATATTGCACATTTTTGGTTTTGTGGTAAAACTTATATGACACCCATAAGTTTTCGATTAGAAAATCCAGATTTTGTCATTTTAATCTGGAGAAATTACGAAACATGACAATTAGTAGGTCTTTTAAAGTAGCTATCCCATTAACAAAAGCCAAATTTTACAACATATGTACACAGTTTCTAAACCTACTGATGACGAGGTATCTATATACTGAAAGATAAAAGTTTAGCACGGTCTTTTGCATATCTAGAAACTGAACGTTTATTTTATAATGTGAAGCATTTGATAACTTTGGCATGTCAGAAGGTGTTCTTGTTTTTCACTTATTATGACGTGATTCAAAGTAATCTTGTTTTTCACTTGTTATGACGTGATTCGAAGTTAGTATCAGAGTTGTCTCCCATTTATATAAACAACATTTTTCATATTAAAAATAATAATATTATCAAGAACAGGGTTAAACTTTATTAAATAACTATTTTGGGTTTCAAGTGATAAAAAACACAAAAACAATTGACATTAAACCTTGCCATTATAATGAAATTACGAACCAAAGTTTTAAATTTTAAAATAATCTCCCTTTATGTTGAAATAAGAATGAAATTATAATTTCTATAAAGCAGGTAAATTAAAACATGCTGCTACTTTTTTCGCAGATATCGTTTAAAAATAATATCCTGCATATACTTGTTAATTATGTTAATTATATTATTAATGGCGGCTGAAGCACATAGCCTTGAATCTGCTCAATGGGATTTACCATGTTATTTATGTGCTAAACATTTCTTTCATTATATTAAAACTAACATATTTTGAGAATCCAAGCTCTATAGACATGTAACATAAATGGCTTTCAACTAGCCCGAGGCCAGAACCCAAAACTAGAGCGTCAAATTCATTTTACGTATATTCAGTCACGGATATTTTAATAAACCTGTACTTTTAATTGGCACATATACATTATTACATGATTTGGGATTTAGATGGAGATAAAAACTTACGAGGCTTTTTTGGTTTAGTTTAATAATATTTTATTGCAGATATGTTACAATACATAAATTCAACATCACAATATGAATTAGCAACAGGCTTTTTTGGAGTAAATAGACAGGCAGCATTGAATCCAACTTGTTTAATAAATTGAATATTAAACAGGCACTCATTTAAGAACCTCCATTTAAAACCTCAATACACAGTACAGTGTGTTATAACGCCTCATACTATAATTACTGTATGATTGTTGTTATTATAATAATCGGATGCGCCGGACATTAAACCAGTTCGGCACATGGTCCCGCGATCTTAACCAGTAATTTATTAATCGCACTATCTTGGTTTGACCTGGAAAATAACATACACAAACAAAACCGAAGTGTCACGGACGTTGAAAAAAACATGGCTTCAGAAGGGAAAAAGTTGGTGAAATCAAAGAGTGGATATCGCATGGTTCCTGTGAAGGATTCTTTTGCGAGTCCATTTGCATTGCCAGAACCTGGATGGGTTCCTGATGCACAGGTTGCCGTCCATTTATTTTATATTTGAATTCTCTGATAGCTTCTTCAAGGTAACTTCTCGGTGACATCAGCTGTCAAAATTTTGTAAACAAATCGGACACACCCCCGATTTGTTTTCCTTATGAAACTGTTTTTGTTTGTTTGTTTGTATGGTGTTTTACGTCATTTTCAACACAAGTAAGGTTAGATATGACGGTCGGTTTTCTGTGGTGGAGGCAGACCACCCACTTTTCCTGGGTAGAATCAGTGCTGTACACCTCCCGCCATCCGTAAGTGTTGACTGTATTTGTCGTTTAAGCACTGACAGTAAATGTATTTAATTTAATTGTTTTAGCCAAAACCTGTCTGTTATCCATTGCGAGTCAGTGGCAATGTTGATCAAGCATTCAAAAGTTGATAGCCAAAACACTAAAATGTTCAAAAAAAAAGCAAGCAGTCATGTTCTACGCTGACTGACAACCATTGTTGCTGTTTATATGTTTTGACTACTTCTAACTGGAAATGGGTTATGAGTAATGGTCAAAGATGACAGTTCAACGAACACATGTAGATGTAGAAAGGCATGACAACTGTGATTTAATTACATTCAAAGCATGATATGCTCCTACAGTAAACAACCGTGAGTTTCTCTTTTTTGCACTAAATCTTCTATTTTCGATTTTGCCATTATCAAATCTCGCTCTCGTTTTTTGGAGATTTCGAGTTCGGGGTGTCTCAACACTAACTCTGTATAGTGAATATATACTGTTTATTTGTTTTAGACACATTTTAGAGCGTATCATGCAAAAATATCATGCGAGTGCTGTTTCTAGTTGTGTTAGTAATATCTATCTGTGTTAGTAATATAAACTGTCAGAATATTGACCTTTTCTGGGTAAAATGGCTTTTTTATTGCCATTATAATGATACCTTGAAACCGAAAGTAGGTAGATGTGCGTTACTCAAGGATCAGAATCCTCGTGTTTCATAATTTATTTAAAGTAATTAACTTTAATTATTACACTTAATTATATTCCACAAGCGAATATGTATCGCAAAAGTATTTTACTGTTGACATTGTTACGACATAGATAAAATAATTAACAAAACTCTGCAAAATATTTTTTATTTCATTCATAAATCATAGGACCTATATATAGCCATGCCAAAAACAAGTAATTTAATTGAACAGTCGCTTATGTTGGGTTTTATTTGCATGTTGTTTATTGCAATCAAAAGATATTAAAGGGAGTACATCATGATTTTTCTAGAAATATCTTAAATTATAAAAATGCTCCAATTCATGATAAAACACTTATATCCATCAAAATATGATGTTGGAACCATATTGTTAAGGTTTAAACTTCGAATACACCATATAGCTAGGATGGAATCGGGCATAAAATGCTGAAATTAACCCTGGTGCGTAACCTAGGATAGCACGTATTGCTGTACAGAATGAATTTCCTTGTAACTAAGGGGTCATTTTTAGGATCATTCATTATGTTTAGGCGCTTTAAAATAAAAAAAATCATTATTCGTCAATTTTAAGTCGGATCCCTAGACCCCTTTGAAAAGCCTGATGTACTCCCTTTAAAGGGTTTCTCCAATAGTAATAATGCGATACCCCGTGGCTAATTGGCTGTCCAAAGCAGGATGTTTGTTTAGATCAAAGAGGCCATAAATCACAAACACTGGCTGCGCATCAGATATATACTATAATTGTGTCATATTTTAATTTGTGCATACGGCGAGGGTAAACAAATAACTTCAGCTAACTGTTTTAATTTTCAATTTTATTTATAGTATGCATTTGTGAAACTAAACACATTACAAATAGATTACGTTCAGTCGGATTTGTCAAAAAAAGGAAGTCTGTTACATGCTTGTTTGTTATTTAAACCGAGATAAACGAACTTTTAAATCAATTTAAAAGCACAATAATTATGATCTTCGAATAACGTCAGGAACATCGACAATATTAGGCTACCTACTTTCGGTTTCAAAATATCATCATAATTACAAATAAACACCATATTTAACACCGGCAAATTCAATATCTGACAGCTCATATTAATAACATAACTACAAACAGCTTTCCCACGCTATACATAATACATGTGTACATAAAATTGAAAATTAAAATATTACGCAATATATACTGTATATATATGATGTCAACACACCACGGGTAGCCAGTGTTTGTGATTTATGGCCTCTTTGATCTGAACAAACATCCTGCTTTGGACAGCCAATTAGTCACAGGGTACCACATTATTACTATTGGAGAAACCCTTTATCTTTTTATTGCAATAAACAACCTGCCATAAACTCAACATTAGCAACTGTTCAATTAATTGTTTTTGGCATAGCTATATATCTATGCAGGTCCTATGATTTATGAAATCTTATACTGTGGTAGGAATAACAATACATTGCAGAGTCCTGTTAATTATTTTACATAATAATTGTCGTAACAATAACCAATGGTAAATGACTCTAATGCAATACATATTCGTTTGTGGAATATACTTTTATGAGCATTATTTAAAGGAGAATTTATATACTTATGTTAAGTAGTGAATTTAAAACTCAGCATGCACAGTATTGGACTCTCAAACTACTAGTAGAAAAGATTAATATGAACCGTTCCTGTTTACAAGAAAGCTATATATATAAATTGTGAAATGTAATTTAAATGCAGGGGCTTATTTAAGTGTAATAAGTAAAGCTAATTACTTTAAATAATTTACGAAACGCGAGGAGTATGCTATTTGAGTAACCGCGGCGCACTTCTATATCTACTTCCAGTTTCAAGGTATCATTATAATGGCAATAAAAAAGCCATTTTACCCAGAAAAGGTCAATTTATATTACTAACACACCTAGAAACAGCACTCGCACAATATTTTTGCATGATACATTCTAAAATGTGTCTAAACGAAAAAAAACACTATATTCACTATACAGAGTTAGTGTTGAGACACCCCGAACTCGAAATCCCGCGAAAAACGAGAGCGAGATTTGATAATGGCAAAAGGGTGAATATTTAACCTGCTTTAGTCGCTTTTAAACACTTCTGGTGGCCGGACATCATTTGGGCTCCAAACGATATCTTAGAGTTCAGTTGGTCTGGGTTCCTGGATTTCTATGTATCCTTCCCTTCACAGCTCGAAATATCCTTAGCAATATTTATTGTGTTTTGAAACACAATTCAATTCTAAGGCCAAATAAAATTATATGTGTGGTTCCTATAAGGCCAGAAAAAAAAATACCTGTGTTTCTGGTTACCCGACCGTCCCTAATTTTTGGCGCCGACCCTACAGTTTTTTATCAAAAAAAAAAAAGTACGAAAAAGCTGGGTACGAAAAGATTGAGTAAGAAACATGCGCTAAAACATGGCCGCCTCCATGGTGAACTGAGCGTCCATTTGGAAAATGCAGCCATGGGACAGAGCAGAAGTTATGAAAAACATTAATCATGACATGCTGCCAGCAGATTTGTTCTTGCAGCCTCAGGAAAATTATAAAATTCAATCGTATGTAAACTCGTAATGGCAGAAAATATGTGTTTTCAATTTATTTTATTCAAAACAAACAAGTTAAGAAGAAAAAAAAAAAAAAAAAAAAAAAAATTTACAGACCTACCTACCCTAATTTTTTCAGCTGAGTAACCAAAAACACAGGTTGTTTTTTTTCTGGCCTAACATGCTAAAAAAACATAGGGTAGATAGGTAGGGAAAATATTTTATTTTATATTTGCATTGTTTTTTTTCACTCAGTACTCTTAAAACCTACTAAACTACCTTGAATATATATTTGTATATATCGGGTACAAAACAGAGACTCTCCTTTGCATCAGTTAAAAATTACTAAGTAATATTTTAAACAAAGCTGTAAATACGTCCGCTGATTAGGGAGCGTACAGAACAGATAGAATTTAACATGACTTAATTTGATTTTTTTTTTTGATTTTTTTTTTTTTTGCATAAAATGTTTAGGGTTGGCCCTTGAAAACAGGGTTGGTCGGGAAAACGGAACCACACAATTTTATTTGACCTAAGTGGGCCGCCTGCATTTAATATTTAACAAGAAATGTTATAAATACATTGTTACATTCTTATCAAACTTTATCAAAGTTGTAATTTTATTTCAGTGTATCAAATGTATACAGTGTCAAGGCAAGTTTGACTTGTTGACCAGAAGGGTATGTAAAGTTTTACTTTCATTGAAAAAAGAAGTCTTTCAATAATTCAACATGTAATTGTATAGATTTCCCAAATTTATCTGCTGTTGCAAGCCAAATTTCTTTGTAAAAATAGAAAGCAATACTGATATTGAAACTAGGGATACTTTCAACAACATGTACATGATAGTGTGCAAATATTTAGTCCATGTTTTGTTTTCTTGGATGTGTGTTCTGCAACCTAAGCTTCCCTGCCATGTATATTTATATCTTGTAATTTTCAGCATCATTGTCGAAGGTGTGGTAAATGTTTCTGCGATGCATGCTCTTCCGCCAAGCTTCCCCTCCCACGTATGCTGTTTGTCGATCCAGTCAGACACTGTGCAGGTTGCACCATGATCAGCAAAAAAGAAAACGATTTCTTCGAAAAACATGCCAAAAATTTAATGTCAGGTATGTTGCCTTTGATTTTGTATGGAAAATTAGAGCATTTTTTGTTGTTTTAAACTTCACGTAGATGGTCCTGAGAAGAACTTCTTTCAAGCTTTTCAAAATTAAATTTAACTAGATGAAATCTATGGCACGTCATAACAAAAACTTGCTGGTCCTGTGTGGGTGGTAAAACCAGACGGGGATAGACACTAACTTTTTATGACTACTAGCCTACAGGGCTAGTGCCTTCTTATTTTTACTAGCCCTTCTTAAAACCAACTAGTCCTCCTTGTACTCTTTTGCGGCAAAATAAAAAGATACCAAAATATCATGGCTTGGTAGCTCCATGGATAAGGCCTTGGCTTTGGAGCTATAGACAGACATCTGACCAGCGTGTGTTCGCTCCCTAGAAGGCATGTCTGAGGGGAAACTTCATAATCCGTCTCTATCTATAGCTGAGGTTGCAAATAAACCTCAGCTATAGAGGTTTATTTGAATCATGTTGTTTTTTGCTGATGACCCTTTTCCTATTCTGTTTTTCGTTTGTTTCGATGGAGACAGTTCCGTATTTAAATATCGCCGCATGTTTGTTTACAATGTGAAGGTCATCATGTCAATAAAATGCTTAGAAATTAATGTAGTGATAGAAATGCTAGCGTCTCTACGAAAAAGATGTGGGGATATGTATAAAACGAGGGTTATTTTTCAGCATTTTGCACCATCAAAGAAAAAATGGCCAATCAGTGATGAGTAATTTGACACACCTACACATTCGCTCATTCGCAGGTGTTTGTCTTGGTCTATATCATACCCTACTTTACATTACGATATTGAAGAGTTTGAATAGCGAAAAATTGAAATGATTTGGCAATTTTCGACATCAGGATCATATAAATCATTTAAAATCGACATTTAAATAATAAAAACATCTAGCCCGTCTGGCTTGTCAACTGTGAGTTTTTACTAGTTCTTCTCGAAAGTGACTAGCCTCGGGCTAGCGTTAGTGTCGAACCCTGCCAGACCCCGTATTCTGGAAACATTTGAGTTGAAATCTCAGACTCCAGCTCAGCAATAAGTTTTTGAAAACCTTGCTTAATGGCCATGGAATGACTTGAAACTTTACAGAAATAGAGATAATCAAATATTACAACTGACCTGAACATTTCGGGAAGAAAAACAGTCAATGAAAAAGTTATAGCTAAAAAATATTTGAGTTTTCAGCTTGAGCATAATATTTTGGCTGAGCAAGGTTGGAGATTATGGGGCCAGCTTAACTTAAAGAAACTAATCTGCCAAATACAAAACATTACACTACAAAACCATTTACAAACTCAGTCCTGTTCAGGTCATATAATAATGCACATGTGCCATTTAAAAGGATAGGTTCATTCACGGCTTCTTAAAATACCCATGATTGAATATGCATAAAATGAATTATGAGTTAGTAACTCGTAATTCGTCTCTCCAGTTTTGGGGTTTGTCTCGGCTGATTTAAAGCATTTATATTGTGTTTGTAGAGATTGGATTCTCAAAATATGTAAATTACATATACATATACCTCGTCATCATTATGTTTAGAAACGGTGCACATATGTTGCAACATTTGGCTGTTGTTGGCGTGATAGCTTCTTTAAAAGTAGTCGGAAGACATTTGATGAACCCATGATGATATGGTTTGATTATAATCCCTTTTTAGCTCTACTGGCCTAACGGGCGATAATCATGTTATTTTCAGAACAGTATATGCTATGTTAGTGTCCTTGCATTTTACAATTAATTGAGGGTGCAGGGGAGAGGGAGGTTGAGCAAGATTTATAAACGAACAATAACATATTCTTCTCTGAAAACGTTCTGACTTCACATCAGAATGATCCAATCGACGGACTCCATACTTTATTTCCTCTATTGTTATAGGAGCCATGTTAGTTAAGAGTTTTCTAAGGGCCTCTTGTGTTGTTGTTTTCAATCCTGTAGACAATTGATGAATAAAACTAGAGAATTCATCCATCTTTACAAGGCCATCCTTAAAACAATATTTGTTTGCTGTTTCGCGACCCAGGATTTCATAAATGCGTAGGTAGGTGAGTGTTTTGTTTTGCCAGTGACAGTAAACAACCTGAAAAATTAAAGAATAATATGCTGAAGAAAGCAACAACAACAACAAAAAAGATGTAAAGAATTGCTTTAAAAAGTTTTGAGTAGGGCCCTTTTTCGTGGGTAGGTAGGGAAACAGCAAACAAACATTTTTTTATGGTCGGCCCAATTGCATAATGTCATAAAGTTCAGCAAAGGAGCTACATAAACACAATATAACCATAATTACTGCATTGTATATTGTGGGAACACTTGAGAAACATTTCCTGTATGTACATTAGCTTAACCAGAATAATAACTATTGTCTTACTTTAAGGCCAGCCTTCATAAATAGTTTGTTACGGTAACTGTTTCCCGATAGTTTGTTAACTGTTTCCCGATAGTTTGTTGACTGTTTCCTGTTAGTTTGTTAACTGTTTCCTGATAGTTTGTTAACTGTTTCCCGACCCATGATTTATTAACTGGGTAGATAGCTATAGGTAGGCCTCTTTTTCGCTTTAACCCTGTATCCATTTTACATGTAATTGTTTTGATCGTTCTTTGATACTCAGATCAGAAATAGTATTATTTATGCTTTTCTGTATACATGTATGACACTGTAAATGAATAAAAAAATGTTTGGAGTAATTGTGTAATTGAAACTTCTGACTGTATCCCAGAGTCCCATGATGACCCTGGAGCAAATTATACTGATATTCCCAAAAACATTACATTTTATTGAGAAAGAAAAACAGATATTTGACTGAATTTACCCCTCTTCCCCCACCCCCACCCTAACCCCCCTATACCCAACCCTAACCCCCCTATACAACCAGCCCCACGGTATATACACTTTAATCCCTTAATCAAAATGTTTATTTGAGACATAATTTAAAAAAATGGACCCCCTGTTACCCTCCACCCACACTCTCCAATTCCAACCCCAGGGAAGACGTCCAAGTTTTATATTTTATATAATAAATCATTTGACATGCTGTGTATCTCTTTCATATACGACTATTATACCAGTTAATGTGCAAACGTATGAAAAAATGACACTGTAATTGAATTATTAGTGTATTTGATACCTTCCTCCAAGCCACCAATGATGTAGGAGGAAACAAATGTATAGTGTAATCCCACATAATTATCAAAAAAACAACAAAAAAAACTTGTTGAATTGAAACTGAACCAGGTGCAGGGTTCAAATGAAACAATATGATGATGGGATTACACTGTATACATTTGTTTCCTCCTGCATCATCGGTGGGGCCTAGAGGAAGGGGCATCAAATACACTAATAATTCAATTATGGTGAATTTTTTTCATACTTTTGCACATTAATTTGTATAATAGTCATCTATGAAAGATAAACACAGCATGTCAAATGATTTATTATTTAAAACTCTGACGTCTTCCCCAGGGTTGGGGTTGGAAGACGTGGGTGGTGGGTGGAGGGTAAAATGGGGGATTTTTTTTAAAATTATGTCTCAAATGAACAATTTGATGAAGGGATTACAGTGTATATAATTAGGGGCAGGGTGTGTGTGTGGGGAGAGGTAAATTCGGTCAAATATCTATTTTTCTTTCTCAATAAAATGTATTGATTTTGGGAATATCAGTATAATTTGCTCCAGGGTCACCATGGGACTCTGGGATAGGGGTCAAAAGTTCAAATACACAAATACCCTAAACATTTTTTATTCATTTACAGTGTCATACATTTAAAAAGAAAGCATAAATAATTTAAAAAACTATTTCTGATCTGAGTATCAAAGAACGACCAAAAGAATTACATGTAAAATGGATACAGGGTTAAAGGGAATTGACCTGTGTGAAGGGTATTTTGTAACGGCGTGCCGTCAAATTCGTTCTAGTTGTACATTATTGTAAATGCGTGTAATTCACTAAATACTAATATTGCGTTTTGCAGGGGGTACCTTCAACATCAACCATTCTAGTGAATCTACAGATAATGATGCAATATTTGTCTGTAAGATGTCTTCCGATAACAGGTGAGTAGTGTAGAATAATCTGGACATGTGCTATTAAAGAGACATACGGCAGTCTTAAAGGGACACTGTCCGTAAGTAAGCAGATATTGAGCATAACCAAATAACTGTCTGACTTTTATTCAGTGAAATGTATACATGAAAACATGAGGATAGACCCTAAGAAGTATGTAGGAATACATTCGTGAGTTTGAAGAAAAAATAGTTTTAATTATTAAATGTAAATAATGTGGGATCCACAATATTTACCTTTTATGCGATCACGTGACTTCCATAGCGCACTAGGTTTTCACCATAGTATGTATTCCGTAGTATGTATAGCCCGCTTAGCTCAGTCGGGAGCGAGTTCCGACTACTTTACGCTCACGCACACTATTATTACTGCGAGTGTAATTTTAGTTTGGGCTGCGAGTTCAAACCCACGAAGTGGATTTGCTTTTTTTTGTACCGCGATTGAATTCCGTTAAACAATCGTGCTTTTAATTAGTAAATATTGAACAATGTTTAGTGTATAATGTTTGCGAACATAATTATTGGGTATTTTATAAGCTAAACGTTACGGAAAGTGTCCCTTTAAATTAGTTATCATTAAAAGCAATTGATTAATTAATCCATTATCATTTTGACTTTAAAATCTGCTTGGGTATAATTATATAAAAAGCGTTTAAGTCTGCTTAAATATAATTATAAAAAGTACTGTCAAATGGGAGTTATCTTCGTAGTGCTTTCCGCGGCCGGAATGTTAAAGATGCTGAGTTTGAAACCTTTACGTCTCCTATCGCTGCGGGTTCGAATCCCACTTTGAGGTCAAGTTGTAAGTGAGGAAGTGTCGATTCCTATGGATGCGGGAGGTATACACTACTGGTTCTTCCCAGGAAAAGTGGATGGTCTGCATCCACCACTTAAAAAATGTCACCATGATTGAATTATGGCACCATAATTGAATTATTATTGTATTTGATGCCCCTTCCTCCAGGCACCACTGATGGTGTAGTAGGGAAACAAATGTATACAGTGTAATCCCATCATCATATTGTTTCATTTGAACCCTGCACCTGGTTAAAAACGACTGTCACATATATAGCCTAAAATGTGCTAAAAATGATGTAAAAACAACAACATTCAAGCATACAAAGTTTTCTTCATTTAACTATACTGAAATAAAAAAAAGAAAGTATGCACTCAAATTTGCATAATCAAGCTCATTGCGAATATTACATTGCTGAAAACATTATCGTCATAAATGTGTTCAAACAAGATGACTGTTATCTTCTGTTTTCCCTTTCAACTCCATGCATTTTGCAATTTTGCTCGCAAATTTTGACTTCAAGGAACTCAATCTCGGTTAGTGAAGGAACGAACGGATTGCTGCGAAAAAATCCAGATTGCCATGTGTCCGTTTAAGGAGATTGTTTTGAGACTATAAATAAGCAGTACAGATTCTTTGTAAGGCCATTATATTTTGATTGTATATTTTACGAACCCTCCTATGACAAAACTAAATTAGGAATTTTATTTTCCATAGGAATTTGATAGTTTACCTCCTCCCAGATTTGAATCAAACGTTTCATTCTCTATTCCTTTCTAACAAAATAAAAAAAGAGTTTTTCAAAATTTTATTTTTGTTTTTTTCCCTCCTCCTACAGCAATTCTCTGTAAAACGACTAATAAAAAATACTGAATGAATGGTGTTTTACAGTCGTTTAGCAGCTTAGGTAATATCAGTGATGGTGGGTGGAAACAAATCAATAATGGAGATGAAGATGATTTCTGGAAATGAATATCATATTTTCAGTCCCCATTCAGAACCATGGTTTTCAGTTTCCAGATCTGATTGGGTTAGTTCTATCTGCTGTAATAAGAATGCTTACTAAAAAATAATACCAACATTAAGTAATGTGTTTACAAAATGTCTTTACATAATGTCTTTACATAATGTGTTTGCGTAATGTGTTTAGTTATGCAAATTACGTACTTAGAAGCTCAACAAGAGAAATTTGCATAAATTGTGGGGTGAATGCCAAGTAATTTATTTCAAAATTATCCTTAAAATTTAATCATCCGATTTCTATGACCAAATCCCCATATTTCTGAGATCAGGGATCCTTTTTACTAAAATTCTTACGATAATGTTTATCGTTAGTCAAATTATTTAAATTATGTGTTTTTTTGTCAAAATAAAGTTATAATGAAAATTGTATTACATTTTTTAATAAATATGCATTTTTGCAGTATCTACACAACGTTCTTGGTACCTTGAATGCTTTGTAAAAGTATAGGTCCTGGTGCTAAATTTTGCATTTGTATCAACACTGTCATAATTAGTTTAGTGAAACGGCCCCCAGATCTCCCTGTTTCAGAGACCAAATCTCCCTGGTTTGGAAACTAAATCTCCCAATTTCTGATTCTAATTTTTTATTTCTGATGTGCAGATGTCAGACTTGACAGGTATGCACCAGTTGGCAGGTGTAAATGTCAGACTTGGCAGGTATGCACCAGTTGGCAGGTGTAAATGTCAAACGCCATGTTTGCATACCAGTCAAGTTTGACATTTACACCTGTCAACTGGTGCATACCTGCCATAGGTATGCACCATTTGACAGGTGTAAATGTCAAACTTGACTAGTATGCACCAGTTGGCAGGTGCAAATGTCGAACATGGCAAGTATGTACCAGTTGCCATGTACAAATGTCAGACTTAGCCGGTATGCACAAATTGCCATGTACAAATGTCAGACTTGGCAGGTATGCACCAGTTGGCAGGTGTAAATGTCAAACATGGCAGGTATGTACCAGTTAGCAGATGTAAATGTCAGACTTTGCAAGTATACACCAGTTGGCATGTGTAAATGTCAAACTTGGCAGTAATGCACCAGTTGGCATGTGTAAACATCAGACTTGGCAGGTATACACCAGTTGGCATGTGTAAAAGTCAAACATGGCAGGTATGTACCAGTTAGCAGGTGTAAATGTCAGACTTTGCAAGTATACACCAGTTGGCATGTGTAAATGTCAAATGTGGCAGGTATGCACCAGTTGGCATGTGTAAATGTCAGACTTGGCAGGTATGCACCAGTTAGCAGGTGTAAATGTCAAACTTGGCCATTATGCACCAGTTGGCATGTGTAAATGTCAGACTTGGCAGGTATGCACCAGTTAGCAGGTGTAAATGTCAAACTTGGCCATTATGCACCAGTTGGCATGTGTAAATGTCAGACTTGGCAGGTATGCACCAGTTGGCATGTGTAAATGTCAAACTTGGCAGGTATGTACCAGTTGTCATGTACAGATGTCAGACTTGGCAGGTATACACCAGTTGACATGTGTAAATGTCAAACGTGGCAGGTATGCACCAGTTGGCATGTGTAAATGTCAAACATGGCATGTATGCACCAGTTGGCATGTGTAAATGTCAAACATGGCATGTACGCACCAGTTGGCATGTGTAAATGTCAAACTTGGCAGGTATGCATCAGCTGGCAGGTGTACATGTCAGACTTAGCAGGTATGCACCAGTTGGCATGTGTAAATGTCAAACATGGCATGTACGCACCAGTTGGCAGGTGTAAATGTCAAACATGGCATGTATGTACCAGTTGGCAGGTGTAAATGTCAAACTTGGCAGGTATGTACCAGTAGGCATGTGTACATGTCAGACTTGGCAGGTATGCACCAGTTGGCAGGTGTAAATGTCAAACTTGGCAGGTATGTACCAGTAGGCATGTGTACATGTCAGACTTGGCAGGTATGCATTAGTTGGCAGGTGTAAATATCAAATTTGGCAGGTATGTACCCGTTGCAATGTACAAATGCCAGACTTGGCATGTATACACCAGTTGGCATGTGTAAATGTCAAACATGGCAGGTATGTACCAGTTAGCAGATGTAAATGTCAGACTTGGCCATTATACACCAGTTGGCATGTGTAAATGTAAAACTTGGCAGGTATGTACCAGTTGGCATGTGTAAATGTCAAACATGGCATGCGTTCACCAGTTGGCAGGTGTAAATGTCAAATTTGGCAGGTCTGTACCAGTTGGCATGTACAGATGTCAGACTTGGCATGTATACACCAGTTGACATGTGTAAATGTCAAACTTGGCAGGTATGCACCAGTTGGCATGTGTAAATGTCAAACTTGGAAGGTATGCACCAGTTGGCAGGTGTACATGTCAGGCTTGGCAGGTATGCACCAGTTGGCATGTGTACATGTCAAACTAGGCAGGTATATACCAGTAGGCATGTGTACATGTCAGACTTGGCAGGTATGCATTAGTTGGCATGTGTAAATATCAAACATGGCAGGTATGCACAAGTTGGTAGGTGTTAATGTCAGACTTGGCTGGTATGCACCAGTTAGCAGGTGCAAATGTCAAACATGGCAGGTATGCACCAGTTGGCATGTGCAAATGTCAGATTTGGCAAGTATACACCAGTTGGCATATGTAAATGTCAATCCTGGCAGGTATGTACCAGTTTGCAGCTGTAAATGTCAGACTTGGCAGGTTTGCACCAGTTGACATGTGCAAATGTCAAACTTGTCAGGTATGCACCAGTTGGCATGTGCATACGTCAACCTTGGCAGGTATGCACCAGTTGGCATATGCAAATGTCAGACTTGGCAGGTATACACCAGTTGGCATGGGCAAATGTCAACCTTGGCAAGTATACACCAATTGGCATGGGCAAATGTCAACCTTGGCAGGTATACACCAGTTGGCATGGGCAAATGTCAAACTTGGAAGGTATGCACCAGTTGGCAGGTGTACATGTCAGGCTTGGCAGGTATGCACCAGTTGGCATGTGTACATGTCAAACTAGGCAGGTATATACCAGTAGGCATGTGTACATGTCAGACTTGGCAGGTATGCATTAGTTGGCATGTGTAAATATCAAACTTGGCAGGTATGCACAAGTTGGCAGGTGTTAATGTCAGACTTGGCTGGTATGCACCAGTTAGCAGGTGCAAATGTCAAACATGGCAGGTATGCACCAGTTGGCATGTGCAAATGTCAGATTTGGCAAGTATACACCAGTTGGCATATGTAAATGTCAATCATGGCAGGTATGTACCAGTTTGCAGCTGTAAATGTCAGACTTGGCAGGTTTGCACCAGTTGGCATGTGCAAATGTCAAACTTGTCAGGTATGCACCAGTTGGCATGTGCATACGTCAACCTTGCAGGTATGCACCAGTTGGCATATGCAAATGTCAGACTTGGCAGGTATACACCAGTTGGCATGGGCAAATGTCAACCTTGGCAGGTATACACCAATTGGCATGGGCAAATGTCAACCTTGGCAGGTATACACCAGTTGGCATGGGCAAATGTCAACCTTGGCAGGTATACACCAGTTGGCAAGTTGGCAGGTATACACCAGTTGGCATGGGCAAATGTCAACCTTGGCAGGTATACACCAGTTGGCATGGGCAAATGTCAAGCTTGGCAAGTGTGCCCCGGTTGGCATGTGCAAATGTCAACCTTGGTAGGTGTACACCAGTAGTTGGCATGGGCAAATGTCAACCTTGGCAGGTGTACACCAGTAGTTGGCATGGGCAAATGTCAACCTTGGCAGGTGTACACCAGTAGTTGGCATGTGTAAGTTTGCATGTGTAAATGTCAAACTTTGCAGGTATGCCCCAGTTGGCATGTGTAAGTTGGCATGTGTAAATGTCAAACTTTGCAGGTATGCACCAGTTGGCAGGTGTAAATGTCAACCTTGGCAGGTATGCCCCAGTTGGCATGTGTAAGCTGGCACGCGTAAATGTCAAACTTGGCAGATATATATGCACCAGTTGTTAAACAAGGTTTATATATTTCAGACTTCTGCACTTTGAGAGTGAAAACAAGCGCCTTGATGATATAGTATTGATGGACATAGAGTCGTTACAAATACTGGCAGAGACGGACTCGGATGGTAAGTCATGCATGTTCATACTTGTGTGTAATCGTGAGGTTTATTGTCCATCCGTAATTGTTCACGGTATTGAAGGCAATTTATGATGCATTTTTTATTGTAATATAGGCTTATTGCTGATTTATAACCGTATTACAATATATTGCGATATGCTAAACCCATACTGCAATATGTATTGTAATACAGCTTAAAAATTAAAAAGTAATAAAAAAGGCTCAGAGTAGGAACAACTTTACTATTTCAGATATATTTGTGCAAAACTATATTGTTTAATAACTACTGCCTACGTAACAATAACAACAGCTTAAAACCACGGTACACAAATCATATTGAGGTACGTATCGCCGAACCAGCATGCCACAGTAAAACCGGTATACTGGTTTATCGTTGCAGCACTACTGATTTATAAGGCTTTTTAGCTCGACTATTCGAAGAATAAGAGAGCTTATGTAATCACCCCGGCGTCGGCGTCCCACATCAAGGTTTGCATGTAAGCTGTGTACAAGTCTATATCTCTTACATTTCTTATCCTAGCACAACCAAATTTGGCCATGGGCTTCCTTATAGCATTATATTAAGGGCTGCATAAGCAATTTTAGTTCCTGTAACCCATGGGCTCCCATGGAACCCAAATTATGATAGCTCATAAAATGTTACCCATTTCACATCAAATTTTGCTTGTAAGCTGTGTTTACAATTCTATATCTCTTACATTTCTTACCCTAGCACAACCAAATTTGGCCGTTAGCTTCCTTATAGCATTATCTTAAGGGCTGCTTAAGTAATTTTGGTTCCTGTAACCCCTGGGCTCCCATGGAACCCAAATTCTGATAGCCCTTAAAATGTGTCTGTTTCACATCAAATTTTGCGTGTAAGATGTGTTTACAGGTTATTCTAAACAACTCACCTGTTTCCGCTCAATAATTTTTGAAAGGGTCCATGTTTGTAATTAATATTTGGTGTGTAGCTGTGTAATTATAAAATACAGGTCAAGTTTGATTTCAGTCAACGTTGCTCATTTTATGCAGGAGTTGTGGCCCCTTTTCAACTTGATTTTCTGCAACAAATTGGTTTCCGCTCAATAACTTTTGAAAGGGTCCATGTATGTAATTAGTATTTGGTGTGTAGCTGTGTAATTATAAAATACAGGCCAAGTTCGATTTAGGTCATCATCGGTCAATTTCTGAAGGAGTTATGACCCGTTTTCCGCTCAATAATTTTTGAAACGGTCCATGTTTTGAATTCATGTATACAGCTGGTGCAGGGCCCTACCCATATAATCAGTGACTCCACTCCACATTAGACCTAGCCTTCCACACAAAGCGGGATGATAAGCCCCATCCCCCAACCTCACCCAGTGTTTTTTTACGCGTTTGTGAATGCAGCCTGTGCCTGTGCCATTGTGAAAAATAGCGGCATTTTTCTCGAAATTGTGAAAATTGTGAAATATTATAACAAAAGAAAAAGAAACTTTTCTCACTTTTAATTTCACAGTTTAACAACCCTTGGTTTTAAGTTTTGTTTTTGGTAAATACAGACTAGTTTTAACACCAGCGTATATTAAGACTAGTATCCCTACTGGTCTGTATTTACCCTAAAAAAAATTGTGATTGTGAATTTTTTGGATATAATTGTGAAAAAAGTATACTTTTTGGCATTGTGAATTAGGCATAAAAAAAACACTGTCACCCCACATTGTTTTAGCCTTGTTTTCTGATGGTATATACTAGCTACATAATTTATTATTTTCTGAATATGATCATTCTCTCTCCTATTAATATGATCATTCTCTCTCCTATTAATATGACCATTCTCTCTCCTATTAATATGATCATTCTCTCTCCTATTAATATGATCATTCCCTCTCCTATTTCCCTCTCCTGTTAATATGATCATTCTCTCTCCTATTAATATGATCATTCTCTCTCCTATTAATATGATCATTCCCTCTCCTATTAATATGATCATTCCCTCTCCTATTAATATGATTATTCCCTCTCCTATTTCCCTCTCCTATTAATATAATCATTCTCTCTCCTATTAATATGATCATTCCCTCTCCTATTAATATGATTATTCCCTCTCCTATTTCCCACTCCTATTAATATGATCATGCCCTCTCCTATTAATATGATCATTCCCTCTCCTATTAATATGATCATTCCCTCTCCTATTAATATGACCATTCTCTCTCCTATTAATATGATCATTCTCTCTCCTATTAATATGATCATTCCCTCTCCTATTTCCCTCTCCTGTTAATATGATCATTCTCTCTCCTATTAATATGATCATTCTCTCTCCTATTAATATGATCATTCTCTCTCCTATTAATATGATCATTCCCTCTCCTATTAATATGATCATTCTCTCTCCTATTAATATGATCATTCTCTCTCCTATTAATATGATCATTCCCTCTCCTATTAATATGATCATTCTCTCTCCTATTAATATGACCATTCTCTCTCCTATTAATATGACCATTCTCTCTCCTATTAATATGATCATTCTCTCTCCTATTAATATGACCATTCTCTCTCCTATTAATATGACCATTCTCTCTCCTATTAATATGATCATTCCCTCTCCTATTAATATGACCATTCTCTCTCCTATTAATATGATCATTCTCTCTCCTATTAATATGATCATTCCCTCTCCTATTTCCCTCTCCTGTTAATATGATCATTCTCTCTCCTATTAATATGATCATTCTCTCTCCTATTAATATGATCATTCTCTCTCCTATTAATATGATCATTCCCTCTCCTATTAATATGATCATTCTCTCTCCTATTAATATGATCATTCTCTCTCCTATTAATATGATCATTCCCTCTCCTATTAATATGATCATTCCCTCTCCTATTAATATGATTATTCCCTCTCATATTTCCCACTCCTATTAATATGATCATGCCCTCTCCTATTAATATGATCATTCCCTCTCCTATTAATATGATCATTCCCTCTCCTATTAATATGATCATTCTCTCTCCTATTAATATGATCATGCCCTCTCCTATTAATATGATCATTCTCTCTCCTATTAATATGATCATTCCCTCTCCTATTAATATGATCATTCCCTCTCCTATTAATATGATCATTCCCTCTCCTATTAATATGATCATTCTCTCTCCTATTAATATGATCATGCCCTCTCCTATTAATATGATCATTCCCTCTCCTATTATTATGAGCATTCTCTCTCCTATTAATATGATCATTCTCTCTCCTATTAATATGATCATTCTCTCTCCTATAAATATGATCATTCCCTCTCCTATTAATATGATCATTCCCTCTCCTATTATTATGAGCATTCTCTCTCCTATTAATATGATCATTCCCTCCTATTAATATGATCATTCCCTCTCCTATTAATATGATCATTCCCTCTCCTATTAATATGATCATTCCCTCTCCTATTAATATGATCATTCCCTCTCCTATTAATATGATCATTCTCTCTCCTATTAATATGATCATGCCCTCTCCTATTAATATGATCATTCCCTCTCCTATTATTATGAGCATTCTCTCTCCTATTAATATGATCATTCTCTCTCCTATTAATATGATCATTCTCTCTCCTATAAATATGATCATTCCCTCTCCTATTAATATGATCATTCCCTCTCCTATTATTATGAGCATTCTCTCTCCTATTAATATGATCATTCCCTCCTATTAATATGATCATTCCCTCTCCTATCTACCTCTCAAGAAGCAATCAGAAAGCTGTCAAAATGCCTATTTTTGAGTACAAATGAAATATATCATCATTTTGATGGGAAGTTAAAAAGAAGGAATGTTTTCTTCTTCTTTTTTAAAAGTTAATTAGAAGATTGTTCAACTTATCTATTTAATGAATGTGCATCAGATGAAAACAAAATGTGTTTTTAAAGTAAGTTACTACCAAAGAGTAAGCCTTGTTCCCCTATTTCTGAAAATAATTACCACTTGAAAATAATTGTTTAATAATATAATAAAACAAACAGAAAACACTTCAATGAGAAGAAAAACTGACTGCAAGGCTGAGCTATTCATTGGATTAAACATAGTTTAGCCACATAAGTTTTTCAGTGCTCACGCTACCATATGCCATGGTCGCCATTTGCGATTATTTTATAATACTGTCGATTATTTTAAAGAAATGTCGATAAGAAATGTCGATTATTTTATTTTAATCTTTTTTAGTTTTTTTTTAAATTTTTCGTATTATTGTCTGTTTGACACCACAAGTAATACATGACCGCAATAAACATTGCATAATCCTTTCACGCCCCTTGTAATGTCGCCACGCGCTTATCAATTATCGCTTGTAAAAGTTGTTAATTCCCTTAATCGGCACTTCGCTGTCGGATAATCGGCATTGTTGATACACGCAAACATCATGTGATTAATGGACCAAATAGCCAATCAGATATGCCGTTATTTGTTATCTTTCGGGTGATTGACCAATCAGACAATCCACCGAAGCATTGTGGTGTAGTGGTTATAGCGTCTGCCTTGCATTCGGGAGGTCATGGGCTCGAGTCCCTTGACCGCGTCATACCAAAGACTTTAAAAATGGAGTAGTCACTTGTAACCCTTGCCTGACGAGCAAATAATGGGTAGTGCTGCGACTGATTGACCAGTGTCAGAATAATGTGACTGGCGGGTGGGGGTATCATGTCTACTACGGCGTGGTATTCCAGTGTGGCAGCACTATAAAGAAACCATTGAGTTCGCTGCTTCAAGTAGACATATCATCACATCACACAACAACACACAGATAAAAGTCCAGACATTGTGCCTATAATCGTCAGGTAGGACGCCTGGAGGGACTATAATCCTTAGAAATACACACACACAATCAGACAATCCGTTACGCATCCAACAGTAGGTTCAGTTTCTTGTTTGTTTTTCTGTACACAAACTACGAAGAGATGAAATTAATTTGAGTTAGCCGACAATGGCGGCTAACTGCACGCACTAATATGAATATAGGCGCTACTTTCACCTGCATTAATAGCTATCCCAACAAGATCCCGATAGGTAGCAAACTCCCATGAAAACACTTGCAATAAAGTAATTAAAACATTGAAACAAAAGAAGTTTGAATATTGTGCCTGGCTTCGTGTAGGCAGTTTCAGTTTGTCACAACTTTGAGATCCACAATTAATGACATAAAACTACATTATCCTACTATTAGTGTGTGTTTTCTTTCCCCTTTGATAAGAGGGACCATTTTTGGCATTCAAAGCACATTAATGCATGAAAAAATTTGTAATTGATGGTATTTCGATTAAATGTTTGAAATGTTCCGGCCGTAAAAGTGCGGTGTCTTAGTAATTCGGATGGTACATAATTTCGGATACATTTTTTTATTAATCCAATAAGAAAGACTGTCCTTTACAAATACATGTTGGTGGAAAGAAAAACGATATATAGGTGAATAATCACAGATACATAAAGTAAAGTTCTATTCATTATTTAATCCATCATTCTTTCTTTTATCAATGTGTAAAGAGTTCCTGGAATCCTACTTTTAAATGAATTCTAGTCTAGGCTCCTACTTCTTTCACTTGGAGAAGGTGATGACAAAAAGAAAAATATAGCCATAGGATATAGTCTAATAAGTCTAATAAAACCTGATTGAAAATTTGGCTCTTACGACTGACCAAATTTTCTTACGCATTAAAGTTGGCTATTATTTTTTTTAACTAAAAAATGTGTGGCTATTAACTTAAAATAGCCAGTGTGAGCACTGTTTTTTGTTTTAACTATTTTAGCATCTTTAGCAACATTTATATGTCTTAAAAATAAATTGGTTCTATCGAAGCACACGATGTGTAACACAGTCTAAATTGGCAAGCAGTGGTATGCATTTTAAAGCAGTTCTTATATTTTATAGTATAAAAATTATATCAGTTCTTATGAAAGCACAGGGAACCACTCAATTTTTAATACAAACATGATTGGACGCGATAAATTTATTTTAGCCTTTTTGCCACTGAAAAACGTTCATTTGTATGGACCGAAATGACTTTAATACTTAACAAAAATTTAGCCATTTTAAAGTTTGTTTAGCCTATGGCAACTGGCGAAGGCTAATTATAGCATTGTAAAAGATGCATGAATTGTCATGAATCGTGTCATTTGCATATCTACAGTTGACAGAAGGCATACTTTCTAGACATGCTTTAGAGAGCGTGACCCATGTATTTTTCTGGCAAAAAAATGACCACTTGATCACTTGCGGCACTGGTTCAAGTTTTGGTTCATAAAATTATGTCTCGGAAACTACTAAACATAATGAATGGAAAGTTAATTCACACATGTATACAGCGTCATTAGACAACATCATTGAACCAGAATTCATGCTAACAAAACTGGTCACAAAAGTTTTGTATAGTCGAGCTCAGCCAGCCCTGAAATTTAACCAAGGCAACTCCCTTCCTAACTGTGTCTGAGGAGATGTACCTCAAACAAACTGGTGTTTTCTACATGTGATTTTCTGCATTTTAGTGCATTCATGGGCCAGATTTTCAGTTTTAAGTTAGACAAATATATTCAAGTCTATTTTTAGTGATTTTTAGCTCAACTGCTAAACTGGCCATGGTCTGTTGATCATCTGTTAACTTTTTGTACTCTTCACTCTACCACAATCATTTTTCATCCAATCTTTACCAAACTTGGTCAGATTGTTTAAATTAATGAAAACAGGGACAAGTAATCAGGGGTCACGCTATTAGGCGAAGTCGTTTAAAACTTTGCTATGATTTGGCCGACTTCGCTTTTTTATCCATGTGGGGCGAAATTTGAGTCGCCGTCATTTTTGGGTCAATTTCAGCAATTTCAAATGTGATTAACCTTATAATTAACAAAACCCTCTAAAGTACACAATCAGCGCGTGTTTCACACGTACCTTATTTAATCCCATTACCATTAAATAACAACCCGACTCTTACCTATTCAGGGCAGTAGCCTAATTATCGATCATTATCAGCTTGCTTGAGGCGAGATGTGAATAATAACCGCCATGTTTGCTCGTTAGGCGATCACATGATTAAATCATGTGGGGATCTTGTGCGCATTCTATTTAATAAGTAAACTAATCAAAGCCGTTGTATTTTTCCGTTTGGTGAATAATTAAAAACCGTACTACAAACTACTGCGCAAGGGCGGGGTTATGATTAGACAGATTCTTTGAAACTGATTTATCCTCCGATCAATAAATTTAAAAGCCGGTGTATAATTATATGGTTGACATCGGTATAAAGCGAGTTTGTTTGTGATTGTTTTAAAGACGAGAGAAATTAACGGAAATGTATTGAATCCTACGATTAGTCATAGACATCAATAGCTTATCTATGTCTATGGATTAGGTAATGATTTTGTGTTTTGTTACTCAATGCGGGTATGAATGAAAAATAAGTTTGGGGTAATTATCGAGTAATTAGTATTTTTCAATAAAAATGAAACGAAGACCAGAATAATATTGCATTCGATCAACATCTGTCAAGTTGGTTACGGTTGAAAATGCATCTAAATCTCACTCGGGTCAAAGACGTAATGGTGATGAAAGTCTGCCTGGGGAGAAACCGAAAAAAATAAATAAAGTTTTACGACTTCAGTTGGTATCTTCAAGATGTAAAGGGTTTTTGGCACTGTTCACTTTGAAGTTTGTAAGGCCGTGGGAAAATAATAATAAAAAAATAATGATAATAATAATAAATGCTTGATTAGTATTTTGCATTATTTTAGTTATTATAACAGTAATAATCCCAATGCAAATAATTAATAAAATAACATGTAGTTGGTTAACATTGGTTAACTCGATATTTATTCGTCCGTCTTATGTCGACCGACCTCAAGTCTCCCTGTTTTGAAAAACTTCTCCCTGTTTTGACTGGAGGGAGAATGACTTCTCCCTGTTTTTGGAGTCTGGCTTGACCTCTGCAAGTTAAACAAGAGGGCCAAGATGGCCCTTAAGCGCTCACCTGAGTACTGGCACATTATCGAACTTCTTCGAAATCTTATGGTCATATACAATCTGTGCAAGTTTGGTTAAGATTGTTCAAGAAATGCGGGCTCTGTTGTGTATAACAACATTGATATAGACAGTTTAAAACCCTGACAAAGTTTGGTAAAGATCAAATACAAAAAAAATATACGAGAGCTGTGTGCCTTGTGGTTTTAAAGAAGAAGATTTATTAAGTTTTTCCCTATACAAGTCTATGTAAAACGTGACCCCTAGGGCGGGGTCAAATGTGAATCCAGGGTCACCATTTGAGCAAACTTGGTAAAGGACCATAAGAGTATAGTAAATGCAAAATATTAAACCTCTGACTCTTGTAGTTCCAGAGAAGAAGACTTTAATGTGTTTCCTATATACGTCTATGTAAAACTGTGACCCTCGGAATGGGGTCAAATTTTACCCCAGGGTCACCATTTGAACAAACTTGGTAGAGGACCATAAGCTTATACTAAATGCAAAATATTAAACCTCTGGCTCTTGCAGTTTCAGAGAAGATTGTTTTTTTCCTATATATATGTCTATATAAAACTGTGACCCCCGAGGTGGGGCCAAATGCGACCCCTGAGTCACCATTTGAACAAACTTGGTAGAGGACCATAAGCTTATAGCAAATGCAAAATATTAAACCTCTGGCTCTTGCAGTTCCAGAGAAGAAGATTTTTTAAGTTTTTCCCTATACATCTCTATGTAAAACATGTGACCCTTGGGCGGGGCCAAATGTGACCCGAGGGTCACCATTTGAACAAACTTGGTAAAGGACCATAAGCTTATATTAAATGCAAAATATCAAACCTCTGGCTCTTGTAGTTTCCGAGAAGAATTTTTTTTCCCCTATATAAGTCTATTTAAAACTGTGACACTCGGGACGGTGACACATTTGACCCCAGGGACACCATTTGAACAAACTAAGTAGAGGACCATAAGCTGATGCTACATGTAATACATGAGAGCTCCGTGCCATGTGGTTCCAGAGAAGAAGATTTGTTTCAGTTTTTCCCTATAAAAGCCTATGTAAAACTGTGACCCCCGGGGCGGGGCCAAATGTGACCCCTGGGTCACCATTTGAACAAACTTGGTAGAGGACCACAAGCTTATAGCAAATGCAAAATATTAAATCTCTGGCTCTAGCAGTTTTAGAGAAGAAGATTTTTTAAGTTTTCACCTATACATGTCTATGTAAAACATGTGACCCTTGGGGCGGGGCCAAATGTGACCCGAGGTTCACCATTTGAACAAAATTGGTAAAGGACCATAAGCTTATAGTAAATGCAAAATATCAAACCTTTGGCTCTTGTAGTTTCCGAGAAGAAGATTTTTAAAAAAATATATATATATATAAGTCTATGTAAAACTGTGACCCCCGGGGCGGGGACAAATATGACCCCAGGGTCACCATTTGAACAAACTTAGTAGAGGACCATAAGCTGATGCTACATGTAATACATGAGACCTCTGTGCCTTGTGGTTTCAGAGAAGAAGATTTTTTAAAGTTTTTTCCTATATGTCTATATGAAAAACATGCAAAATTTCAATATACAAACTTTGGACCCCCGGGGCATGGCCATTTTTGACCCCAGGGACTTCATTTGAACAAACTTGATAGTCTAGGCGTTGGCGATCATTTTAAAAGAAAAACTGTTGAAATCTGTCCAGCTGTTCTTGAGAAGAAGATTTTTTAAGGTTTCGACCATATATGGTAATGGTGGCCATCTTGGATGTCGCGCTGACCTAATTTTAACAAATCTAAAAAGCATTCACCTAAGGATCATCCACGTGAAGTTTGGTCAAAATTGGCCACGCGGTTTCTGAGGAGAAGTCGTTTGAATCAAAAGTTAACGACGGACGTACGACGACGACGGACGACGACGGACGAAGAGTGATCCCAATAGCTCACCTTTGAGCCTTCGGCTCAGGTGAGCTAAAAAACAACAAGCTGGAGTTATGGCCCTTGAATTAACTAAAATTGCTTATTGTCTCGCCCACATGTAGACACAACATTGTCCGCTCCATAACTCCTCTCCCCCTGAAGCAAATCTCATAAAACTTCATGCGTGGAGTGCCTGTGATGAGAGAAAGACCACTATTGATTTTGAGGTCAGTAGGTCAACGGTCAAGGTCACCATGACCTGATAATGAAAAACCTTGTCCACTCCATAACTCCTCTCCCCCTGAAGCAAATATCACGAAACGTAATAGGTGGACTGCCTGTGATGAAAATATAACCCCTATTGGTACCATTTCCTGGTCATGAAAATCCCATTCCACTCAATCTTTACTCAAACAGTAGTGGGGGTATATTTGTCGCCCTTAAAAGGCAACAGCTCTAGTTGGCATTAGTGGACATCACTGGATGACAAAAAATACCAAGGTCAAGGTCATATTTTGTGTTATTTCCCCAAACTTAACCTTAGTTAGGTAACAACCTTGGTTAGGTAACTTAATCTCAGTTAACTTTATGGTTGCCTGACTTTATGTCTTTGATACTTGGTCATATGTATTGTTGGCATTGGTGGACATCGCTATCAAATACCAAGATCAAGGTCATATTTTGCATTATTTTCCCAAAACTAAAGTGTTGTCTTTGTTGGACATCATTTTAAGCACAAATCTTGTTTTGTCTTGTCCTCACTCTAGCGCCTCCATTTTTCTATCCTATCTTGACCAAACGTTGCCAGATTGTTGATATCATCGAAAGCTCTGACAAGTTTAAAAACCAGCCGGATCAGACCAGTAACACCGGAGTTATGACCCATGATTTTTTTTTAATATGCTATATCGATCTTGTCTCATTAGGACGATAGGGCCATCATTTTTCATCTGATCTTTACCAAACTTCGCCAGATTATCAATGAAAGTATGGACAAGTTTAAAAACCAGCCAGGTCGGACCAGTAACACCAGAGTTATGGTCCTTGATTTTCTTAAATATGCTATATTTAACATTTGTTAAGACAATAGGGCCTTTATTTTTCGTCTGATCTTTACTAGACTTTACCAGATTACTAATATGAATGAAAACTTGAACACGTTCGAAAACCAGCCAAATCAGACCCGTAACACTGACATCATGGCCCTTCATTTAGTTAAAAATGCTTTATTTTGCCTCGTTAAGCCTATAGGGCCTTCATTTCAAGTATTCAAATTTCGTTCACAAATATTCCCATAACCTTCAAAGATAAAAAATAGTATGAAGTTGCAATTGATTTGTTTTTATCATATTTATAAATTGCAGCTTGTTATGAACATTTATCTTTTAAACTTTTAGAAATATTTGTGATTGAAATTGTCATACTTGGGCTTAAGTCTAAGACTATTCTCAAGAATGGTTGGTGAATTCACGGCCTGGGCCCTGTTTTATGAAACAACTTACGACCATTTTGATCGTAAATCAATTTTTCAAATGTTTCACTATAAATTACACTTTTCAAATAAACGTGATTTCTTTTCATTTTCGTATACATGTGATATTTCTGTATTACATGCACACATACTTGTCTGCATTGAATACCACGCTTGGCCATTTTATTGATATCAATGAAAGATCGGACAGACTCCAAACAGCTTCTTGGGCCTCTTGTTTCTTTTGTTTAATGCTGTTACCTTGGTCATGAAAGAAAGGGTGGACAAATGAGAGAAAAGTATATACTTCTTTTTCTGACACACCATACCATCCCAACCACATCAGACACAGACACCGTACATCCAGTAGAATGATACAGCCCCTCTGGAACCTCTTGTATTTGATATTCCATTAGAATGCCTACTTAACTGTACCTTCCCAAAATTTTACCGCGTGCCTCAACGTAGCTATGGGCTTGGTAAGCTTGAAAGTTTTTGTCAACGTGTGGGACAGATAAGTGTCGGCACTGATAGGTGGTGCCCCGTGTTCAAAAGTATACCCTCTATAAAATAGTAAACATATTTTAATTTCAAAATTTCTGCTTAATCTGTTCAATGTGGTCAAAAATCATCCTGTTGGGAAAGGTAACTCTTAAGTAGATATGGAGAGACTTTGAAGAAGAGTTGTTCCCCTGCGTAGTCTATTATCTATATCATTTCCCAGTGTCCCGTCTTTCTTCCGGCTTTGGATTTTAGTTCAGGAGTGGCATAGAATTTGAGCCCATTCCTGAAAAAATTGTTTTCCAACATGGCATTTAGTGAATTCTGATGCATTTTCATGTTTTTGTTGTTAAATCCAATGATGAACAATGGTGGACAATGCATGCACCTCCTAATGTCTGGAAAGCATATAGGTTAAACTATGGTTGCTGGATTTTAGGATGGTGAGGATGGAATGCACCCGTTGCTTGATCCCTCCCAGCAAAATTAATGAGTTAATTCTAAACAATAGAACTTTTACAGGACTGCAAAAAATACATTTTCAGCACAATATTGATGTTTTTCATGGTTATTTTATAGTGTGTGTATGGTGGTTGGGGAAAGGGGATTGGACCATGGGTTGTACAGTGTGTGTGTAGGGGGAGGGGGGTGGAGGGGTTGGACCAAGGGTTGTAGTCTGTGTGTGGGGTGTGTGGGTAAGGGGTTTGGACCAAGGGTTCTCAACCTGAATTGGGTACCCATAATTGATTCCTGTTGAGATCACTCTTTGTCCATCGTCGTTAACTTTTGTTTTAAAGGCTTCTCCTCAGAAATCCCTTAGTCAGTTTTTACAAAATTCCACATGTCCAGGATAATCAGTAGTTTTGAAATTTGTTAAAATTAGGTCATCGTGACATTCAAGGTGGCTGACATCACCATGAAAGGTCGAAATCTCCAGGGTTAAAAATGGCCATGCCCATTATTAGATGGATTGTTTTAATACTTGGTATGATTGTTTTAATACTTGGTATGATTGTTTTAATACTTGGTATGATTGTTTTAATTCTTGGTATGATTGTTTTAATTCTTGGTTGTAATTCTTGGTATGATTGTTTTAATTCTTGGTATGCTGACGTCATCATTAACTACAATGTGATTGGTTAGTGAAGACAAAGGTTTTTGAGTTGATTATTTTTTCATTAGTTATGTCCCTTTGTAGTTTTAGCCAGTGGGAATCCTTTACTACCCATTCATTGGCCTATGGATTGTTTTTGTGTATTAACGATGATTCAGTTTCAAGTAAATTTGATCATAAAAGAAAAATGTATTGGTGCATTAAAGTGCAGGGGTCAAAGGGGCAGAGGTCAGGGGTATATTCGTCTCCCTTTAGCAGCAGTTCTAGCTTTGAAAAGGTAGGGGATAGTGTGGGGGAGGGTGTATTGGCTCTACCATTAGCGGAGGTGCTCCTATTATGGGAAATACGGTATTTTCCGCTGCTACAGTTTGTACTCAGTATATTTAATAATAATAATCATTTATGCTTATACACGCGTCAGTGAGTTCACTTTTACAACAACACTGCATAGGCAGGAAATTATGTTTGATGAAGCCTCTCTTCGTTACATATCGACACACTTTCCAGGAAAAGCATACATACTATGTCCAGCTGTATATTCGTAAATATCTCGGTCTCTCATCTTTTTTTAATCATATCATCAAGTGGAAGCAAATCACTTTGGCCATAGACTAAAAGAAATCAATAAAATAATTTTCTACCACTCTATACAGTATATTATCCAATACATGTGGGAAATCTTTATTTAATTTAGACATAATAAAGTTCGTTTACCACATCTATAGTCTGTCTGACATCAGTGGAAATTGAATTAACTTGCCGCTTTTATTTCCCCGTGAAATGTAACGTTGATCCGATCATCATTTCGCGATTAAAATGCATTGGTTTGATGTAAATTTCAAATGAATATAACAGAAGCTGGATCTATGGAGATGATGGGGTGAACTCTAAACAGTTGTAACTATACATAAATAAAGAACAAGGTACAGTAGTTCAATGTTGACTAAGCTTTTGTTCAAATGGTGACCCTGGGGTCACATTTGGCTCTGCCCTTGGGGTCACAGTTTTACCTAGGCTTGTATAGGGAAAAACTGAAAAAAATCTTCTTCTCTGGAACTGCAAGAGCCAGAGGTTTAATATTTTGCATTTGCTATAAGCTTATGATCCTCTACCAAGTTTGTTCCAATGGTGACTCTGGGTTAAATTTGACCCCACCTTTTGTGTCACAGTTTTACACAGACTTGTATAAGGAAAAATATCAACAGTTTTTCTTTGAAAATGATCGCCAACGCCTAGACTATCAAGTTTATTCCTAGACTATCAAGTTTGTTCAAATGAAGTCCCCGGGGTCAAAAATGGACGTGCCCCGCGGGTCCAAAATTTGTATATTGAGATTTTGCATGTTTTTCATATAGAATATAGGAAAAAACTTTTAAAAAATCTTCTTCTCTGAAACTGGAAGAGCCAGAGATTTAGTATTTTGCATTTGCTATAAGCTTATGATCCTCCACCAAGTTTGTTCAAATGGTGACTCCTGTCCCGTCCCGGGCGTCACAGTTTTACATAGATTTATATAGCATAATTTTTTAAAAAATCTTATTCTCTGAAACTACAAGATCCAGAGGTTTAATATTTTGCATTTACTAGGAGCTTATGGTCCTTTACCAAGTTTATTCAAATGGTGACCCTGGGTTCACATTTGGCCCTGACCCAGGGGTCACATGTTTTACATAGACTTGTATAGGAAAAAACTTAAAAAATCTCCTTCTCTGAAACCACAAGGCACACAGCTCTCATATATTACATGTAGCCCTGGGATCATACTTGGCCATGCCCCAGAAGTTACACTCTAGCACCTTCATTTTATATTTGATCTTTACCGAATTTTGTCAGTGTCTTTATATCAATGTTGTTAACAAAATGGAGACCACATTTCTGGAAGAATCTTAACCAAACTAGCGCAGATTGTATTTCGAAGAAGTTCGATAATGGGCCAGTACTCAGATGATCGATATCTCTTGTTGTATTATTGTTGATGGATTTCAAAGTCAGTAAGGCATATTTTGGTAAACCAATGTTGCAGAAATGAAGAAAAATGTATACCTGATCCAATCGCTGAGTGACATTTACGCACCATTAAAGAGGTAAAAAAAAGTCCCGGAAAAAACCAGTGTGAAATTAGCTTCCAGCCTTGTATTTATATATACATATACTACAACACAATTTCTTCTTCTCTCTAGCCCTCTTTTTCTCTCTCCTGTAGGGGGTGGGGAGCCTGTGATTTCATTTATGTTTCAAGTGAGTGCTTCCAAAAAATTACTGGTCAGAAGTGAACAGTGTAAACCCTGATCAGCATGTGAGTTACTCGCAGGCTGATCTACTGGTCGCATATATATCATTGCATGTTCAACATGCGGAGGGTTAAAGTTCTCCGGCCATGTTTTGTTTCATGAACATGTTTATCTTTATTTAAATCAAAATCAATACACAACAATATATATTTACAATTCACATATTTAAATATCTGTGAAAAGCGAGAATAAGATTTTATTTGATGACGTAGAAAACTTTGAAGAGGTAAATTAATCCACAGGTAAATGTATTTATCAATTATCTGGCAATAGCTGTGCAGCTATACAGCTCAGATTTACCTCATTTCCCCGTGCTGTCACGCACAGGTAAAAGTAGTATCTACACGTCATGCAAATAATACTTATTTTTACATAAAACTTATTAGCGGTTTTAAATATATGTTTCTCTCGGACTGTCAAGAAATGTTCATATGATGTTTAAGAGTTAAATTTGTTAATTGATAATACTACAAAAAGGGTTGCTATTCACCTTTAGTATATATTTTAATAGCATTATTACATATTACTGAGTGTTGATTATATTGCACCCATAATATATTTTAAAAAATGGTAGAATAAGGCAGAATATTTGAAAATCGCCCAGTTGTATTACCTTTCAGACAGGTTTAAAGTTAAAATAAAATGTCAATAAATTGAGGTGCTGATTTGACTTCAAAATTGGATCAAGAGTCTGACTCAACATCAAGTACAAGTCTGATTTTATTGTATAATTATTGTATTCCTGCTAATAAGAAAAAAAAAATCTTTAAAATTCCATACATTTTCGATCGTAAATGTATCCAAAAACCCTCCCAATGCAATTATTATTATTTTATTTTTTTTACATTTCATAAGAGCAGCCATGGCAGGTAATGACATAATAATAATACCTGATAATGATAACTGACATATTTCACATACAGCTGCAGACTGACATTACTATGTTAATTGGGAGAATGCTGTATCATCATGAGTATATCAGTTAAATGGCAACAACAATTAACCAAACTGCTTACAGAATACATTGTTTTGTTTTTTGCATATCCTTGTTTTTATACACATTGTGCTATACATGTTATGCATGGTTTCTTGATAAAATTCACTTGCAACATGTATAATATTGCCAACATATGTCAGCATTTGTATCCTGTCATTTTGTAAATAAATGTGTAAATAAAAATAAAAATGTTGTTTGTTGGCGATGTCAACGAAACAAAAATTTGAATGGTAATCAAGACAAAGAATAATGTGCACAGGTTCGGATCCTCTTATCCCTTAACCCACAAAGCACGACTATAATAGCCATTGGGTCCATTGTAAACCTAGATCAGCATACGAGTAACTCGCAGGCTGATCATGGTTTACAACGTCCAGTTGCTGATCAGTCATTTCCCCAAAACAAAATAGGTGTCACATAAATGGAATGGTCTTAATTCAAAGAAAGAACAGTCCATTATATATATTTAGCTGGCTATGGGTTAAATGTTAAAGTCACGGTCCAGTCAGAACACGTACACTATGGGATGAATTTCTCTCTTGTGCACCGGAGGGTTGAAACTCTCTCTGCCCCAGAGTGTTGAAATTGTTCTCTCTGCACTGGATAACCATACAATATTCTTATAATCTATAAAAACGTAATTTGATTATTTACATCTGCTGCTTGATATCATGACAAAGCAATCGTAATTGACGGCGAATAATTCAAGAGAAACTCAATAACCCAATCAAAAGATCATTAAACGGCACAAAACCAGTTGTCAGTGCCTGGAACCAAACAAATATTTGACGTCTGCTGCTTCTATGCAATGAACTTGATATGACAACAAACATTGGCGATATGACAACAAACATTGGCGATATTAAATTGAAGCATGAATCGTGTCATTTAATCGGAGAAGGAGCTCCATTTGCTTGTATTATGGACATTTTTGTCTTAACTGACAAACGTGAGCAATTATATAATAAGCATATGAAATGAATATCGATAATGCATTAGTTATATGTCCATACTCACTTTTAAAAACATTTAACCATGAATTATTATAAACATGATTAATACAAAGTCAATATCTTTTTGTACTGTCAGCGTGTTTATTGAGCATTTAATGATGTGAATTTAAATGTCAAATTTTAAAACAAAGTTGTGCAAATAATGCATAAAAAATAAATGTATTCGCCTATTAAAAGCATAAAGGAGAAAGATCGATGATTATGAGTGTAGTTTAACCCCAAAATTATTCAAAATGCTAAAATAAATATTTAACTATAATTTGCTGTGCATGTTAAAGTTAATTGATCATATCCTATCTAGAAAAGATATTCATATTTGTTTTATCTAGAAGTTTTAAGCATGTCTGAACAAATTTAATAGAAATTAAAAAAAATTAAAAAATTGCTGAAAGTATGAAGCACTATTAGAAATGTGTTTTCAATCTTCGAAGTACTCAGCAGTATGTTTTACTATTTTTGCCTTGTGCCGAGGCCATTTACCATTTGTCGTATAAAATAAAAAATTAAAATAAAAAAATTCAACCCCCCGCCCCTATTTTGAACTAAATTTGGGTGAGAAACTAGCAATTAATTTATTATGGCCTATTAGACCTTTTTTTTTTTTTTTATCCTAAAAATATGTTAAACAACCAGATGTGAGTGTCAAGCTTTAAATACAAATAAAAAGCATCCAGAAACACTTTCAAGAAATTACTTCTTGTAGTATAGCAAAGAAAAACTTGTTATATGACACTCAGAAACACATGTTGATGAATTTGTATTCTGTTTGACACCCGTAATTCGTCCATTTCATTGTCACTGCCTCTAATAAGTATGTTTATTGTTTCTTTTTTCCATCCACTCAGATGATGATGTTGGTGACAATGTATTTTCTTGTATGTAAATTCTGCAAGGGTTCAACACAACACTGTTATATATGTTTCTTTATTTATATGTGAGGGCTGGCGTGGCGCAGTCGGTAGCGCGGCGGATTTGTAACCGGAGGCCCCGGGTTCAATCCTCCGTGGTGCCACTGTGTTCCGTCGGCGTGTTCTTGGGCAAGACACTTTTCCTTAGCCTCGTCCGTCGGATGGGGACGTAAACCGGGCGGTCCCGTGTATCGGTCTATCCTCCGAGCACGTTAAAGAACCATAGGAATCTATTCGATAATAAGAGTAGGGCAGGTTCCCGGATTCCTATGTATCTTTCCCCTCTCTCTGGGGCGGCTCTAAATAACCTGTACTGTGTTGATGAGCCGTTAAACAACATTCAATTCAATTATTTATATGTATTTACATCAGTGTTGTGTTGAACCCTTGTTAAATTGTCTGTTGTTCCATTCTTCCATATTGTAATATCCTAGTGCAAGTGTGTGTGTGTGTTGTAATGCTGTCGTTGGTGTTATTGTACCCCCGCTTTCACAAAGTGAAGTGGGGGCTATATAGGAATCGCGTTGTCCGTAACGTTCCATCACATCCGGTCGCGTCCTGTCACGCAACACATTTTTGTCCTGACACGTCCATCCCGTAACACATTTTCATTGCTTAAAAATCCTCAAACACTTTTGAAGGGGTTGTTCCCAAACTTCAAATAAACATAACAGCTGATAACATTATATCCCTCTACATCAGCCATTGTAGATTGCCTAATTTATTACGGAACTTTGGCCCTTCATTCGACTTAAAAGTTAAGCGGGGCTATTCATCGCCTTCAGTGGTAGTTCTAGCTATTTTACGTTTTCCGAAGTAAGCTTTAATTAATGTGCTCTGCAAAATCTAGGTGTAAAATCTTTTCACAGCTTTCAAAGAAAAACATTAAAAAGAAGTATCATCAGCGGGTTAAAATATTTCAATAGTTACAAATTTCAATCAATAGAGCTGTTTATTCATTTACGCTTTCTTTTCACAATTATTGCTCTATATTGCGTATACATACATCTGTATGAAACTTATTATATATTGTTATAGCTTTATAGAGGATATTATTTTGCTGTTTTGAAGTGAATTTTGGATTTATTTTCACACGTACAAGTGAGAAAACATATATTTTCCCAAGTGTGTAGCATGAGTGAAAATATTGGAGTTTTCTGACCTTGTGGTGAAAAAGATGATAGAACAACTTTTTATTAAACACACAACACGAGTAAAAATATATGATTTTGTGTTTCGCTGTAGCAAGATTGTTTTGTCATACTGCAAAGAAAATTCTCAAGTTTATTGGTCACTGCGCCGTAGACATGAGCCCATGTCTACGTCATATGATGTGTCATGTCTACGTCTATGTCTACATGAGCCCATGTCTACGTCATATGATGTGTCATGTCTACATCTACGTCTACATGAGCCCATGTCTACATCACATGATGTGTCATGTCTACGTCTACATGAGCCAATTTCTATGTCACGTGATGTGTCTACGTCTATGTCTACATCTACATGAGCCCATGTCTACGTCACATGATATGTCATGTCTACATCTACATCTACATGAGTCCATGTCTACGTCACATGATGTGTCATGTCTACGTCTACATCTACATAAGCCCATGTCTATGTCACATGATGTGTCATGTCTACATCTACATCTACATGAGCCCATGTTTACGTCACATGATGTGTCATGTCTACATCTACATGAGCCCATGTCTACATCACATGATGTGTCATGTCTACATCTACATGAGCCCATGTCTACGTCACATGATGTGTCATGTCTACGTCTATGTCTACATGAGCCCATGTCTACGTCACATGATGTGTCATGTCTACATCTACATCTACATGAGCCCATGTCTACGTCACATGATGTGTCATGTCTACATCTATGTCTACATGAGCCCATGTCTACGTCACATGATGTGTCATGTCTACGTCTACATGAGCCCATATCTACGTCACATGATGTGTCATGTCTACATCTACATCTACATGAGCCCATGTCTACGTCACATGATGTGTCATGTCTACATCTATGTCTACATGAGCCCATGTCTACGTCACATGATGTGTCATGTCTACATCTATGTCTACATGAGCCCATGTCTACGTCACATGATGTGTCATGTCTACGTCTACATGAGCCCATATCTACGTCACATGATGTGTCATGTCTACATCTACATCTACATGAGCCCATGTCTACGTCACATGATGTGTCATGTCTACATCTATGTCTACATGAGCCCATGTCTACGTCACATGATGTGTCATGTCTACATATATGTCTACATGAGCCCATGTCTACGTCACATGATGTGTCATGTCTACATGAGCCCATGTTTACATCACATGATGTGTTATGTCTACATCTACATGAGCCCATGTCTACGTCACATGATGTGTCATGTCTACATCTACATCTACATGAGCCCATGGCTATGTCACATGATGTGTCATGTCTACGTCTATGTCTACATGAGCCCATGTCTACGTCACATGATGTGTCATGTCTACATCTACATCTACATGAGCCCATGTCTACGTCACATGATGTGTCATGTCTACATCTATGTCTACATGAGCCCATGTCTACGTCACATGATGTGTCATGTCTACGTCTACATCTACATGAGCCCATGTCTACGTCACATGATGTGTCATGTCTATATCTACGTCTACATGAGCCCATGTCTACGTCACATGATGTGTCATGTCTATGTCTATGTCTACATGAGCCCATGTCTACGTCACATGATGTGTCATGTCTACATCTACATGAGCCCATGTCTACATCACATGATGTGTCATGTCTACATCTATGTCTACATGAGCCCATGTCTACGTCACATGATGTGTCATGTCTACGTCTATGTCTACATGAGCCCATGTCTACGTCACATGATGTGTCTTGTCTACGTCTAGATCTACATGAGCCCATGTCTACGTCACATGATGTGTCATGTCTACATCTATGTCTACATGAGCCCATGTCTACGTCACATGATGTGTCATGTCTACGTCTACATCTACATGAGCCCATGTCTACGTCACATGATGTGTCATGTCTATGTCTACATGAGCCCATGTCTATGTCACATGATGTGTCATGTCTACATCTACATGAGCCCATGTCTACGTCACATGATGTGTCATGTTTACGTCTATATCTACGTGAGCCCATGTCTACATCACATGATGTGTCATGTCTACATCTACGTCTACATGAGCCCATGTCTACGTCACATTATATGTCATGTCTACGTCTAGGTCTACATGAGCCCATGTCTACGTCACATGATGTGAACTTTCAACGAATTCCCCATGGGTGCCTCGTACCTTTATTGCGCAAAACCAAAATGGCAGAAATTAATTTGCCATCAACTGTTTCTTCCTTACCACTATTCAGCACTTACAGTTGTAGGTTAAAGTCTGAAATAATAGTAAGTAGTGTTCTTTGCCATTTTAAAGGGACACATGGCAATCTTGGGTTTTATACCAGGCATTACAATTAGTACACCGATTTATAAATCCTGTATCATTTTGACTTTAAAACTGCTTGCATATAATTAAATAAAATTTTTAGAATTCTATTTCCTTCATAATTTTACATGTTATTTTAAATATATTATTGGTGCAATATTATCAAAAGTGAATAATATGTAAAAACAATTTGCTTTGAACTATTGTAACAATCAATATTGATGATTGAACAAATGCAAGTTACCAGAAAAACTAAAGGGAAGCCGTGAGTTTTTAAAAAATCAAGATTGCTGTGTGTCCCTTTAAAAAAACACATCAATATTGTGATAATTGATGTTTTTTTATTAAAAAATCCACCAAAGTGGTGACATTAAGAGCGTCAAATGCATGAGCATAAACATTTAGGAACGTCACATGCAAGGAATGAAATAGAGGCACGTTATGGGGATATTTGCCTAATAAAAAAGAAAAGGTGTTTAAGTAAAAAAAAATATAAGTACAAATGTAGTTATAAATTTGAAGTATGGCAATTTCGTTATTTGGATTCTTGACAGGGGACATAGGCTCACAGATCCTACCTGGAAAGTCTATTCACCCTCGCCTAATGGCTGGAGTGAATATAATTTACTGGCAAGGGAATGTCAGCCCATGTCCCCTGTCAAGAATTCAAATAACTAGTAGCATCTTGATCTTTATTTCTATTTAGTTAAATAGTTTCATTTTCACTCCTCCATATTAGGTTTTATTTCAGTCATATACACTGAAATGCAAAATAAATGCAACTCGGGAATTCCTCTGTATATTGTATATGCTACTGTTAATTGAATGGTACATGGCTACGTAAGACCTTTCCTTTCGGAAAAAAAAGACTAAAACAACACATAACAGAGCAAATAGTATTCCTTCAAATTTTTATTATTAAACGAGTCCGCATGTGGCTCAAGCGTTTGAGCAAACTTAGCTCAAATACAGTACTGAAATGGCTCAATTTTTCAACATTTATAAATTTCTTGTTTGAAAGTGTACTATGATTAAAATGTCTACAATATCACAGTTGTGTCCTTTCTCTAACATTTTTTTTTTTACAAAACATCTTGCAGATTTTTTTTTGAATATTATGTGGACTTAATATGTTTGCAGTACATACAATATATAGCGGAAATTCCCGAGTTGCGTTTCTTTTGCTTTTCAGTATATTTGACTATTTCACTGGTGTTGTATGTATACAGAATAGGGATACTGATACCACACATGACAATAGTTCTTCAGATTGATTTGTAGTGTAAACATGTTTTTGTGTTATTTAATATTCACATTATATGTTTATTAGAGTTCTTTTCATTAAGTGGTCCTAATATTAAACTTCATACCCCATCCAACCCATCACCAAGAAGCGAAAAATGGGTTTGGCTGTGGTATGAAATAAAACCTTAATTTCAGCTTAAAAAGTTTGCATATTGTAAAACTAAAACATTTAATAGGTAATTTTAAACAGGTTGTCGCATTTTTCAGTAAAAAACGTTTTTAAACATGTTTTATTGTTGAAATATACGTTAAATTAAGATTTTAAATGTATCAGTACAATACAGAGACAAATTTGGCAGTACAATACAGAAGATTTTTAATGTGTCAGTACAATACAGAGGACCTTTAATGTATCAGTATAATACAGAGAACAATTTGGCAGTACAATACAGAAGATTTTTAATGTGTCAGTACAATAAAGAGAACCTTTAATGTGTCAGTACAATACAGAGAACGATTTGGCAGTACAATACAGAAGATTTTTAATGTGTCAGTACAATACAGAGGACCTTTAATGTATCAGTATAATACAGAGAACAATTTGGCAGTACAATACAGAAGATTTTTAATGTATCAGTACAATACAGAAGATTTTTAATTTGTCAGTACAATACAAAGAACAGTGTGTCAGTACAATACAGAAGATTTTTAATGTGTCAGTACACTACAGAAGATTGTTGATGTGTCAGTACAATACAGAAGATTTTTAATGTGTCTGTACAATACAGAAGATTTTTAATGTGTCGGTACAATACAGAGAACAATGTGGCAGTACAATACAGACTATTTTTAATGTGTCAGTACAATACAGAAGATTTTTAATGTGTCAGTACAATACAGAGAACAATTTGGCAGTACAATACAGAAGATTTTTAATGTGTCAGTACACTACAGAAGATTTTTAATGTGTCAATACAATACAGAAGATTTTTAATGTGTCAGTACAATACAGAGAACAATTTGGCAGTACAATACAGAAGATTTTTAATGTGTCAGTACACTACAGAAGATTTGTAATGTGTCGGTACAATACACAGGACATGTAATGTGGCAGTACAATACAGAACACATATTTCACTACATATTAAAGGAACTCTGTATTTATATTGTCCAGATGGGAACTCACTTGCCAGTAATTATCATATTGATAACTTCCTTAGCCAATGGTCACCACATTTATCTACCATATAGGGAACTCTCTAGCTAGTGATTGTCACATTTATTTACACATAGGGAACACTGTAGCCAGTGGTTTGGCCATGAAGTACAAGGACAGCTGTGGCGAGATGCAGTTGATCAAGATGGTCGTCACCCCAGGACCAAACAAACGCCAGGCACAGGCCTGGGTCGCCAGTATGCAGAAGGTGGGTGCTAAATAGTGGAAAGTTTGAATGGTGACGCATTTCTTTAAAGAGGATCAGGACTCTTTTGCACAGCTATATTTTACCCGAATATTGACTGATTTACTGAATATTGACTCTGATTAACTGAATATTGACTGATTAACTGAATATTAACTCTTGACTCTGATTAACTGAATATTGACTCTGATTAACTGAATATTGACTCTGATTAACTGAATATTGACTCTGCGTAACTGAATATTGACTGATTAACTGAATATTGACTGATTAACTGAATATTGACTCTGATTAACTGAATATTGACTCTGATTGAATATTGACTCTGCTTAACTGAATATTGACTCTGATTAACTGAATATTTACTCTGATTACCCGAATATTGACTCTGATTAACTGAATATTGACTCTGATTAACTGAATATTGACATTGATTAACTGAATATTGACTCTGAGTAACTGAATATTGACTGATTAACTGAATATTGACTGATTAACTGAATATTGACTCTGATTAACTGAATATTGACTCTGATTGACTGAATATTGACTCTGCTTGACTGAATATTGACTGCTTAACTGAATATTAACATTGAGTAACTGAATATGTCTTTGTTTGCTTTTTGCCTGAAAATTGACTCCAGTCTATGTTTATGTAACTGTTGTTTATTTTTATATGAATATTGTTTGTGTTTATTTGAATATTGTTTGTGTTTATGTGAATATTGTCTGTGTTTAATGAGTATTAGCTAGTATGTTTATGTTAATACTGTTTATGTTTACATGAATATTGACTATGTTTATGTCAATATTGTCTATATTTTTGTGAATATTGTTCATTTTTATGTGAATATTGTCTATAATTTTGTGTGAATATTGTTTATTTGTATGTGAATATTGTTCATGTTTATGTGAATATTGTCTATATGTTTGTGAATGTCATCTATGTTTATGTTTTTTTATGTTTATGTGAATATTGTCTTTATGAATATTGTTTATTTTATGTGAATATTGTTTATGTTTATGTGAATATTGTCTTTGTGAATATTGTTTATTTTATGTGAATATTGTTTATGTGAATATTGTCTTTGTGAATATTGTTTATTTTATGTGAATATTGTTTATGTTTATGTAAATATTGTCTTTGTGAATATTGTTTTTTTTTATGTGAATATTGTTTATGTTTATGTGAATATTGTCTTTGTGAATATTGTTTATTTTATGTGAATATTGTTTATGTATGTTTATGTGAATATTGTCTTTGTGAATATTGTTTATTTTATGTGAATATTGTCTATATGTTTGCAAATATCATCTGTGTTTATGTTATATTGTATATGTTTACATGAATATTGACTGTTTATGTGGATGTTGTCTATGTTTTTTTGTGAATATTGTCTGTATGTATATGAATATTGTTGATGTTTATGTGAATATTGTTGTTTTTTATGTGAATATTGTTTATATTTATGTGAATATTGTCTGTGTTTACGTTAATATTCTTTGTTTATGTGAACATTGTCTATGTGAATATTGTCTTTGTTTATGTGAATATTGTTTATGTGAATATTGTCTGTGTTTAAAGTTTATGTTAATATTGTTTATGTTTTCATGAATATTTATTATGTTGACCTAAATTTTGTTTATTTTGACCTGAATATTCAAACGTGTATCCTATATTTCCAGGCATTCAAAATGATACACGACTCGCGGACTTCTTCACCGTGATAGAACCACAGTTGCTGTTATTACCCGGGGCGAAAAGGTGGCCAGCAATATCTTCGGTTGTCGGTGAGAACAGCGGCAATAAATGACACATATTCACCAGACTGATGGATCTTCCATCAGAATTTATGTCTTCTAAATAGACAGCTTAAAGACAAATAATCAAGACAAATGTAAAATCAATCAAATTAACAGTGAACACGGAACCAGTGGTGACACGAATGACGTTTACTTTATTTCATTTATATTAATTGAACAGAAAGTTGCCGTCTGATTATTTTTGAACGTCCTGAAAGCAGGCAACTTTGCTGCAGCATTCCAATGCTTGATAAGGGCGACGTTTTTTTGCAGCGGTCTGCAATCTACAGACAATCTACAGACAGACTTAATTTCTTTCATAGAATTTGTTTTTAATGTGATCATAAAATTGATGACTGTTGTACATATAGAGAAAGGAATGTAGTGGCTAACTGTTATTAAGGAAAACACTTGGGGGGAAATTGGTAATATAACTATGGTCTCTTCGGCTTGAAAAGTTCCTGTATTTTATATTTAAAGAAATACCGAATGTGCTGGAAATGTCCTCAAACAGAGTTTGAATTTGGAAAAATGCAGCTAAGGAAACAAAACAAGTTCACCAATTTCATTGAAAAAAAAAAATATTACTACAAATAGATAGTGATAAATAAAGAAATATGTATTTATTCTTGATTTTTGCTTAAAATTTGATAAGAATATTTTGGTCTATCTATAAAATTGATTTATCACATAAGTGGGACCAAGGAGTGAATCTTTCTTTATTGTTAAGTGAACAAGTGATAATGCCTACTGTTTGTACATATTTCATTAATACATTTTAAATCCCACCGTGCAATCTGCCAGATTGTCCAACTCCATGGTAAGGAGACAGAGTCAGGGGATGATATGTTTTTCATGTTTACTCAGATTACGCTAAAAATGACGTAAAGTCCCATTCAAATTAACAAACAAACGAATACCTTGGCATTTCATGGCATCACATAACTGTATGTAATATAAGCTTCAGAGCATTCTGCAGGTATCTACTTGGGAAGGATAGTCACTGTTGAATCAGGTTTTATTCTGGCATACCCCAAACACATCTGTTCTTGATAAAACAGAATAAGCTTGAGTTAATCTTTGCCTGATTAAGTTGTCCTGTTTGTCTATAGCTTGTAGTAGATGATAACAATATGTATTGAAACATTTAACGTTTTCACATCCCGTCTACTTTAAAGGCACACACGGTACTCTTGATTTTTTTAATTATTTCAGGTGCCATCTCGCTCACATCTAAAGAGCAGTGGCAGAAAAACAATAAACGTGGCTCCAGCGTAAATGGAGTTTCTACGATAGAATTTGCAGCAACTCTGCAGTTCAGGGTGAAAAGGTTCTAGGCCCATTTTCCATATTTTATCTCGATGTACATGGAGGATGAGCCTGGCATGTTCATGCCTGTTAGGCGCTATATAACCTTTCATGTGTTGGTGCGCCTTAAAACCCAATTCAATTAAATTAATTAGATTTTCACATATCTTGCATTTGTTCAGTCATCAATATTAATTATAAGAATATTATAAAACAAATTCCTTTTGCATATTACTAACTGGTGATTTATATTGCACCAATAATATGTTTACTCAAACATTTTATTTAGTTATATGCATGCAGTTTTAAAGTTAACATGATACTGTATTAATAAGTCGAGACACTAAGTTTAATGCTTGATAAAAACTAAAAGATTGTTGTGTGTCCCTTTAAAATTAGGAAAAAATACCACTTTTAAAAAACACTTTTATTTAGAAATTTGAGACCTGATGCGGTCATATGTATGAACTGCTCTGCCATTAGTCCATTTAAATGCTTGTTAGTGCCCTACCAGATTATCACCGAGGGGACTATAGGTTTGCCACCCCGTCCTTTCGTCCGTCCGTCAGTCCCACAAATATGGATCCTGCGATAATGAAAAAGTACTTAAATTATTTTATGAAACTTGGCATTGGTAGAGGGCAATGAGGGGATTATGGAGGTTATTTTATTTTGTTGATTTGACAAAAATGATGGTGCTATGGCAATGAAAACAGTAAAAATATCTCTCTTACGGATGGCGGGAGGTGTACAGTACTGGTTCTACCCTGGAAAAGTGGGTTCCAACGCAAAAATTCGACCGTCATATATAACCTTACAGGTGTTGAAAATGAGGTAAAACACCATACAAACAAACAAACAAATTGTTTGCTCTGAATCCTCTCAAACTGCATTCATAGCTTTTCCTTAATTGAAGCATCACAGTTCAGGGTGAGAAGGTTCTAGGCCCATTTTCCATATTTTATCTCGATGTACATGGAAGATGAGCCTGGCATGTTCATGCCTTTTAGGCACCATATAACCTTTTCATGTGTTGGTGCGCCTTAAAACCCCAATTCAATTCAATTCAATTGAAGCATCTACAATATCACACTTGTAATGCAAACGGAATGATCCGAAAATAAATATACTGCTAAGATTCTTTCCAGTATCAAGATGATTTACTACTCTTTTATATAATAAAACAGTTAGGTAATGTGCACAGCTAATGCCCAATACCGATGGATCTCGGCTCCACCTCAGTATGTTATTTACTGGCATCAGTTTACTGCTCTTGTAATAAAACATAGAGTTTAATTAACATTGTTGAAGTGATATGGGAAATAATTCCCGAGTGAGAAAGATTCTTGCGATAAGGAAACGAGTGCGTTTATATTCTGTGGTGAATTTCTTTCCTATCGTCTTTTGACACAAGTATTCCTTATTCTGTCACTCCTTTGGCGACAGCACGGAGTAATATCATGATGTCAATTTGTGACGTAATATCGTGACGTCTATCGTTTAGTTCATAACATTTGGCTACTGTGCTATCTTGCGCACTAGGCGAAATAGCACAGTAGAGGAAGGGATATGTTATAGATTTTCTCAAACTGGGAAATTTCTATAATTCATCACAGAATATATAATATAGTTAGATAATGTGCACAGCTAATGACTATTACCGATGGATCTTGGCTCCACCTCAGTATGTTATTTACTGGAATCTGTTTACTGCTCTGGTAATAAAACAGATAATGTGCACAGCTACATGTAATGACCATTACCGATTGACCATTACCGATGGATCTCGACTCCACCTCAGTATGTTATTTACTGGCATCAGTTTACTGCTCTGGTAATAAAACAGATAATGTTCACAGCTAATGACCATTACTGATGGATCTCGACTCCACCAAAATTTGTTATTTACTGGCATCACCATTCTCTAACTGTTACATCTCATCTGCCTCTGAGTTTGCTGTCCCAATATAACCTTATATGATGGGTTAACGGTAAAGCCCATTTCATTTCATTTGTATTATGTTCAGTATTTTTAAGTTGTTAATTGTTTATGTTGATATTAAATTGGTTGACATAGATCTGATATTTGTAACTTTTTTAATGACACATGTCTGTAAACTAATGAAATGAAAAGGGATTTTCAGTCCAGTTAACACATCATACTAGCAAGCAAACTCAAAGGGAAATGAGGTTTCAACCAAACTGATGGTACACAGCACAAAGGGCTAACGGTATCACGGTTAGATGGCTTATTTATATCTTACCACTGTATGTACATGTATAAAAGAAGCCACATATAATTCTCATATAAACAGGTTTCATATGATATTTATAATATAGGAGTTCCATAATTATGATTTTTATGTGAGAATAACTTCATAAATTTTTTTTTTTTTTTTGTTTAAAACACAAACATTTTTATAGAATTTTCATGAAAAAAAATATTTGTCAACTTTTATACTCATGATACGTATTTACATGAATGTTTTATAAAAGGTTTTATACAAGAATCATGTATGACTCCTTTTATATAGGGATATTAAAAGTGTCATATGGGAATCATGATACTTTAATATGTATGGCAAAATTGGTAATATGTAACTTCTGTTATTTTGTTCATTGTGGCAAGAAGACCGTAAGGCCAGAGTTTTTTAATTTTTCAGTTCTCAATCCCTCTGACCCTAACTTTTGCAAAAATGAAAAAAAAAAAAAGAAAAAAAAAGTTGGTTCTTGGTCCAAAATGAAAAAGAAAACCCATGTGCACATCCTCACTTGCTGGTCAACATTCCTGTAAAGTTTGGCGACCGTGGGTTAAATCGTTATTAATTATTTGGTCACTCATTCAAACAACCAAATTATCATGTTTAAAAATTAACGGAAAATCAGAAGATCATGTTATATAAATTTGTTCAGATCCATTTTATGTTTTACAATGCGACTAACACCATTACAAGATACACACTTATAAAGGTTCATTTTTTCCCCTCCCTCCTCCTGTGGAACTTTTTCCGAAAAAGATCTGAGAACCAAAAAAATAAAAAACCTCTGGCCTAAGTTGAGGTATGTTGTGGCAGGGTATTGATTCTGCTGGAGATTGTTTAATCAAGTATGGTGATGGGACTTTCATCTGCCAAACATTCAGTGATATTTGTAAATATTTTATGTTTTGAAATTTCATCTTATAGTTTTGTTATGCTTAATCTTTAGTGCAAGAGATACTGCATGTTCTTGTATGTTTTCCAAGAGTTTATGTTTAGTTCAAAGGTTGCTATTCATTTTTTTCCTACATATTTTTCTATTTTTGTTACTATTCTTTGGGGTGCTCGTTTCAGCCAAAGGTTTTTCTGCAGTAACTTGAGCAATTTAAATAATACGTACATCAGTTATATATCATTAGAACTGGCATTTCTAGTGGTAAATAAAACTACCTTACTTTTGAAAATCGGTTGAGAGTAAATATTTAACAGCCAAAATGATTTTTTGATAGAGATTTTCCTATATAAATACCTTGTTGGTGGAACAGCAGAAAATTAAGAAATTTCAAATAACTTCAGTTTGATTTTACTATAAAACTTAAAGGGTGTCTTAATTTACTAATATCCAACAATTTAAAACCATTTTGGTTAAAAATTCTAAAAAAATAAAAAAATCTAATTTTTCATGCCGCAGAATTTTACATTGAAAATGATCCATCAGAACCAGCTTTCGAACATTAAATTTTTATTTCTCAACAGATTTTTGAAAAGTAAGGTACCGGTATTTTTATTTACCACTAAAAATATCTGTTTCACTGATATACAACTTATTTAGGTAGTAGATGAATTTTATCTGGAAAGTCCAAAAAAACTTTGGCTGAAACAACAGTCATGTATATAGCAATTTTGCTCTTCCCTTTAGTACAGGTTTGACACGAGATGACAAGTTCTAGGTAAACCATGTCAGCATCCACAACACTTTATTGAAGTCAAGACTCAGTGTCACAGTTAGTTATTTCTGTGTTCCAAGTTAGTTGTTAACTAGGCCACGTTATGCCCCTGGTCTCTGTCATCAATGATCTTTCGTGTATCATCATTAGCTGTATTTAATACGAAGGTCGGAATTGACGTCACTTAATACAATTACTGTAAATTTCGTGAAAAAATAGAGACGTCGAACAATAGATGCACTTTCAAATTCAATTGATTCCCGCTCAGTCATCAATATTTGTACAAGCGAAATCTATTTTTAACAGTTTTTAAGCAGCGTCGATCCGTGCTGTTGATACGTCTGCTGCACGATGTCGTCGACTTACCAAAGGCTGTATTTAATCAAAGTGCAGACACAGCCATTTCACCTGAGTGATGTTATGGTCTTCCATCAGACAGTATTTATTCAAAATGTTTTTTTTTTCTTGTTTTTTTATGTGATGTCGGCTCCCCAAAGGCTGTATTTAATCAAAGTGCACAGTTTTGATTTATTTAAAAATGCTATATTTTGCCTCGTTAAGATAATAGGGCCTTCATTTTTCATCCGATCTACCAAACTTTACTAGATTGTTGATATCAATGAAAACTCTGACAAATTTGAAAATACAATAGCCAGATTGGACAATTTACACCAGAGTTATGGCCCTTGATTTTCTGAGATATGCTATATTTTGACCTCATTAATACGAAAACGGATTTCAGCGAAACCTTTCAGGGATGATCAGTACTAAGCCTAGTTGTACATATCATCACCGTGTTCCGGTTGAATGATTTTGGCAGAGTTTAAAGGTTTTAATACACAAACTTTGTCCTGACTAGTTCTCCTGAACCCCTGGCCGGATTTAAACGAAACGTATTAGGGATGATCAGTTCCGGGTCTAGTTGTGCAAATCATCACCGTGTTCTGGTTGAATGATTTTTGGCAAGGTTATTGCCCTTTAAAGGTTTTAATACACAAACTTTTCTGGACTAGTTCTCCTGAACCCCTCGCCAGATTTCAACGAAACTTTGCGGGGATGATCAGCCTCAAGCCTTGTTAAGCATAATTATCATCGCATTCCGGTTTACAGATTTTTGGTGGAGTAATGGCCCTTTAAATGTTTTTTGATACACGTTTTCCGGGCTAGTTCTTCTGAACCTCTTGTTGGATTTCAACGAACCTTGACAAGGACGATCAGTATCAAGCCTAGTTGTGCATGTCATCAGTATATTCCGGATGAATGATTTTTGGCAAAGTTATGGCCCTTTAAAGGTTTTAATAGACAAACTTTGTCCAGATTAGTCTCTTCTGAACTCCTTTCCGGATTTCAACGAATCTTGGTGGGAATGATCAGTACCAAGCCTAGTTGCACCTATCATTGCCGTGTTTGTTCTGGTTAAATGAATTTTGGCAATGTTATGACCCCTTTAAGGTTTTAATACACTAACTTTGTACATACTAGTTCTTCAAATTTTCTGGCTGGATTTCAACGAACCTAATTGGCAGGGATGATCAGTACCAAGCCTTGTTGCATATGTCATCTCCATGTTCCGGTTGAGTGATTTTTGAAAGAGTTATGGCCCCTTATATATGAACTTTATGTTTAGCTAATAGAGCGTCCACAAGCCCTCTTGGGCCTCTTGGTATTAAAAGTGGTCTTAGAGAGGCATACTTTGCAATACACAGACTGGTTAAGTAATATTGCAATCTATAGAGTGTATATATTGTTTTGTTTCTGGATGTTTTGTTTGCAATCCTAATAGGTGTATACCAGTCGAGAGTTGATGTTAGTTCATATAAACCATGCAATTTTCAAATCAGTGTTCATTGTTTATCTTGTTGTTTTTGATAAGCTTAGAAATTTGAAGGAATCGAAGCTTTCCAAGTATACAGAAATATTCAATAATTTATCAGTTGGTATGAACAGTACATTATTACATTGTTTCAAGGCTTAAAGCCCCGTGTGGTTCCCGGGGGCCCCGTTTGGTCAGGCAAAGAATAGGGCCACTGCAGATCCCTTTGGAGGAGTAGGCAGAGGGGTAGAATCCCCCCAAATTCATGTTCATTTTATCATTTTTTGTTCATGTTCATTAAAAGTCTTCATCATGATCCCTGCATTGTTTCAGGTGCCATCTCGCTCACATCAAAAGAGCAGTGGCAGAAAAGCAATAAACATGGCTCCAGTGTAAATGGAGTTTCTACGATAGAATTTGAAGCATATCTGCAGTTCAGGGTGAAAAGGTTCCAGGCCCATTTTCCATATTTTATCTCGATGTACATGGAGGGTGAGCCTGGCATGTTCATGCCTGTTAGGCGCCATATAACCTTTCATGTGTTGGTGCACCTTAAAACCCAATTCAATTCAATTTTTTATATAAATTATTCTAGTGAATTGGCTAATAAGTTATAAAGCATGAATGGTTAATGTTAGAACAACTAAATATGTTCTTCCCTTGCTCTGGATTCATACAGAATAGATGATTTATAAAAGCTGAGATACCCAAAATATCATTTAACATTAGATGAAGTTCCAGATTCAGAGCAGATTAATTTTACCTGGAATTACATCATCTGACTGCCTGAGGTCACGTGACCACCGATAAGAACAGCACAGTGTGCTGATTGGTCGAAATATTCCAGGTAAAATTCTTTTGCTCTGAATCTGGAATATTCATCTAATGTTAAGTGATGTTTTGTGTATCTCACCTTTTGTAAATCTTCTATTATAGTAAATCTGACTGATTGAAAATCAAGCAAGATAAATAAGTTTATTGTCAAAAATATTACATTTTGAGGTGGCGCCATATCTTAATGGTGTTAACCATGATACCTGTCATTTGGATAAGACATAAACATTTAGATCCAGTATTAGTTTTACCCTAATTCCTTTATTGTTTTGAACCACTGGACACAATTTCTCATGTTTTGTCTCTTTTCCTGCTTTCTGAAAGATTGCAGACTTGGCTTTTTTTTCTCGAGTTCCCATATTATTTTGTCCTCTCTTCCTTGATGGTTTTGAACTATCTTTTCCCCTCGTACTGGATCCATTTTCACATGTTTTCTCCATTTTGCTGCTTCCTGAAACATTGCATCTGCCCCTTTAACATAATCATTGTAAATAGTTGTACAGTAAAGGGGAACTATGATAACTTTCCTTGCCAGCATTGTGGTCTACAATATAGCTGCTTTATATAGTTAGTTATTTTGTATATTGTTAATTTTTCACATAATGTTGTTTATTTCTGTTGTTGATGTGTTTAGCCTGTATTGTTATATGTTAACCCTTAGCCTGCTAAGGGCAACTACAATAGCCTTTGCGTCCATTGTAAACCCAGATCAGAATGCGAGTAACTCCCAAGCTGATCAGGATTTACAATGTCTGGCTGCTCATTGGTCATTTCTCCAAAACACCCCTTTGTAACATAAATGGAATGGTCTTAATTTAAAGAAAGGACAGTCCATTATACATTCATAGCGGGCTAAGGGTTAATAATGACATTTTTGTTGATATTTATTATTCTTAAAGGGACACATGGCAGTCTTGCTGGATTTTCACCAACAATAATGGTCTTACTCCAGACGATACCTCACACGGGGGTTTTCCCAGTCACCTGATGTAGGTACAAGTATTCTTTACTGTTATCATGTTCGACACGGGCAAAACAGACATTGCAATCAGTGTTCCGCAACATTTATTTTCAGTGGAAAGATTAACCTACCTTGTACCGACTTAACTGATGAAATATGTAGGAGGAGTTGAGCGTACAAACTTTTTTTTAGAAAAACTTCAAAGTCATGTAATTCCGCCAAAATAAAATTCAACCAGAACGTCTTGACAATATGCGCTACTAAACATCATATTGATATTTTCTATATTTTCTACCAAGTTCCACGAAAATCAGATTGAAAACTTAGAAGAAGAACGAAAATGCTTTACATTTGAAAACTTCAAAGTCCCATAACTCTGCCAATAATCATGCAACTAAAATATCCTGACAATATGCGCTACTAGACATAATAGTGATCTTCCTATAAAGTATTATGAAAAAAGGACGAAAAATGTAGGAGATGAGCAAACAAACTTTTAAATTTAAAAACTTCATTCAAACTCCCGCAAAAATCATAAACAGGCTCAAGATTGTCGTGTGTCCCTTCAAGTGCTTTTACAATGTCTGTGACATGCTGTGTATATACTTGTAAATAAAAGTATGTGCTGAATGTCAGCAGTTCATTATTTGTTACAGATGGAATAGGATTTTATTTTTAAAAGAATTATTTTCTAAATGCATGATCTGTGTATCGCTCAGTTGCTTTTATCTTATATTATATTCTTATCCAACCTATCACTTGTATCTATTTAAAATCTATAGAAATAGTCAACTCCTTCTGTGTAAAATTGAGAACAATCTTGCATAGAAAGAGACACACAAATCACAATAAATTAAACAAAGATGACAAAATTTGGCATTTCGATGATAAAAGCAAAATTCAAAGATTTTAATTTTGAAATACCTATGATTTATAAAATTGAACTCAAAGCTTTTCTTGTTCAGAGTACAGTATTGTGTTTTACAATCATTTTCAGTGGAATTAGATTTGATTAGGACACCATGTGACTTCTACAATGCCAAATACTGTTTGGGCATTAATTATTTGTAGATAATTCCTGAGGGTGCTAAAAATGATAAAAAATGAAAGTGACTATTCAATCCTGCTACTATTCAATCCTGCTATTTCTTGTCGCCGCAACAATGGTGACCCAATTATTGTCCCTTTAATTTGTCATGTGGTGGGTTGAGGAGGACCATCCCAACATAAACTCCCTACCTCCTCCCCCGCATCTCCATCCCTTCCGACACATCCCATATTTATAAAAGCCTCCATGGTCGAGGGGTTGACGGCATTGTGTTGTGAATCTTCTCACCTCTTACCGCTGCTGGTTCGAATTTCACTGGGAGTTCGACTTGTCAAGTGAGAAAGTTGTTTCTTACGGTTGCAGGAGGTATACAGTACTGGTTCTATATCTTTCAAGATTTGTGGGGGAAAAATGGAGGGTATATTCATAAGTAAAAGCCTTTTCTGGCCTGTCTTGTTGTGATTAATCTCGGGTAGGAATATGAGTAAATATAATTTATAATTTTAGAAAAAGAGTTCTTAAATTTTTTATTTCCTACAAATCTAGCTAGTAGAAATTTTTCACTTGATCGCTTCAATAAAAAGTGGGAATAAATGAATTCTCCATAAATACTTTAAATAAAGATGTAAATATGACTTAAAGCAAATATGATTAAGGTAAATGGAGGGTGGTGTCGGGGACAGCATTAGTTTAGTGGTTGGTATGAATTATGTATTTTATCTTTGACAATCAGTTTTATTAAAAAAATGTTTTTGATAAGACATTTTCAATGCATATTTCTGCACCACAAACAATAGTAGTATTTCTCCACCGATTTTTTTATGCCATTTGAAAGGTGCATGAAAATTTGAAAAACAGGAGCCCCAAACAGTATTTAAAACAACATTGAACTAAATGTCGATTGCTAATGACATGTAAACATATATATTACTTAAAGAATGATGTAATGTTGAAAGCAAAAATGTAAATCTCGTCAGAAGTTTGGACCAGTAAATTAATTTACTTGCTGAATTTGTTAAATTGGACTTGTCAGTTACAATATACTTGCTGAAAGTGTTACAATATGCTTACACATGTTACAATATACATTATACCTTTATACGGTAAGCATTGCCTGTTGTCCAGTCTAGTTCATTACTTAAATAAAATATTGTTTAAATTAAATATACTTGCTGAAAGTGTTAAAATAATCATGTTAGGTCTGATATGTTACAAGATAATGTAATATTATAACCTGGAATACTTGTGATGACATATAATTATACATACTTTTGTTTGTGTTGTGTTGTTTTTCCTTAATTCCTAGTTTGTGTTCATGAAACTGTTTATTGACATTAGGTCCCCATGTGGTTGCCGGGGTAGAATACAACCACTGCAAATCCCGCTAGAGGCAGATGGGTAAGACCCCACTACATGTTCATTTTGTCATTTTTTATGCCCCACAAGGGTGGCATATAGTAGTCACACGGTCCGTCTGTCAGTCCCTTCGTTTGTCTGTACAATCGTGTCCGCTTAATATCTCTGACAATAATGGACGGATTTTCAAATAACTTGGCACAAATGCTCACCACAACAAGACGACGTGTTGTGCACAAAACCCAGGTCCGTGGTTCCAAAATCAAGGTCACACTTAGAGGTCAAAGATCAAATTGTGTCCGGTCAATAACTCTGGCATTCCTGGACGGATTTTCAAATAACTTAGCACAAGTGCTCACCACAACAAGACGATATGTCTTGCACAAAACCCAGGTCCGTGGTTCCAAGGTCAAGGTCACACTTGGAGGTCAAAGATCAAATTTTGTCCGGTCAATAAATCCGGCATTCCTGGACGGATTTTCAAATAACTGGGCACAAGTGCTCACCACAATAAAACAATGTGTCGCGCACAATACCCAGGTCTGTGGCTCCAAGGTCAAGGTCACACTTAGGGGTCAAAGGTCAAATCGTGTCGGGTCAATAACTCTGGCATTCCTGGACGGATTTTCAAATAACTTGGCACAAGTGCTCACCACAACAAGACAACTTGTCGCGCATAAAACCCAGGTCTGTGGCTCCAAGGTCAAGTCACACTTAGAGGTCAAAGGTCAAATCATGTCCGGTCAATAACTCTCGCATTCCTAGACGGATTTTCAAATAACTTTGCACAATTGCTCACCACAACAAGAGGACATGTTGCACACAAAATCCAGATCCGTGGCTCCAAGGTCAAGGTCACACTTGAGGTCAAAAGTCAAATCGTGTCCGGTCAATAACTCTGGCATTCCTGGATGGATTTTCAAATAACTTGGCACAAGTGCTTACCACAACCAAATGTCGCGCACAAAATCCAGGTCCGTGGCTCCAAGGTCAAGGTCACACCTACAGGTCAAAGCTCACTTCGGGGGCTTTTGTCACTTACTGTGACATTTCTTGTTTTATCATGCTCATTCAACGTTTTCTAGCCCCGTGTGGTTACGGGGCAAAGAATAGAGACACTGCAGATCCCGTTGGACGGGAAGACAGTGGGGTAGACACCCCCAACAAAATCATGTTCATTTTATCTTGTTCATTAAAGGTCTTCATCATGACCCCTGCATTGTTTCAGGTGCCATCTCGCTCATATCACTAGAGCTGTGGCAGAAAAACTATAACGTGGCTCCAGCGTAAATGGAATGTCTACAATAGCATTTGCAGCAAATCTGCAGTTCAGGGTGAGAAGGTACTAGGCCCGTTCCCCATATTTTATCTCGATGTACATGGAGGTTGAGCCTGGCATGTTCATTCCTGTTAGGCGCCATATAACCTTTCATGTGTTGGTGTGCTTTAAAACCCCAGTTCAATTAAATTCAAGGTTTTCTTCATGTCACCGTATATGCAAATGTGGAAACGTGGCTCCAGTGTAATTGGGGTGTCTACAATAGAATTTGCAGCAACTCTGCAGTTCTGCAGGTTTGAAGGTTCTAGGTCCATTCTCCATATTTTAACTAGATGTAAATGGAGGATGAGCCTGGCATGTTCATCCCTGTTTGGTGCCATATGACCTTGCTTGTGTTGGTGCGCCGTAAAACCCCAATTCAATTCAATTGACATTAGGCTTTATTAGTTGACCATTACGTTGTTAATGGTGTTTCAATGCTAGTCTTAAAAGAAATGTTACAGAAAGTGACCCCGAAAATGTTTACTCATTTGACCTTTTAGATACAGACCTGATTCATGCAGGCGACGTGTGAAGTTTCATGAAATTCCCTTCAGTACTTTCAAACATGATTGTTTCGGGCGGAAGGACGAACGGACAAATGGACGGTGCGATTACTATATGCCCAATTCCTTCGGGGGCATAACATTTCCTTTGGGGGCATAAGAAGGTATGGAGACTCTATTCGAGGAAACACTCGAGTGTGAATCTTTATAGCACTGCATCCCCGTGTGGTTACCGGGGTAGAATACATCCACTGCAAATCCCGCTAGAGGCCGAGGGGACACCCTGTTCATGTCGATTTTATCATTTTTTATCATGCTCATTCAAGGTCTTTATCATGACACCGCGTATGCAAATGTGGAAACATGGCTCCATCGTAAATGGAGTGTCTCCTATAGAATTTGCAGCAACTCTGCAGTTCTGCAGAATGTTCTAGGCCCATTCTCCATATTTTTATCTTGATGTAAATGGAGGATTCATTCCTGTTAAGCGCCATATAACCTTTCATGTGTTGGTGCTCCGTAAAACCCAATTCAATTATAACACTGCATTGCAGCCTTTAGTCTTGATAAGAATTCAGTACTAAATGAACTAGTTATTTATTGTTAGAACGTAGATGATCGTTACAGGGAGAACACCGGTGGCTCCACAGTCCACATCATTTCCTGTGCAATCCAAGTCATGCCTTGCGTCAGACAGGTGTAACACCTGCAAGGCTTCATTTAGCCTGGACGTTGATATTTATTTACTATCATGCGTTTATACGTGTTCCTATTTATTTACTCGTTACGTTATTTGTTCACCTCAGTGTTATTTGTTCACCTCTCCGTATTATTTGTTCACCTCAGCGTTATTTGTTCACCTCAGTGTTATTTGTTCACCTCAGTGTTATTTGTGTTATTTGTTCACCTCAGTGTTATTTGTTCACCTCAGTGTTATTTGTTCACCTCAGTGTTATTTGTAGTGTTATTTGTTCACCTCAGTGTTATTTGTTGTTATTTGTTCACCTCAGTGTTATTTGTTCACCTCAGTGTTATTTGTTAACCTCAGTGTTATTTGTTCACCTCAGTGTTATTTGTTACCTCTGTCAAGGACTTTTGAAAAGAATCCTTGCCTCTGTTGCGTTTCAATCAACTTTTTCAGATTATTTTTGGCTTAAACCCAGGCTAGTCTTCATTGAAAGACTCCTAGTATAAGGAAATGACTTGCTACACCATGTTACATTACACTTGTGTCTCCTACAAATCATTGGGAGAAAAAGTATGCAAATATGCGTATATTCATATCCATTCATATTCATTCATGGCTTTGACGTTTATTGTAGTGTAACATATTTTGTTAGATTGCTAAATAGTTATATGCAAGATACAAGATTGTATTAACCAATTAAGGGCCCTCAGAGGGGCAAGTAATTTAGTACGGTGATTGCAATGATTGGTAAGTAACAAACAAACAATGACAAAATAAACCAGAGCACATACACTGAGCAGAGTCGCCTAAACTATAATCACACCAGTAATTTTATATTACTTATAATGAGGCCCCGGGTTCAATCCTCCGTGGTGCCACTGAGTTTCGTCGGTGTGTTCTTGGGCAAGACACTTTTCCTTAGTCTCGTCCGTCGGATGGGGACGTAAACCGGGCGGTCCCGTGTATCGGTCTATCCTCCGAGCACGTTAAAGAACCAAAGGAATCTATTCGATAATAAGAGTAGGGCACGGTTCCCGGATTCCTATGTATCCTTCCCCACTCTCTGGGGCGGCTCTAAATAACCTTTACTGTGTTGATAAGCCGTTAAACAACATTCAATTCAATTCTTGTTATGACTATTAGGGTTAATTGTGTTTTTTTAAAAGACTGTATTAAGTAAGTACCTAATGCTTTCAGAATGTGTATATTTTCACAAGATAATAGCCAAATAAGTTACTGGTACAATGTTCACACAATCTATGTTCAACAGGAGTATTAGTATATCTACCAGTTTCGATTTTAAGTCTATGGGAACTTAGACGAAATTTAGCAATGGCATATGTGTTTATACCTTGGCAACCACACCGAGATAACCTACGTAAATAAGCTCTGGTAATTGTCATTTACAATAATAAACTACTTAAGCTAGTAATTGTCAATTGCAATGATAGTGCAGGTGCTGCTCAGCATCCACTTGATCAAAAACAAAACAAAAAACTGCGCTCCATGACAAATCTCGAGTAAATGCATGCATGCAGTTTCCTCTACAGTCTGATTTTGATCGGCTGCTCAGGTAAATAAAAACAACTATGAACCAAGGAAATAAGGAAATCATATACACTCGGTACATTTGAAAACGAAACATTTGGTATTTTTTTGAATTTCTACAGATGTTAAAGAAACCTCGTTCAAAATGTATTTTAACTGAAAGAAGTAGAGCACATCTTATGCAACTGTTTATCGCCACATGTTAACCTTTGGGACAAAGAGACATGTGTACTAACATAAAATACAATCTTGATTTGAACAAAAACCAGCGGACTGAAAACATCGAAATTCAAAAACGTTGCGTTTTCAAATGTACTGAGTATATATGAGAATCCTGGATTCGAAACCTTCGTTGTCACCTGAACATAATAGGCATCGACTGTCCCAATCTGAACACCATCCTTCAACTGAGGTAAGAGGGATTAAGTAACCAGGAAACAAACAAAAATGCATGACCGTAAGTCGGAAGGTCCGTAAATAAAGTTGCAAAAAAAATAGCATGTAGCATTTCATTAAACATATTGAACAGTTGGGGTGTTGAACCTGACCTCTGGCGTAGGGGTCAGACCCTGGATTAAAAACCTTAGTTTGCATTTATACATCCTGGCTGGCTAAGTATGAACACTCCTTCGACCGATGAAGGTCTAGGAGTTTATGGAGTAAATGACAGTAAGTCCCCTCCCAGCTGACCACGTATGACAATAAGTCCCTCCCAGCTGACCGCGTATGACAATAAGTCCCTCCCAGCTGACCGCGTAGGACAATAAGTCCGCGTATGACAATAAGTCCACTCACAGCTGACCGCGTATGACAATAAGTTCCCTCTCAGCTGACCGTGTATGACAGTAAGTCCCCTCCCAGCTGACCGCGTATGACAATAAGTCCCCTCCCAGCTGACCGCGTATGACAGTAAGTCCCCTCCCAGCTGACCGCGTATGACAATAAGTCCCCTCCCAGCTGACCGCGTATGACAATAAGTCCCTTCCCAGCTGACCGCGTATGACACTAAGTCCCTTCCCAGCTGAACCGCGTATGACAATAAGTCCCCTCCCCTTGGGAGGAGGATCCTTTCGTCAAAATGAAAACTTATAAAATGTAGGAAATTTCATTAACAATATTGAATAACGCGGTTTAAAGTTAATAATTGAATTTGGCCTTGACTTCTGGTCCCAGGCTAAGACCTTGGATTTAAAACCTTCGTTGCCATCTAGGTATTCTATGCCTCCTCTGTGTCAAATATTAACAGACTCCCTCAGTACAAAAAAAATGTTGTCAAAACATGTTGATATGTGGGTTGAAAGTAGTGCTATCGGATATGAGGAAAAAAATATTGGCGTATGCTCGATGCACATGAATTGTATAGATTCAAATATTTGAAGGATTTTTTATTTGTTTACGGCGTTTTAGTAACTGTTACTTTTAGAACAAGCTTGATGTAAATATGGCGTGTTAATCTGTTTGAGTTATCTCTTCTATTTTACAATACACTTTCCGAGTAATCAAAAAAAGATTACTTTTAGAATAATTCTGCAGGCAAGTCCCTGTTGGAAATATCTCATATTTGCTCTAAGTTATTGGTAAAACCTATGTGTTTAATAAATGGAATTTGTAATTGAGTACTAATTGTTTATTCTCATATTTTTTCGGGCACAAATAACATGTTTATTTGCCAACTTTCCATAAACGTCTCTCTCTCTCTCTCTCTCTCTCTCTCTCTCTCTCTCTCTCTTTTTGTTGTAATTGTAACAAATGCCATTTGAAAGTATTTTTTCATACCATGTAGAGCACATTGCTATGATCGGAGAACTTGTTTATTTGTTTATTTTGTCATCAACAGAAGAAATGGAGATAATTCGATCAGTTGTTGCAAAAAATATACCTGCGTGGTAATATCGAGAGATCTACCTCCGGTGTCAATATCCGGTCTGTACGATTAATTCTGGCAATAAATGGCTAGCAATTACGACCGAATGCGCATAATCAGATTATCGATGGTCAGTTTTACCATAGGAATCACGGACCTAATAACAAACAGATTGGAAACTTCCTATCTGGAACAATGAAGAAGGCAACATATCACGTGGAACGTTAACTTTTCCTTCTAACTCCTCTCTTAAAAATCATTGATTTTGATGAGAATACATTCAAAAGATTCATAATGAATAGCAAAATTATTGAATAGCAAAATGGGATTACACTAATTCTTTTTGTTTTCAAAATAAGAAATTGTATAAAAAGCTGTTTAAAGTTAAAACTATCATGAGTTTTGGCTTTTCCCTTAAAAACCAAGCAACCGACATAGTGAAACTTTCATATATAGACAGTCCACTCACTTTTTCCCTGGTAGAACCAGTACTATATACTCCCGCCATTCGTAAGAATCGACACTTGCTCACTACAAGTAGAGCTCCCACCTGGAATTCAAAACCGCAACAGTTAGAAGCGAGACGATTTCAAATCCCGGCCACGGAGGCATTGATAACCGATTTGAATTGAAATAAATGCAAAGTTGATCGTATTTTCTATATAATAGTTTACCCTATATATCCAAATATACATGATTTACACCGATCATATGTGATGCGCCGTATAAGTTTTTATCAGCACATGTCATTATTAAGGTCAGTAAAAGTTGTTATTAAGTTATGGAGTCAAATCGTTAACCATCACGCTTGCTCAAATGCCTCGGGAATTGTTATCATATCCCAAGCATTCAAACACATCAGTGATCAGATATAAAACCATGAAATATTTCATCTGGCTTAAAATAATACACACGAGCATCAACGGTCATTGATAAGACTTAATTTATCTGTCAGATATGTAAACATGTGTATACAATATCAACTAACAACTTACTTTTCATGCAGAAGCCAATCAGGATGGTAATTTTGCAGAAAACATACCTCATTCTAAAACAGGAGCAGAGATAGTTTAGCATCTTGATTACGCCTATTTTTATTACCTATACAGTTCGTTGGGGTGTATAGAATCATCGGTAGTAAAGAATCAATTTCTGTTTAAATTCAGTTTTCTCAACTCCAGCGCTTTAGATTATTTTAAAATGTTCCAGACTTGAAGATATATCATATAAGTACACCTTTCAGAAATCAAAGCACTGAACGTGCTGAATGCGGCGGGGTTTGTGTAACTGACAAAATCTGAATAAGATGAACATGCCACGAATAACAAAGTGCAGGAAAAATAATAGAAATGGGAGGAAATAGCGCCCGACGCGAGTTGTTCTTGCAATAGTTGCATTTTGTCAATTGATATAGCGTTCAGATCCGGAATGACCCTCTATCTTTATATTCTTGCACAACTAGATCCAGAACTCTACAATCTATGAAAGTTTTGATCGAATCCGATCTTAAATACAGGAGATATAACGATAACAAGATTTCTATATATCCTATATTCCAACACAATAACAATCCAGTGTTGTCTAAACATGTTTCTTCATTTCGTCTTATCATTAATAATATTTCACTGAGATCGTGAATCATTAAAAAACTTTCGAAATAGTTGTTGCTATACAATTATACATAATAAAGCAATAATCGTGTTGTTTTCACGTTCTGTCTGAAGAAAAAATCAAATAAAACAACGCCGTAACCAGAACGTTTTCCCCCAGCATGATAAACTATTTTATTAGGTTAAACAAGGCAATTCTGAAGACACAATTTATATATTGTCATCTGGAATATTAGTGTTTTCCTTTTACATATATAGCTCGTCTTAGTTAAAGTCAGTTCTTCTCATTACATTCAGTTCATGCAAACCTGGAGGCACTATTTATCTACGCGGAGGCATATCATTTGAATGCTGTTCGGCTGCCACTTTTGTGCTATTTTTAGCTCAGAATTCTGGCCAGCCTTCAATATTTGGTATACCATTCTGTTAACATTGCAGCGGGGGAGTTCCCCGCCGCAAAAAACGATTCTTTACTGACCAAATGAAGTGTGTTTTTGAAATGAAAAATTCATACTGTCACAATAAACTAAGATCTGAATATATATGTAATAACATACTTTAGAGACAAAAGTCAAAATGTAATCATCAAATTAGTTAACTTTATAAAGTTTGGCACTTCTAGAGAAACAATGATATCCTTTAAATATTAGTGTAAAATAATTTCAGAAAATTTCCTATTATACAAATACAAGAGTAAATCTATATCAAATACTAAATAGATGTTTTCCTTTCATTTTAAGTTTAGACGTTTTACCCAAGTGATTTTATACCCACTGTACCCGACAGTTTTAGAAAAAGAAAAAAAAAGAAACACTAAATTAAGGTTTAACTATAATAGCAAATACAGATATAAAAATCGAACAGGAAAAGCAGCATTCAAGGACGACAGCCAATCACAAACACACACATAAACAAATAACACATTTAAAGATAAATAAAAGGCTAAATAAGACATCACAAACACAAACGGGTTGACTTCGTAAGATCCTTGGTCATGATCACTTCATACTATCTTTGTTAAACGTGTTAAAATGTTTATCAAAAGAGGTTATGACAATATCATTTTGCAACGCGTTGCATGCTTGATGGTGGACCCATTTACAGTTCGCCACTATGGTTCCTATTTAATTGTGCGATGACCGGACAGGCTGTGGACCCTATGATGCCGTCTACCTAAAACACAAAGGGGTTGACAAGAGGGCTACCGCCGTGGAACGGTCATTGGCAAAAAAGGCCGCTGGGAGTTTAAACCAGGTTCTAAGGTGCACCAAACCTCACACTTTACTGTCAACCCAATAAAACGGGACAGTGTAAATAAAGTAATCCCCCCACGAACTATTCTCTAACCAACAAGGCAGCATTAATAGGCAATATAAGACTGCAGACAAACATCTAACGTCACCGTCATTTTGGGCTTTAGGTAGACGTCATCACAGGGTCCATAGCCTGTCCGGTCCTCGCACAATCAAAGAGGAAAGCATAGTGGCGAACTGTAAATGGGTCCACCACCAAGCATGCAGTGCGTTGTAAAATGAAAGGGTCATAACCTCTTTTGATAAACCTTTTAACAAGTTTAACAAAGATAGTATGAAAGTGAGAATGACAAAGGATCTTACGAAGTTTGTAAATCACGTCACCATAGAAGTCAGGTTGTGATAGTCCTTGTCGCAGAAGAGTTTTTAAATTACTTTTATATTTGGAAAGAAGATCAGGGTTACGATAATAAAAGTTTGCAAAGGTTTTACGAAGTTTATGGTAACGGTAACCCTGATGGAGTAGCTTTTTAGTTACACAAAGATTATGAATATTAAAGTCGTCTACTCGACTACAAGCTCTAGAAAAGCGAATAAGTTGAGACACATAGACCCCATGTAGTGGGGCAGATTGGTGAAAAAATTGTGCATTGTTTGACAAAAGCACCAAACTTTGCACATAGCTAGACAATACCATACTGAAAACAATTGGCTATGGACCCACACCAGATTTTTCAAAATGGCCGCCAAATACATAATCAGTGAACCTATATGTATCGGGTTTTAACAACATATATTATGGCAATCGCAACACATTCCGGAAAATAAAATGATAGACTAAGGGTCTTGAAATACAATTTGGGTATATATTAAGTTCAAAATGGCTACCATTTTCAAAATGGCCGCCAAAACATGTTGAAAATAGTAAAAAGTGTAATTCGTTTAATAGTTGTTTGTAAGAAAGTAATTAATATGTTGAATTTGTTCACTCAGTTTTCTTGGCATAGTATTTGTTTGTTATTATTGCAATACAGGGTTATTTCGAGGCACTCTATGGTTAATGTGTTCAGGGATTTACACGTTTAAATCAAATTTCACTTCGGATTTACTTTACGTTTTCTTCAGCCTTTGGAATTTCTGAAGGGTACTTACTAAACTAATTTTCTTATAAGAAACTGTCGGTTCAATATATATTTATAAAACCCTAAAATACAATGACTTGGTAAACGTTATTTACAAGACAAAACAAATAAACAAAACCTATACGCTAAGACAATTTATGCTAACGGGTTAATGTCACATAACCGCCGGCCGTCCGTGATCGTAAAGTGTTTATGTCTTAATTAATTAAATAACGATATTGCAGTATTTTACTTTATTAATCTCAGACTAGAGCAGACTCAACTAGCCTAAACTCTCTTTAAAACTAACTAACCCAAACTAACTAAAGCATACAGAAAATAGACGCGTTTATATACAAAATACGAACGTGCAGAATTCATGGACTTGCAGATGCAGGGTCAAACTATTGACCCCCCTAAACGTCAATCATGTTCCTATCTTTGGTGATTGTACCAATACAAAACAATTTGATATTTTAATTGTTGTGAAAATACAGCATCATATGATGATCTGACATTACCATTTTATGATGCAACTGTTTGCATATTCAGCTATAGAAATGTCAACTGATACGTGATATTATCCTACATTCTACTAGATGCAAGTTCCATGTATATTGCACAAAACTCTTAAAGGTACAGCGACTTTATAATATTTCTATATTATCAAAGCATGCATTAAATTCATTTACTAATACATTTGTTTAATTAAATTATTACTGTATTGATTTAATTAAACAATCGATGACAATCATCAATCAATTAATCAATTAATTAAGATAATTAATTAACCCAGGTACCATTATGTTACATTAACTGTGTCTAAACTATATAGTTGCTGAGCAGAAACAATGAAATTGGCCTGAAACCCAATGTGAATATCATAATGGCATCTTCGTATTTAAAATGGAGGCATTACAACAAACTGAGACTTGTTTGAGGACTATAGATGGATCAGTGCCCTTATGTCAATTACGACACTGCAGATAACACATACATCAGGGAATTTTCATCACGTGATTACCATACTTATGGTAAACCTGGCTAACAGTTATTTGAAGTGTGAGCAAGGCATGCCTTACCATTTGAGTATTGCACATGACGATCATAAAGAGCAACCGAAAGTTCGCAATTGCAGTACTGTTCAGTTACACTTTAAATCTTAAAATTAGTCATCTCTGTGTGTGAGACAAACTTCATTAGTATTGTCTCATAAATACCCAATGAACTAGCTCACAAGCAGAAATATAAGATTGTGAAAGAAGATGAAGGTGCAGTAGGTACTGTAAACACATCACAGCTTCCACATTGGTTATTGTAATAATTCATCAAGCGCTGCCTATGAAATGACTGATCTTTTCCATCATGAAAGTTAAAGATGTTCGCAAGACAGTTTGAGTGACACAGTAGAGGAATTAGAAAATATATTCAAGGACAATATTGAGGATGTACTGGTACTTGACTTACGTTACATAGACGACTCTCGTGTGACAGAATTGCTCAGCAAATAGGTAAATTATGTCATGCAAAGCATGACACGTTCATGACACGTCTGTTATAGAGCTTATAGATGACATAACCAAGTCTGTCTTCAAACAGATAAACCAGAACATGTTTTCTTTCCTCAGTGGTCACCAACTTACAACAGATTCTATAACTTGCTTTCTCTTCTCGCATATATTTGTATCATATTAAGTTCCGATTAACGGCGGAGTAGGGTGTCTCAAACGTTACTGGATTTTAATCAGATCATACGAGCTGCCTTAAAATGCCTTTTAATGCTTGCAAAACATTAGTAAGTATGATTAGCAAGTTCTTTTATACATTGTTGAATGTCACTTGCAGAAGGTTTAGTAGGTGATGGCCATCATGCAAAACAAATCAGAGCTATGGTTAACTGGCATAGCAATCGGTTGCGATAGAAGAGAAACTAAAACACGTTCAATAAAACAGAGATGAAGATGTGTCTTGTATCAGACAACGAGCATCTGATACTGATCTGGATCATTGCACTAAGATGATACGATATAATGCGTGTGTTGCATGTGGCATGTGTCAAACAATACTTCGTTAAACGTATGCTATATACAGTAGACACAGACGTTGTAGTACATGCAGTAGCAATGGTACAGTAAATACAGTTATATGAGTCATGGGTTAGTAATCAAGTTAGGTTCTTCGTTGCACACTGTATTGCCTATTCATTCGTCTACCCCAGCCTTGAAAGTAGTGCACCGAGTGATATGTGTGGAAACAACATCATCCTCAGTAGAAAGAGCTGGAGTATACGAATTAGTGCTACCGAGTTCCAGAGATAAAACATTGACGTAATGTAGGCGTCAAACAATAATTACATTATTAGCTGCTTTATCAGCAGGAACCAAAACACATTTGTTATGAAATTCTTAAATTCCCGATTTTAAATTACGAAAGGAAAATCTAGGTCTCGGAGGAAGTAAAGAGGGGTTAGCATTATAAAAGTGAATATGTGTATCTATAATTTTAAAAAATGACTTTTTCTAAGTAGAAAATGAGTTTGGGACCGCAATTTATACTAAAATTCTCAATGGATTGTGCGATCTCAGCACGTCAGGCATTAAAATCGATAGTTGAAGGTAATCTATAATTAGGACCTTTCGAAAACAGATGCCGGATACGTTTATTAACAATATCAAAATTACCAGTGATGACATGATCTGCTGGAGTATAGCAAAATTTTGATGTGTTACATTCACATTCCTTTAGGAGTGCTATTTAATATATCAAGGTCAAAACACATTTCGTTGTAGTTGAAAATCATATCTCTAATAGGTTGTTTATACTTATGACAAATTACATGACTTTCTGAAGCCTTTATATATTATTAGGGCTAAAATAGACGAAACAATAAAGAGACACAAATAAAGACATCTCCGCCAAATGTACTAGATAGGAAAGACACATACAACTAAAAGACGAACATGTAAAATATAAGACGTCATTGTAAAGTAAAGCATTATTGCTAATACACGTATACAAACGACAGAAACATTGAAAACATCACGTATACAAACCGTATACAAACGACAGAAACATTGAAAACATCACGTATACAAACGACAGAAACATTGAACACATCACGTATACAAACGACAGAAACATTGGAAACATCACGTGTACAAACGACAGAAACATTGAAAACATCACGTATACAAACGACAGAAACATTGAAAACATCACGTATACAAATGACAGAAACATTGAAAACATCACGTATACAAACGACAGAAAACGTATACAAACGACAGAAACATTGAAAACATCACGTATACAAACGACAGAAACATTGAAAACATCACGTATACAAACGACAGAAACATTGGAAACATCACGTATACAAACGACAGAAACATTGGAAACATCACGTATACAAACGACAGAAACATTGAAAACATCACGTATACAAACGACAGAAACATTGGAAAAATCACGTATACAAACGACAGAAACATTGAAAACATCACGTATACAAATGACAGAAACATTGGAAAAATCACGTATACAAAAGACGGAAACATTGAAAAAAACACACACAAAAAAAAGAATTATAGTTGCAAAATTAAAAAGAAATTTCTAAAACAACATACACAAAAGAATATAACCGTTCTGCTCGTCGACGCCTAACAGGCAGTCGTCATACAGATACATAAATTATGTTTAAATGAACTCTTTCAACAATGCCAATCTCAGCCATCACTGTTTTGTTAACAACCTGAAAACCCAAAACTCATACTACAGTCACCTACCCTCGTAGCTCCCACACAGATCAACCAAAACCACTCAAAACAGTTCACCGCCAGGTTGTTGGTATTCTTATGGGTACTTACTGTGTGCCACTTGTCGCAGATTTGTTTTTATACTATTATGAAAGAGATTTTAAGTTGAGTTTGACACCTGCTACACAGAGTGACATTAATGATGCGTTTGGTAAGACATCTCGATATCTAGATGACATACTCAATATTGATAATCCGTTCTTTGCTCATATGGTCACTAACATTTTTCCATCAGAGCTCACGCGGAATAAAGCCAACAGTTTGGATTTGGATACTATAGCAGCATTCATCGACCATCATCTGTCTATTTCTAGTGATTGTATATGTACTAAAATCTATGATAAGGGAGATGACTTTAACTTTGACGTCGTAAACTATCCACATTGGGATGAGGATGTGCCTCGTGCTACGTCATACGGAGTGTATACCTCTCAGATCATTCGTTTTACTAGAGCTTGTACTGATGTTAAGAACTTCAATGATCGAAATTAAGTCATTACAGGTAAACTTCTTCAGCAACGTTTTCGTTATCACGAACTGCGTATATCGTTCTCAAAATTATATTGCCGCAACGAAAACCTACTGGAGTAATACAACACCAACCTTAAAACATTTCTGTGAGTAGGAATATCACAACCTTTATTTTATTGAGATAATTTCTATAAACGCCAGAAGTTAAAGTGACATGACTGGTTTCCTGACCACTTTACAAAATTAATCAGGACAGGAAATTCGCCACAAAGTATTGCAACGCACTTAATGTTTAGTGGGGCAACCTCCTGGGACTCGAAGATTGTACCTGCTAAAACCCGGACAAAGGAAGGCATGAACTTTCGTTTCAGTTTTTTTTTTGGTCGTACCCTAGATTGGTTTTCTCTGGCTGCAACAACTGTGGTTGTTCAATACAATTCTGGATACATACTGATACACTGTCTTGTCAATTTCGGCAGGATAATAATTTAAGCTTATCTGTAGACCTTGTTGCCCACTGACCGTTGCAAGTCTGAACTACAAGAGCTAGATGTCTACTAGTGTACATAAGGTTACAGTCATATACCAAGTTCGTTCAAATGGTGAACCTGGTGTCAAAATTGGTCCCACCATGAGGATCCAAAGTTAGTTTATCGTGGTTTATAAGAAAAGCTTTTAAAAAAAATCTTCTTCACATTTTCTAACCGTTTATGTGTTACAGAAATGCTCAGTATACCCTTTACTATCAAGTTTGTTCAAATGAAATTGCCAGGATGAAAATGGCGCTTACTTGATGTGGATGCTTCTTTTTTTCTTTTTTTTTTAGATCAATCAGTCTCAATTGGCCGCCCTTACAAAAAAATAGCCTATCCTTATGAAACTTGATCAGGATTATTTTCGTCATAGCTTAAAAATGCAGCTTATACCTCAGCCTGATCAGAATACTAAAATTAATGTTGTTTTTGTAATTCTCTGACCTGCCAAATCTCCGGATAAAATCCGGTATATTTCAGTCGCTCCTTTTCCAGCAAAACAAAATTTTCATGATTTAACAGCTATACTTCTACAGTTTATCAGCTATTTCCCGAATTGGTCCTGTTACGCTCCCTAGTCAGACGAATATATACAAGTGTCGAATCAGTGGGGGTCATCCGTGTAATGCACTGACTGAATATACAATTAACACCTAAGGATATAATTAGTTCTTCCGTGGCATAATGCAGCAGTATCTGTGATTTCTTTAATTGGTCAGCCTAACAGAAATAGCAAGCGTGAGGAACTAGCAACTCATTGTGTGTGGTACCACTATAACAGCTGCTGCTGTGTACGATGATTATAATTTGTAGAGTTGACTTTGTATTTGCATTTAGCACGCATTTGTGTAGAAAAGTAAGTGCACTTTCATAAAAAAACAATTGTGGTAGAAACTAAACCACGTCTTTCTAATCGAATTACTATGCTAATTTATTATTTTCTATAACTATCAAACAAATCAAATTAATATTAAATGCATAAATGATTTACATTTTCGCTTTAAAAAAGAAGTGTGGAAATCAAGTCACGCGCTCCAAATTTCCATTTAAAAAGTTCTTCGCGCGTTTTAAATTTTAAAAATCTCAGGATTTTGAGTTAAAATGTTTTGGCAGGCTTGAATTCTGCAATGTACAAGTGGTCTATACCAGAAGAGCGTTCATAAGAGCGTTCATAAGAGCGTTCACATCGGCCTCTTGTTCACACTGGGATTAAGACCCTACACAAGAAGTCAGTGCAGCAACAGAGTGGACAGACAGATTATTCAGACTTTGGTTCACTGTGAAATCAAGCTTCCCATCATGGCAAGTTTAGCCTGAAAGGGGCGAAATTCAGTTACAAATGCAATTTTCCTGAAAGAAGATTGCAGTTGATTTCGTAAAGGCTGAACGTGCTGACAAATACTCTCATGCATATATTATACATGTATGTATTCCAAAAGCCTACAACAGTTTATCACTGGTACCATTCCAAGTCCTGGCACCATCCACTTACGAAGTTCATGGTTCATTGTATGGTCACAATTATGGAAAAGAACGCCCTATTACTTTGGTTTTTCAAAATCCCAAATCTACGTTCATATTAGTTGCACTCCTCGGTGATCACGTTTCACTGAAGAAGTGGTTTGCTTGTTTGAATGGTGTTTTACGTCATGTATAAGCACATGTTAGACCATAATAAGATCGTCGATTGTTTTTGTGGTAGAGGCAGACAACCCCATTTTTCCTGGGTAGAACCAGTACTGTATACCTCCCGCCATCCGTAAGAATCGACAGGGATGGCGGGAAGTATACGTACTGGTTAAGAAAAAGGTGTAATCGTGTTTTCATTTGTATCATTATTTGTATTATGTATTAATATTCTCATAAGAGTAAAATATTGTTTGGTCTTTATGTAAAAATGTCTTACATTTAATATTAGTCTTAGCTGCAAGTCATAATTTCTGTGTTTTCTCTTTAGATAGTTACCAACACAGATTATACAATAATTCTTCGTTTTCGATGAATGCATGCTTGTACACGTTGTTTTTCTTTGTTGGCAGAAACTGTCGTAGTACTGGATCTTGATCATGGAACAGCTAAATCTGGGGGCATCGTTCAAACAAAAAACACCTGGCCTGGAATCCAACGATTATTCAAACTATTTTTAGATTTGAGTTCTAGTACTCTAATTTCGTTCACACATATTCCCATGATCTTAAAAGATAAACAATCCTTTGAAGTTACTATTTATCAGTAATTATCATATTAAAACACAGCAGCTTGCTTTGGATGTTTATACTTTAAACTTATTGAAATATTATTTGTAATGGTTGGTGAATTCAAGGCCAATTGTGATACGCGCGTGCAGTTATTCTATACATTTTTGGTTGAATGAATGCTCTTATTTCTAAAACTAACCTGATTGGTATTTGCCAATTGATACGTACACGTGTAGACCTGGGTCCATATTCATCAAGCTTCTTAGCAATATCTTAAGTCAAATTTTATCAATTTGTTCAAACACTATTTTCTATCAGTTTAGTGAGGAAGTGTCGATTCTTACGGATGGCGGGAGGTTTACAGTACTGGTTCTATCCAGGAAAAGTGGGTGGTCTGCCTCCACCACAGAAAATCAACCGTCATATATAACCTGACAGGTGTTGAAAATGACGAAAAACACCAAACAAACAAACAAACAAATCTATCAGTTTAAGAAATTTTCTTAATGTTGCTAATACGTTTATGGAAAGCATACAGCTAAATATTTATCTTAAAATATATGGTTTGTAGTATCCCTGAGAGGTAAATAAGGATATTTAAAAATATGTAAACATCTTAAATTTCGACTTAAGTAATATTTCCCGCATGAGTTGCTTTATGATTACGGACCCTGGCCAGTTAGCCTATGCCATTGCTTATTTGAAATAATTTACCACTAGGTAAACAATGGCACTTTCTGTATAAAACTTATAAATCAAACTTCCTAATATACGTAAAATGTGTGTTTTGAAGTGTCTGTATTCAGTGAATTCAAAATTTCCAGTTTGATCATTTCATCTACTTAAATTATTCTTTTATCATCACATCGTCAACATCATGTTTCATGAATTACTGTAAACATTGCATTCTATATCGACATTACTCAATCATCGTCATCATCATGTTTCATACGTAGTACGTTAAATATGTAGGTAGGTTCTAGGGTGCACCAAACCTCACACTTACCCTACTGCCATTCCAGTAAAGTGTAAATAAAAAGAAATCCTCGCCATGAACTGAATTCTAACCAACAATGCCTCATTAATAGGCAATATAAGTAAAACACAAAGATGCTCTGTATATATAAATACAAAAAAGCAACAACAATAGCCTTGAAATCCACAAAGAAGGCACTGAAACCAGAGCAACAATAGAACAAACCATTGAGGGCACGACAAGACAAGATTGCAGACAAACATCAAATGTTACCGTCCTTTTGGGCTTTAGGTAGACGTCATCATAGGGTCCACAGCCTGTCCGGTCATCGCACAATTAAAGAGGAAGCATAGTGGCGAACTGTAAATGGGTCCACCATCAAGCATGCAATGCGTTGCAAAATGATAGGGTCATAACCTCTTTTGATAAACCTTTTAATAAGTTTAACAAAGATAGTCAACCCGTTTGTGTTTGTGATGTCTTATTTAGCCTTTTATTCATCTTTAAATTGTTCTTTGTTTCTGTGTGTGTTTGTGGCTGACTGTCGTCCTTGAATGCTGCTTTTCCTGTTCTATTTTTATATCTATATTTGTAAATGACGTCACCATAGAAGTCAGCTTGTGATAGTCCTTGTCGCAGAAGAGTTCTTAAATTACGTTTATATTTGGAAATAAGATCAGGGTTACGATAATATCAGTTTGCAAAGGTTTTACGAAGTTTATGATAACGGTATCCCTGATGGAATAGCTTTTTAGTTATACAACGCTTACGAATATTAAATTCCTCAACTCGAGTACAAGCTAGAAAAACGAATAAGTTGAGATACATTGACCCCATAAGAATGGATAATTAACAATATCATAATCAAAATCATCTCTCTTATCATATATTGTGCTATTAATTAGTTCACTATTTTCAATGGAGAGATATAAATCGAGAATAGACGTGTCAGTATCGGAAATATTAGCTTTGTTCTTTTGGGTATATATTATTGACCATAGTTGTCAATGTTCAATATGTCATCCAGATACCGAAAGGCTTCAATAACATCTGCCTGGGTATTTAGTGAAAGGCTCAACATGAACTCTCTTTTATAGCAACATAAAAACAAATCTGCGACAAGGGGTGCATAGTTCGTACCCATAGGGATACCAACAATTTGGCTATATAACCCATTAAAGAAGTTTCCGAAATGACTAAATTTAAAGCTGCTAAAATGGACTGGAGGCGATCTGGGAGAGTAACTGGTGCCTATACTAAAAGAAAAGTCGCATATAATATGCTTCAGCTCCATTTAAAACCTGTGCATGAATTTAATAACCGCGTATGACGTTCGGGTCAATTATTGTTTATAAAAAAATGTTGAACTGGAAAACACGACGATTCGGTGTATTGTTGTTGCTAAATCATCAATATTAGTTCATACGGGTTCTAAATTGCTAGCAGTTGTACATATGATGAAATGAAGGTGTAAACTAGATCACAAAACAAGAATAATTTAGTATAGCCTTAAATGACTTACTGATTTATGCATCAAAAACTAGCCGAGTCGCCGAGTTTCTCGACCAAACTATTTCAGTAGTTTCACTCAGCTCTCTTTTTTACACTTTAATCCAATGTTTCAGCGCAATTAAATCGTTTTTTTTTTATGGGGCATAGTTTTGTGTATAAGCGCATTGAATCTGCAACTGAAATATTAATTCTATTGGTTTTACTCGTATTTAGATTGACACCCATTGTTTTTCCAGATCGCCTCCAGTAAAGCAAAACATTCTGGCGATATATTGTACGTTTTATATTGGATTTGACAGCACAACTTGCATCGTGCTATAGCTCTATTTAAGTGTTATTGTACAGACACATAAATAAGGCAAACGGTCTCATGGGGAGAAAAGTGGCAAAAAATCAGATTGAATTTGACGTTGTTTGGAGGAAATTGGATTACTAGAATTACAGATCGAGTGTTTGTTCTCAATTTGTTTCCAATACCTCTCACCAGCGGTTGTTGGCAGTATAACAGCAGTATTATACAGCAGTGCTATATAAGGATATATTTCCACAGAATATGCCAAACAGTTTATAGCCTTATTCTGGAGATTTTGTAATGTCGAACCAAGTGATATGGACACAGATTACAATCTTATTGTATAACGTTAGAGCGGAGTTGGTAGTTCGGCGTTGGCATTTGTTAGAGTTAGGGTATATGCATGCCATCTTCGGGATGGTTAAAATTATGTACTATTGATTTTATGAATATTGATTTCTGCTCAACCCGGGGCTAAAGGGCGTGAGCGGTAGCTATCATATTTCACTACCGTTCATGAAAAGTCTCAGCCAAACCGAGACTGCAATACTTTGTATGTGTCGTGTTCGGCCGTTTCCAAAGGTCCATTATCATACTCTTTTATATAGCACAGTGGCATTGCTTGTGCAGAGTGGCGGCAGTAAAGCGTCTTCCCGCGCTTGCGATCAGGACTGTTATTCATTCGATCTTTGGAGATCGCAAAGCCCGATACTTTATTGTACATTTTCAATTGCTTTTGTTGTCTTACTTAATTTCCGATTCGGTGGTTCCACTACTCCGGCCGATAAAAGGCTCTGCGTATTGTTTAACCACTCATAGGATATGTTGTCTATCTTCGGGATGGTTAAAATTATGTACTATTGATTTTATGAATATTGAGTTCTGCTCAACCCGGGGCTAGAGGGCGTGAGCGGTAGCTAGCATATTTCACTACCGTTCATGAACAGTCTCAATCAAACCGAGACTGCAATATTTTGTATGTGCCGTGTTCGGCCGTTTGAAAAAGGTCCATTATCTTACTCTTTTATATTGCACAGTGGCGTTGCTTGTGCAGTGTGGCGGCAGTAAAACGTCTCAACGCGCTTGCAATCGGGACTGTTATTCATTCGATCTTTGGAGATCGCTGAGCCCGATACTTATATTTAGTTATCGGTGGTACATTTTCAATTGCTTTTGTTTTCTTACTTAATTTTCGATTCGGTTGTTCCACTACTCCGGCCGATAAAAGGATCTGGGTATTAATTAACCACTCATAGGATATGTTGTCTGCTTTTTAATTTAGTCTTTTGGCTGTTACTTGTGATATGCAGGCTTCATAACCGCTGCTCCCAACTAAATTCCATTTTGTTTATTTCGCTCTTCGGTGCTTAGTATTTTGTTAGATACTGGGACCATACGCCGCTGGACATGGGGGTGGAAACTATCTATGTCCACCGCCATATGCATGCCATCTTCGAGATGGTTAGAATTATGTACTGTTGATTTTATGAATATTGAGTTCTGCTCAACCCGGGAGAAGAGGGCGTGAGCGGTAGCTAGCATATTTCACCACCGTTCATGAACAGTCTCAATCAAACCGAGACTGCAATATTTTGTATGTGTCGTGTTCGGCCGTTTCCAAAGGTCCATTATCATACTCTTTTATATATCACAGTGGCGTTGATTGTGCAGCGTGGCGGCAGTAAAACGTCTCCCCGCGCTTGCAATCAGGACTGTTATTCATTCGATCTTTGGAGATCTCTGAGCCCGATACTTATAGTTAGTTATCGGTGGTACATTTTCAATTGCTTTAGTTTTCTTACTTAATTTTCGATTCGGTGGTTCCACTACTCCGGCCGATAAAAGGCTCTGGGTATTGTTTAACCACTCAGAGGATATGTTGTAAGCTTTTTAATTTAGTCTTTTGGCTGTTACTTGTGATATGCAGGCTTCATAAACACTGAATTCAAATGTTAATTAAACCGTATTATTATACCTCACGTTTACACTCCTGTATAAATTGCCCATACCCATAGCGTGAAGCAATTTATAATGTTCACCTGTATAGAGTTTTTTTTAGCTCTACTGGCCAAAGGCCATGCGAGCTTATGGAATCGCTTTTCGTCTGTCGTCCGTCTGTCTGTCTGTCTGTCCGTCTGTTAGCAATTTTATAAAATCGACATCTCCTCTGAAACCGCTTGCAGGATTTTGATGAAACTTCATCACAATGTTATTCGGGAGAGCCCCTCTCAGATTTATGTTTTTCATGGCCGCCAGTCATCCAAGATGGCCGCCATGGCTAAAACTAGGTCAAATTTAAGGAATTTTTCAAACGACCTCTTCCCCTAAACCACTTATTCCATTATTTTGAAATACCATAAACATGTTCCTTGGGTTGGCCTCTATCTGTTTTTTGTTATCGTCGAATAATCAAAATGGCCGTCAATGCGACTCAAAGTTTACATAGCGTTATATAGGAAAAGGCTAAAAATGACATCTTCTTTAAAACCGCTTGAAGGATTTTGATGAAACTTCATTACAATGATCTTTAAGATAGTACACCTCAGATGTGTGTTTTTCGCGGCCTCCAGGCATCCAAGATTTTAAAAGATTAATAATTGAGATAAGTAAGTTAATATTTATATCTTAGTATGTTCACTGCTCATAACAGAACTTTTTAACAAACGGAATTATTACAAATCCCCGAGAATGGTACGTTTGTATGCTGCTGTGCTTAGAGTGTTGATCTATGTTTACCTCATTTTAGGACACTCTAAGACGGTGTGTAGGTTGAGAATGCACAGAGATCAAACGGTTTAATTAAACTATGTTGTTTAACTAAACAAATAAGAAAAACTGTCGTGCTCTGCTTCTTTTGGTATTATATTTGTGTGGATTTTCGTTCTGATCCTAGTACACCAGATGTTTCATCGAGAGTCTGTTCTTTGTACTTTAGTACCTCGTTTTTGTGATAAATTACACAGTGTTTAATTATTTCCGATAAAAGATCAAATCTTTCAGTGCAGAAGTAGCAAACGAATTTCTCCATATCACTTGCACTGAAAGTATATAATACACTGTACAAGAAGAAACATCAGGGCGGCGCAGAATGTTTTCAAAAAGAGGAAACAAACATGTGTATTTATTTGCAAATTTTTATTATATAACAAAAAAAATGTAGACATATTTTAAAAAAGTATGAACAGTTATATGGCAACAGTAAGCAATAGTAACATGAGAACAAAGGCACATACTTAAAACATCAAAACATATTTAAGTGTTTGCATTAATTGCTGATGATATATATTTCTAGAATGTTATGAAGATTTTTAGAATGTTGAGGTAGTTTGAATTAAGTAAAAAAAATATCAAAAAGAAGCTGATATGATCAGTGAAATGTGTACTATGACAGCTGACTGGGGTAGGTGGACATGTATTTGGAAGAAGTGGTTTGTAGTGGTAAGATATCATACAATTTGTTTTTTGTTTTAATGTTTGATACTGAATTTTGTCATAGGTGTTGTAGTATCCATTGCCTGTAACATATAATTAGCATAGCACCTCCCACTACTGATAAGCCTGCCAGTATGCATGTGTATATGAGTGTAATAGAATATAATGCCTGTGACCGTCTAAGAATAGTTAGAAGAATTGTTGGTGAATTCAAAGCCAGGTCAGTTTAAGCAGAAATCGCAGTCAAGATGCTCAGCTCTAGGTAAAAGCTGCAACTATTGCCATAAACAGAATATTTTTCTTTCTGTTTGCAGAAAACGCTTAAATACAAACAGAAAAGTAAAACAAGTGCAAGAAAATGGCGACAGTGATGCCACGGAACATTACACGTTCGGAATTGACAGTAGAACGATAAAAAGAAAACCACCAAATTCGGACGTGACAAGTAATGGAAATAAATTTAATATTCTAGTTGATTCGGGTAGCTCAGTAAATATTCTCAGTGAAAAGGACTTGTCAAAAATATTAAAATCTCGTATGAAAGCCTTCGCATATGGACAATACAAACAGCTACCAATCAAAGGGAAATTTATAGCAACAGTAGAGACAAACGACCGAATAACAACTGGTACGTTTTACGTCATGTCAGGAAGGTATGTCTCACTGTTAAGTTATGACACGTCGGTTGACTTAAACACTACTGATAAGCCTGCAAGTATGCAGGTGTGTATGATTGTAATAGAATATAATGCCTTTGACCGTTAGAGAGAAAATATAGTAAACAACCACTGTGTCTTGTAATTAGTATACGGACCCTCACGTCATTACATGTGTGTGCCACGTAGGGCACGTATAGATTTTACTGGGTGGAAACCAGTATTGCATGGCACGCGTCAGGAAAAAGCATGCTCAAGCAAAGTTTCAAAGCTGTATCTGTTATAGTTACTGAAAGAAGTGCACATTAACATAAAACTTAACCAAATACGCAGACGTCGATCAAGGAATGACAAAAAGTCGTATTTTTTTCCACAAACATACTGGCTAAAAAGTGGACCTTAACGGAAAACTTAACCAAGTTACTAAGTTCAAAAAGGGGCATAGCCTTTGCAGAAAGCAGCACAGAGTTATGAAATCTGATATGCTGGGTCATGTTATGATGTAGAACAACTGTATAAAGTTTCAAAGTTGTAGCTGTAATAGTTACCTAATATTTGGACCTATGACATAGCGCCAGTTTCAATACAATGGCCAGTCTTTTACCCCCAACATTTTGGCCAGTCTTTTACCCCCAACATTTTAATGACGTGCTCCTCCATATGTCACGTGCTCCTCCGTATGCAGCATCAAAAGGCAAATACAAATATAGGCTGCGCGCTTTAATAAAACAACTAGTTAGACATGGCTTTGTTGCAAAATTTAGCTTAAATTCCCTGTTCTGATGAAGTTAAAAGAGCTATATTTCTGAATTGCGTTGGTACTTATCCTTCAACGTTATTACTTATCTGTGGCCTTCGTAAGACTTATCCACTTTCTGGGACCCTTCTCCCAGATTAAAAACCCTTAGTTAGTATTAAGGGACCAAATAAAGACAAACTGACTAACATAATGAATGTTTTGCATGTGCATGTCCTTCTTACCGTTAAAAATGACTGTATAACTGAAAATTCGACGAAATGTCAATTGTTGGCACGGATTTGTCCGATCCGCCCATTTCAAAACGGGTCAAATTGCTAAAATGAAATACATAAGATATGGATGTGAAGAAAAATATTCAGGGAATCTAACAAAGGAAAAACTATCTATATAATAGCTTATATAATATTTAAATAAATGACAAATATTGAGCGTGCCTGTAATATGGCGCGTCTTTCCCGTACCCGCGTATGGCCTTATTCGAACCGCGTTGATATTATACGGATACCGGGGGGTGAAGATGATGACATCTATTTAAGCAGCTTTAGAAAGATTAAACATGTATATAATAAACTATTGATTAATTATTTATTTTATTATTATCAATGTTACTTTAAATATTATTTTATTATAACTATTCATTATTATTTTATTTCATATATTTGTTTTATTAGTGGTTGTTGTTGTTGTAGTAGTACTAGTAGTAGCATCAGCAGAGACTGAGTAGCAGTAGTAGTAGTAGTAGTAGTAGTAATAGTAGTAGTAGTGGTAGTTTAAGTAGTTATAGCAGCAACAGTAGTAATATAGTAGCAGCAGCAGCAGAAGTAGTAGTAGTATTAGGAGGAGGAGTAGTAGTAGTAGAGCAGCAGCAGTAGAAGTAGTGGTAGTAGTAGTAGCAGCAGCAGTAGCAGTAGTAGTGGTAGAAGTAATAGTAGTAGTAGTAGTAGTAATAGCAGCAGCAGCAGCTATTTAGTATAATGGATAGTTCCTTATTATTTGCTTCTGCCTTCTAGACTTTATTTTATGTCATTTCAAATTTGTAATTTCAATTTTGTCAAAATGTTCAAGTCCGATTTTCCTCCTACATAAAATGTCTAAGTCCGAACTTTCTGTCCACTTGAATTTTTCAAAGTGTGAACTTCTTGCCTCACAATTGATTCTGCCCGTATTTTTTGTTATTTCCACCCAGAAAACATAATGTAAACCAACTCTTGTAGGGCAGAATTAAAAATTCTTTGTGCTTTCTGGCCAAAAGGTGATGACTCCTGCCCAATTACATCCATTTCTGGCCGGATTCTGCCCCATATTTTCATATGGGTGACGACTTCAGAATGTCCAGCCGTATTAGATGTCATTGGATCATATCGAGGTGCTAGCCTTTTTGGCTCGACTTTTTAAAGAGCTATTGTCATCACTTGATCGTCGTCGTTGTCGTCTGCGTCCCCTGGTTAAAGTTTGTATATAAACTTGTATCTCCAAAACCACATTACATAATGGATTGAAACTTTACACATATATTCAGCATCATTAGTTGACACCACAGAGTCAGGTGATATAACTCTTGCTTTTATTTTGACAGAATCTTGGTCCTTTTCATACTTAGAAAACTTAGGTGTAAGCTTGTATCTCCCAAATCACTTTTTACAATGGATTGAAACTTCACTCATGTATTCAGCTCATTAGATGACACCACAGAGTCAGGTGACGTAACTCCTGCTTTTATTTTGACAGAATTATGGCCCCTTTCATACTTAGAAAACTTTGTTAATGTTTGTATGCAAGCTTGTATCTCGCAAAGAACTTAACATAATAGATTAAAACTTCACACATGCATTGGACATCATAACACAACACCACAGACTATTTGTCTTGCATCTATTTCAACAAAATTATGTCCCCTTTTTGTACTCTATACATTTGTTTTGTAGGTAAATTTGTATCACGCAAAGTACTTTACATAATGGATTAAAACCACACATGCATTCAGCTTCATCAGACAACACCACAGAGCCAGGTTCTGTAACTCTTGCTTTTATTTTAACAACATTATGGCCTCTTTTATTCTTTGAAAATGTGGTTAAAAACAGTATGAGAGTGAAATATGCTAGCTACCGCTCACGCCCTCTAGCCCCGGGTTGAGCAGAACTCAATATTCATAAAATCAGTTTGTATGTAAGCTTACATCTCCAAAAGTACTTTACATAATGGATTGAAGCTTCACACATGTTTTTGGCATATTGTATAGCCCATATTTTATTATAACAAAACTTTGGCTCCTTTTATATATAGAAATCTTGGTTCAGAAAGCTTGTAGGCAATTGATGGAAACCCTTTTTATCAATTGTAATGTCACCAAAGTCGAACGTCTGCACCGTTGGGGGTGCTCTTGTTAAAAAGTGTTTGTGCTCTGATAAAAATCTGCCATCGCACTTTTTGTAGTTCTTTAAATGGAGCTTGTATTACCACCCGTGTTATGCATGCACGGTTAGAGTAAAACTGTTTTCAGGGATAATGCAGAGTGACTGTTACATATGCTCGTGTGTAAACTACATGCGGAAAAAAAAGTTGTGTTAAAGGGACACATGGCAGTGTTTATTTGTTTAAAACTTCTGGCGTCCGGTCAGCTTTTCTACATAATTTGCATTGGTGCAACCATTAATATTATTTATTAGAATAGTGCAGAAGAAATTGTTGTACACATTACTTACTGTTGATAATAGTGCACCTATAATACAGTTGAGTATTTGATAGAACAACGAAGACAAAATGAAAATGACGCTTTTATTTAATTTAATGCAAGCAGGTTTAAAGTTGAAATGGTACCAGGTTAATAAATGCCAAATGGAGATGCTAATTTAATGCTTGATAATTGCAGTCATTCAAACATTTAAATAATACAAACAATGTGATTGGTTAAAGGACGATCACATGATCAATTTAAAGGGACACTGTCCGTAACTTTTAGCTTATAAAACACACAATAATTATGTTCGCAAACATTACACACTAAACATTATTGAATATTTACTAATTAAAAGCAAGATTGTTTGACGGAATTCAATCGCGGTACACAAAAAAAGTAAATCCGCTTCGTGCGTTTGAACTCGCAGCCCAAACTAAAATTACACTCGCAGTAATAATGTGCGTGAGGATAAAGTGGTCGACAACGCACCCGACTGAGCTATGCGGGCTAAACATATTACACAATACATACTATGGTAAAAACCTAATGCACTAATGGCAGTCACGTGATCGCAGAAAAGGTAAATATTGTGGGTCCCACTTTATTTACTTTACATATAATAATTAAAACTTCTTTTTTTTCAAACTCACGAATGTATTCCTACATACTTCTTAGGGTCTGTCCTCATGTTTTCATGTATACATTTCACTGAATAAAAGTCAGACAGTTATTTGGTTATGCTCAATATGCTTACTTGCGGGCAGTGTCCCTTTAAGCTACGTTCATTTTCCAATGAACTGTGCGAAGAACTCCTTTCATCCGCCATTGCTGCGTAACAATATAGTTCGGATTTACAGGGGTGGATTTAGGAGAGGGATATTAAAATAATTGTATAAAGAGTAAAACCGTGTATTGCAATTATAAGTGTCATTTTTTGTGCGTTCATTGGGGTATGAACTGTTAGTTGTCGAAGCACATAGCGTACATAATGCCCTTCGGGTATTATGCACTATGTGCTTCGACAATTAACAGTTCATACCCCAATGAACGCACAAAAAAGACAATAAACCCTTAAATAAATTATTCAAGAATCAACAAATTACAACATGATTATGTTCTCATTCTGATATATAGTATCTATGTGATGAGTCTCCCATTTACTAAAGGGACACAGACCAAATTTCCAATCTTGGGTCTGTTTTACACATTTTCACATATCAAAACAGACCAAATATCTACATTGTATAACTCCATGTTAACATTAAAATTCTATGCAAGAATCTCCGGTCTTAATATCAATACAGACAAAACAAAAGTCATATGATTTGGATCAAGAATAAATAGTGACGTCAAACTATGTCCTGAGCACAATATTTGTTGGGAAAATGGTATTTTTACTGTTTTAGGTGTGGAATTTACAACAGACTTAAACTCATCGGTAAATATTAATTACGAGTCCAGGATTGAAGAAATCAAAACATTACTTGCTGTTTGGTCTAAAAGGATACTCACTCCTATTGGTAAAATTGTTGTTTTAAAAAGTTTGGTCCTCTCAAAACTCCTAAGTTACTTTGGTTCCAATTTAGAACCAACCATAGGATACTTGGAACAAATTACCTTTTATCTAAAATGAATATTATTACTAACGATATGTGCAGCTTTTGCAATAGTGCACCTGAAACTATCCAACATCTGTTTTGGAACTGTGGAACGGTAAATGAATTCTGGTCAGAACATTCAAACTTATATTTATACAGAAAAATGCAATACAGCATTCGTAACTTTAACGGAAACAGATAATAATGTAAATTTAATACAGTTTTGAGCAAAATCATCATGGAAGCAAAACCTTACATTTATCGAAACAAGATGCAACATCAAATTTCACAGCTTAATTTTTTTTAAACGTATATAATATCTTTGTTCAAAGTTGAGAAACTAATCGCATATAAAAACTTAAAAATGAATAGTCTGAAGCCATGTGGAGTGAATACCTTCCTATCTGTGGAACTTGAGTACCGAGATAATTTACTTAGTTGATTTTTTCAGTATCAAACTGTAGCAAATAAACTTAATATTTTCATTCTGGGACATGCAAAGCTTACCTTACTAATTAAGGGGCGTAGCTGTGCCCTAAATCAATGTTTAGGCACAAGGTCTAGTGGTGTCCCGCGGCATGCCCCCACCCGCCACCCCCATCTCTAAATATTTTTTTTAAAGGAAAGCAAATCCTGCATTCTGACGGTATTTTAAGCATCAAACAATATGTTTTTAATCCGCGATTTCAAGCTTTTTTTCCCAAAAAAAACATGAAAACAAAACAAAATAACATTAATATGAATACATATTTTTTCAAAATATTTCGGAATTTTGCACAATCATGACAAATGAAATAGTTAATACTAATGCGTAGATCTATAGCTTACTTCAAGTCTACAAGTCCATGTTTCTACATTTGGTGGAGGCAAACACATTTATAACACACTGTGTCAATTCGCATGTCCTTGTGAATGTAAAGTAGCCCCGGAGAAGAGAGCCTATCACTGTTCATTGTCGACCGCATATAGATTTTTTTATGCGTTTCATGGCACTGCATAATCATTCGCAAGACGCTGATTTGGCGGCACTGCCAATATGCTGTTTATACATGGGTACAAGTCCTTATTAGTTTGTTGTAACGTTTCTTGTATCCTTTGTGGGGCTGGATTGGCTATATCACATTTCACCTTCCACCTCGCCTTCCACCTCACTAACTCAATGCCGAACAGTTCATATGTTCCATTTATATCTGTAGCATACGCAGCGTAAATCTCTGTTGCCATATTTGGCTTTGAGTAAATGGTCAGTCAACATCGGGTCATCTTATGCCGCAGCTCGTAAAATTGCCATGAAATTACTGCTTTCTTCTGTGTGACCCCTTAATTGAATATTTTGATTTCCACACAGCAGTATAACCTCTATTATTTTTTTAAGAATGTGTCTATTTTCCCCATGTTTTCTGAAAAGACCACGAGTAAAAATTGCTATCAGCTGACCATACCCCTCCACCCCCTACCCACCTCAGTTTGTAATTGCATTTTTGGCATTTTTCTCTTTTTTTGATTCTGAGAACAATGTGTAGGCACGTACGCCACAACATACGCTTGCTTATATCGTGGTCTTTATTAATCAACCTTCTTGTTTATTTTAGAAAATAATAATTTTGGAAGTTGTGTATTTTAAACCTTTAAAACTATCCTGAAACATTTCCCTTTGATAATGGAGTTATTACACAGGATGGGTTATTGTTTCTTTCTCTTTCCAAAAACAAAATATGATAAAATTAACTCAGTGAGCCTAGGAGTAGAGGCAGTGCATGGATTTCATAACATGAAACATTGTTTATTTTTGATACTATAACATTAAAATTATCTGTGTAAAATAAGTGTGTATGTATTGACAATGTGGGTTGTAGGATAAGTTGTCTGCTTTTTAATTTAGTCTTTTGGCTGTTACTTGTGATACGCAGGCTTCATAACCGCTGCTCCCAACTAAATTCCTTTTTGTTTATTTCGCTCTTCGGGGTATACAATTTTATTAGATCCTGGGACCATACGCCGCTTGATATAGGGAATGAAATAAATATACAAATATTGCTATATCCACCGCAATATGCTTGCCATCTTCGGGATGGTTAAAATTATGTACTGTTGATTTTTATGAATATTGAGTACTGCTCAACCCGGGGCTAGAGGGCGCGAGCGTTAGCTAGCATATTTCACCACCGCTCATGAACAGTCTCAATCAAACCGAGGCTGCAATATTTCGTATGTGTCGTGCTCGACCGTTTCCAAAGGTCCATTATCATACTCTTTTGTACACTTGGTTTTGAAACAAAAAAACATTCTTCACATTTATTACTGTATTTTCCCCCAGAGTTTATAGAGACTCGCTGCAATCTTATAGCATCCATATATTCTCTATATAGCAATCATACTATATTTTCCAACAAACTTGTTTTGGAAGTACCTCTGGTTTACAGTGGGGTCTTTTTTACACTCTATTAAAATTGTACATTGTATAATATACTTCTATAATTGTAAAGAATAAGAAAACCTTCCCATTTATTCTGTATCTGATTACAATATATGCAATATATTCACTTGATTATATTTCCTATTACTTTATTTACAAACTAATTTATGAATATCACATGTTTTTTATGTAAGGTTTGTTGAGGGATGGCTCACCCCGACCCTCAAAAACCTATTACGGGGTGAATAAATGGATCACCATTAATCTGGTGATTGAAATTTAAAAAATAAAATAAAAAAGTGTCTTCCCAACTGCACTATTTGATCATGTTTTTTTATTCGAAAACTAGAGACAAAATAAATAGTTTTCTCCCATGTAAAATGACCTTACTAAGTCATTAAAGTAAAATAAAAACAAAACGTGTAAAATGTAACAATTTTTGATTTTTTTTGCAAGAGTTGTTGTTTATTTCCCTTTTAGTAAATAAATGGCTTATAGAACATTGCAGCCTCTATCAGACTTATCTTTCCTTATAATAGATTCTTGCTTTACTATTGGGTGAAATACTTATAATTGTTGTGTGCCATTTTAAGTGTGTAATCATGTCATTGTCAGATCAATCATATTATGTATGATGCAAAATATAATATGTATTGACCCTTAATTTGATGTTGCCATTTACAGTTTTTGTCAAGGGATAGCATACTCGACTTTGAATCGAATGAACAACACGGATTCAAATATTACTGCCGCCACTGGGTTACTTCGATGTGGCCTGCGTCAAGACAACCTAGTCTTGTCCGTCTAATGGGAACGTAAACCGGATGGTCCTGTGTATCGGAGCCTGTCCTCCAAGCCCGTTTAAGAACCATAGGTTCCTGGATGCCTATGTATCTGTCCACTCTCTCTCTGGGGCGGCTCGAAATAACATGAGCAACGTGCTGATGTGGCGTTAAACAATAATTAAATTAAAAAATGCCCCGTTCCCCTAAACATCCCCCTCGCAACACCTGATTCAAATTGAATACTCTGCTCGACTTATATTAACTTTTTATTCTGTGTCTTTATTTTCTTTCAGACTGCACGTCATGTGGAAGAAGACTCCATGTACAACACTGGCCAGAGTCAATGCTGAAGTTTATAATGCTGAAGTTTATTTTTTTTCAATTCTTTGCTTAATAAAGTCTACATCTGAACTGAAATAGTGTCTTTATAGTTATGTCTTCCACCACAAAGTGGTAGGTGAGATAGATTATATTTGGCCGTTTCGCCCGTCCATTCGTCTGTCACAAATCTTGTCTGCGCTACTGGTTGGATTTTGACGAAACTTTGTACGAAGCACCCGTATGTGCATATCGAACTTTGAAGGCCAATGACTCCGTGACCCAATAATGAAAACCCTTGTCCCAAAAGCAAATCTCATCAAACTTCATGGTTTGACTGCATTTGGTGAGATAATGGTGCCTTTTGATTTTGAGGTCAGTAGGTCAAAGGTTATGGTCACCGTAAGATGATAATATAAAATATTGTAAACTGTAAGTCCACTTTCCCTAAAGCAAATCTCATAAAACTTAATGGATGGATTTTTGTATTTTATTGGGTTAAAGGTCAAGGTCACTGACAGATATCCGCAGATATAACTGATCTTTTCCTGAAGGAAATCCCTTGAAACTTCAGGGGTTGACTGCCTGTGATAAGACGATTACACCTTTTGGTGATTTTGAGGTTAGTAGGTCAAAGGTCAATGTCACCCTGAAATACCTTGGCCACAAGTAACTCCTTATTTACTTAAGCAAATACATTTATCATGAAACTACATGGTTACTACATTTGATGAGCGAATTACCCCTATTTAGTTTGAGATCAAAGGTCAAGGACATTGACCCGATCATGAAAACGATTGTCCGCACCGTAATTCTATTTTCCCTGAAGCAAATATATTCAAACGTCATGGGTTGACTGCTTTTGGTAAGAGTATGACCTTTATTAACCCTTAACCTGCTAAGGGCGACTACAATATCCTGTGCGTCCATTGTAAACCCAGATCAGCCTGCGAGTACAATGCCCGTCTGCTGATCAGTCATTTTCTCCAAAACACCCCTTTGTAATAAAAATGGAATGGTCTTAATTCAAAGATAGAACAGTCCATTATATATATGTAGCGGGCTAAGGGTTAATGTTGAGGTCAGTAAATCTAAGGTCAACGCCACCGTGACCTGATCATGAAAAATCTTTGTTTATATATTTTCAGGAACATGTTTAATATGTTTGTTTTCAACAAATACCTTGTTTTTGTATTGTAATGTTTCGGTTTAAACAAACCATATATGCCCTATATAATATTTACATAAAGATAACAGACCCGTACTTTTGGATTCACGCGTACAGTGTTTCACATAATACACTATATAATGCTTGCTACTGACAATATTATGTCTGTTACTCGTCAGTCATGTATTTATTTGGTTAAAGTGACACACGCCAATCTTGCGTTCTTTTAAAACTCGAGTCGCTCCCTCAGTTTAAAAGCAGGTGCGTAGCTATGTTGAATGTGCAGGCCCGGTCATCGTTTGAGCACCGAAAGTGAAAGTATGTTAGTTGGATCTGACGGCGTGCATGAACAGCGATTTCTGTGCTCATCGATAATTAAAAGTGTGTATTCTGGAGTACCTCCTGTTGCCATTTTTAGCTCTACTGGCCGTATGTTAGCAATTTTATAAAATCGACATCTCCTCTAAAACCGCTTGAAGGATTTTAATGAAACATTGTTACTTGGGAGAGCCCCTCTCAGATTTGTGTTTTTCATGGCCGCCAGTCATCCAAGATGGCCGCCATCGCTAAAACTTGATCAAATTTAAGGAATTTGCAAACTACATCTCCTCCGAAACCACTTATTCCATTATTGTGAAATACCACAAACATGTTCCTTGGGTTGGCCTCTATCAAATTTATCTTTTTCGTTATCGTCGAATAATTAAAATGGCCGCCACGGCGATTCAAAGTTTACATAGAGTTATATAGGAAAAGGCTAAAAATGACATCTTCTTTGAAACCGCTTGAAAGAAACTTCATTACAATGATCTTTAGGATAGTCCCCCTCCGATTTGTGTTTTTCGCGGCCGCCAGTCATCCAAGATGGCCACCATGGTTAAATTAGGTCAAATTAAAGAAAATTTCAAACGACATCTCCTCCAAAACCACTTTATTCCATTCTTGTGAAATATCATATACATGAAATATCATATACATGTTCCTTGTTTTGGCTTCTACCAATTTTGTGTTTTTCTTTATCGTCGAATAATTAAAATGGCCAACACGGCGACCCAAAGTTTACATAGAGTTATATAGGAAAAGGTTAAAACGAAATCTTCTCTGAAACCTCTCGAAGGATTTTGATGAAACTTAATCACCATGATATTTGGGATAGTCCTTCTCAGATTTATGTATTTCGCGGCCGACAGTCATCCAAGATGGCCGCCATGGCTAAAACTAGGTCAAATTTTAGGAAATTTCAAACAACATCTATTCTCAAAACCACTTATTCCAGTCATCCATGATGGTCACCATGGCCACCATGGCTAAACTCAGGTCAAATTTAAGGACATTTATCAAACGACATAAAGAATTATAATATTATTCCATTCTAGTTAAATTCATATAAATGTTCCGGTTGGTGGCCTCTATCAAGTTTGTGTTTTTCGTTATCGTCTAATATTCAAAATGACAAATCACATCATACCAGTAGGGCGTCTACATGCCCACTTGGGCCTCTTGTTTATAAAAGTGTTTTACTCCCCTGGGGGAAAACTGAAACTAGATGAGCACTAGTGCATTATTATGCACAGAAACGATTTTGTTCTCTTTTATTACAACTCGATCAACATGATTCCAAATATCAAAAAGAGAATACCATTATAGGATGTTTCCTGGCTCAACAAATTACTGTTAGCTAAATTTCTCAAAAAATGAAAAGCATACTCTTCCCTCACCTTCACTCTGAACATTGGGTGGGGGCATCCCCCTGGCCTACCCCAGCTACTACGTCTATGAAGTTCTCAAACTATTTAATATGACTTAAGCTACTTTCCAAATATGTTAGTCACATTTATAATCTTGGTAACTGAAAACAATTTATATGATAATTATAATCTCGTTAAAGTTACAAGTGTTTGCTTTTGTGCGTATTTAACCAGTGTCATTATTCTGAGGGTAATACAATATCTTTGCACCCAGATCTTTTCAAAATGCACTAAAAGATATGCATTTAAGGCTGTATGTCGCATTATTAACTCGCTGTATTAATTTAAAAAAACAGACATATCAAATTATATGTCTGGTTACGAATTTAATAGTTTTACATATTCAAAAGATAGTCGGTTAACTGATATTTTACAATATTTCATCTACATGTAGTACACGGTTTGAATATAAGGTATAAAACGCTGTTTTAGTCAACTATTATATCACATTTTAATAATTGTGTTATATATAGCGGAGATGTTATGATTACATAAGCTTTCTGTCGTACACAGTCATGGTAAGACATTTGTATACTATAAGGCTTATTTATTTTCAATCTTATTTTTTCTTGGAATTACATGGTCCGAGTATTAACTTTCAAACCCCATTCAACCCCTTCTCCAAGAAGCGAAAACGGGGTTGACTGGGGTAGGAAATAAAACCTTAATTTCGGCTTAACAAATATGCATGTTGTAAAACCAAAACATTTAACATGTCTTTTTAAACAGGTTTTATTACATTTTGTAAGTAAAAAATGTTTTTAAAATGTTTTATTGTCGAAATAGCCATTATGAAATCCTGCTAATATAAGCTTTCCCATCGCTTAATGGAAATAAGGCAGGACCACATAATGAATTGTTCAAGAACATAATCAACTGATATAGTTTACGGTTTATGTCCTGTCTTTAAACGATTTTACAGCCATGTCTACTGAAATGCACCCATTGTGTGTGATGTTGATACTGTAAACCCGTTGCGACAGTTTGTTCATATACATTTTGTAAAAAACGTAAAAATATTTATGTGTTAAATAAGAAGCATGCATACGTGTCTGTCCATCCATTCATCCGAACATCCACCCATCAGAACGCCTGTATGTGTTTACAGTCGCTGCTTACTACAATGTCTTACGGTGTTACCGAACTTGAATCAACTCTTGCATATACTCTTTTTCTAAGGGGCACAGGTCTTTAAAAAGAATACGTGATTTTCGAATTATTTATGGTCTGGATATGCAAATGACAAACAAAAAAACGCATTTATTAGTCTGGATATAAACATAAACTGATATATATATGAATAACAGTAAGCTGTTTTGCCGACACTCTGTCGTTATAGATGTGATCGTTATTACTGATTATAGGACTGAAATGCTATTAGATTCTAAATGTGCATACGGTATGTCCTTCCTACCCCACCCCGCCACACACACACTCCTCTCATATTTTATTACATTCTCAATCGTTTCAAAATGTTAAATCGTTTAATTATATGGGGGCCCTATATGGGAAGCCATAACCGTCAAAATGTGGATATTTACAAACCATTCAATGACAGGCCATTTAATTCAACATGAAGTCATTTGATGACGTACATATTGATTCGATGCGACGTGTAAACTCTGTTCATTCGTTACAAAGTGAATTGATAGGGTTCGAAGTGAAATTGTACGGTCTACATGGCCTACGCGTAGCTAGGCACCTGAAAGGAATAGAATTCTGCCTGTTAAACATATATTAGTTTATCGCTCTTTTATTCTGATTCCGAAAATTAACTCTACAACGTATATTGTCGCCTCAGGATTACATTTCTGCAAATGTGTTTGTTAAAATAAATTGGGAACTCTGACATAAACCCAAAGCAGAAATTAGTTTGGAATACATGGACACAAACATTTTAAATGTATTTAAATTTTGCTGTGTACCCGGTCGTGTTTCTAAATGTATATGAATGTTTCCGTCTTTCAGTCGGACGGTCCTGTTAGTTAATTTCCGGGGAAAAAAAGTAAATGTCTCCGATTTTATTGAAATTTTACAAATAGACAGAGGAGAGATGTATTTATGCGTACACGTTTTTGTTTTTATTCTCGCTTCTAAAATGACGAAATAAATCGATTTGAACAAAAACCGCATTCTCAGCAATACACAACTAATTGAGTGTACAGGGTGGAGAGGGGAAGCGGTTGGGGTTGGAGGGATACTACCGTAATGTTGCCCTCAGATACTACTTCAATAAATAACAAATACTGAACAATGCTGAAATCGATTTATCTCTTAATATTCACAATTCCACAATTTTAATGCCCGTTTGAACATCGATTTGGAACGTCGATTTGGCGTATGTAAGCGATTACGGTGTACTTCGTTAATATTCGAAAAGAGACAAGTACTTGCCTCCGATTTTATTACAATTTTACTTATTGACAGAGGAGAAAAATGTATCTACGTCAGGGGCGTAGCTTGGCTGAATATGCTGTGTAGGCCGAGTTCTAGGGAGGTCCGGGGGCATGCTCCACCGGAATTTGTTTTCAGCTAAACTGTCGGAGGTGCGTTTTGGAGTATATTTCGTACCGGTGAATATGTCTATAAGAGCATCAATATCCTTACTTTTTACCGTAAATTATATATCTTATAACTAAAAAGAAGCTGAAAATAAGTAATTTAATGTCATTTATATTAACACGAAATACTAGTATACAGTTTATATGAACACATTTTATGTTAATACACCAATTTGAACATAGATTGCATTTTTGGCATTTTTATTTTTTCGATTTCTTAGAAAAAAGTGTAGGCCGCGGCCTACACAGCCTATAGGAAGTTACGCCCCTGTACGTGTGAATGCATTTGTTTTCATTCTCGCTTCTAAAATGACGAAATAAATCGAATTTGAATAAAAAGCGCATTCTCAGCAATACACAACTAATTGTGTGTACAGGGTTCAGAGGGGAAGCGGTTGGGGTTGGAGGGATATAGTTCTTGAGCTGGCTGTAGACACCCCTACCCCCCCACCCCCACCCCCCACCCACTAGGGGGGATTTTGTAGGGTATGATTTTCTGAAAGAAAATACATTAAGCTTCAAAATGAGACATATTTAAATATTGAGATTTTGGGTAAATATTTTAAAAAGTTGAATAAATTTCTGTAATACATTGGGGGTATTTAACTAAAAATTAGAAATACATCTAATACAATAGAAAAAAGAAATATTGTAACCTCTTTGGGCAGGGTAAGGTCCAGTGATTAAACAGAAAAAAATTCAAAACCGCATGATGTTTGGAAATGCCTTAATTTTGGGGCGAAATATGTGTAAGGTCCCGAACCATATGATGCTTAAACTATTGCCTTAATTTTCAGGCGAAAAATGTGTATTTCCGTCAAAAATCGACGGAATCTGAAATTATATTTTGAAAATAGTTTGAATTGAAGCAATAAAATGTTGCACACTATACATATCCAAGTCATTTATTGTATCAGATATAACATATATGCTCAAGTATTTATATTTTAGGACAAAATGTTGAAAAAATGACTAAAATCGCTGATTTCTGTAATACATTGAGGTATTGGAAAAAAATCAAAAGTGCATAGAAAGAACGGAAACAAATTATTATAACATTTCTGCAGTCCAATGTGCAATAATATACCAGAAAACCGTCTTTCTTCTATGGAACATTCCTACTCTCACCTGGCGATATTGCCATTGACCCATCATATGTTTCCAAGGAGTGCATGGCACGCTGACATTTAATTTGCTTTTATAAGCAAACAAGCCTGCTCTAGCTGATATCTTATGGGAATTTGTTAAAAAATGACATGACAGAACCTCCCGAACAAATACAACACATCATATACGAGTTCTTGAGATGGCTGTAGACCCCGGGGATTTTATAGGGTATGATTTTCTGAAAGAACATACAATAAGTTTCAAAATGAGACAGGTGTGCCATCAATTCTGAGCGTTGGGCTTTAGTGAGTAACGTGCATGTAAACTATGTTATCCTACATTACAATTAAAATTTCAATGTACATTAAAAACGTTGAAAAAAACATAATACATGTACTTTTATTAATATAAGTTAAGAAGCGCTTCAAACTTAATGAAACTATTCTGTAATTTACGTTACACCACATTCATTACAAAAAAACAACTTATTTTTAGTGCAAATAAGTGGCTGTAAAAACTGGTGTTCGTCTGTAAGTAAGGGTTTCTATATATCAAAATATTAATTAGACTGTGTATAATATGCATATGTATACTAGCTGAAGTTTATGTGTAACTCAATAAAAAGAAACTAACATGGAGACCAAGATGGTCCCGTTGTGTCACAAGATCTGTAGGTCGGCCCAGCAGCTATTTCTCTATAACTATACTGTATATAGCTCTAGGTGCCATGTTCGAGGCCCGAACTCAGGTAGCCCTCCCCTGATACGGTCTAGCGACCGAGTGCCACGCATAGCGGGGACCTTTGCCGAGGCTGCCCACCGTTCCCGTTGAGTCACAAAACCTGTTGGTCGGCCCAGCGGCAGTCGGCTGTGGGTCGCTCAAGGCTATTTCTCTCTATATAGCTATACTGTATATAGCTCTAGGTGCCATGTTCGAGACCCGAACTCGGGAAGCCTTCCCCCTGATACGACCTAGGGACTGAGTGCCACGCGTAGCGAGGACCGTTGCCGACGGCTGACCACCGTTCCCGTTGTGTCACAAAACGTGTGGGTTGGCCCAGCGGCCGTCGGCTGCAGGTCGCTCAAAGCTATTTACTATATAGTTCTAGGTGGCATGTTCGAGACACAAACTCAGGTAGCCTTTCCCCTGATACGACCTAGGTACCGAGTGCCACGCGTAGCGAGGACCGTTGCCGACGGCTAGCCACCGGTCCCGTTATGTCACAAAATATGTGGGTCGGCCGAGCGGCTATCGGCTGAGCGGCTATCGGCCGAATGTCGTTCAAAGCTATTTCCCTCTATATAACTGTATATAGCTCTATGTGCCAATGTTCGAGACTCAAACTCGGGTAGCTCTCACCCTGATAAGGCCTAGGGACCGAGTACCACGCATAGCGGGGACCTTTGCCGACGGCTGGCCACCGGTCCCGTTGTGTCACAAAATACGTGGATCGGTCCAGCGGCCATCGGCCGAGGGTCGCTCAACGCTATTTCCCTCTATACATATATAACTATACTGTATAAAGCTCTAGGTGAGTTACGAGGTTCGAACCCCGAACTCGGGTAGCCTCCCCACTGATACAGCCTAGCGATTGAATGCCACGCGTTGCCGGGACCTTTGCCGACGGCTTCCCACTAGTCCCGTTGTGTCACCCAATCTGTAAGTCGTGTAAGTCTGTAGGAGTGTTTCTCCTACTAGCTCACAGCCTAATACTACCGTAATGTTGTCCCTCAGAAATACCGTGAACTTACTACCTTAATAATTAAACAAATACTGCTGAGCAATGCTAAAATCGATTTATCTGTAATAAATGATTTCATAATTCCACAATTTTAATTCCCGTGTCAACATCGATTTGTAACGCCGATTCGCCATATTTTAGCGATTACGGTATACTTTGTTAATTTTTCGGAAAAAACAGTACTTTCCTCCGATTCTATATCGACAGAGGAGAGATGCGTCTACGCGTACATATTTTTGTTTTTATTCTCGCTTTTAAAATGACGAAATAAATCGAATTTTATTACAAAGGAGCATGCACAGCTATATATAACTTAATGTGTACGGAGTGGAGTGGATGGTGTGTGGGGGAGGGGGGATAAGAGGGCGGGATTGGACGGATACTACAGAAAAACTGTGAACATTCTAAATTTTTAATGATGATCAATGTTGAAATCAATTTATCTCTTAAAAATGATTTCATAGTATCCCCTGTGAACATTAATTTGGAACGCCGATTCTTCATAGTTTAGCGATTACGGTGTGCTTTGTTAATTTTCGGTACTTTTTTTCTGATTTACTTTACATTTTGTTTTTTAATTGTTGATCATATTCATGAAAAAAAGATCATTCTCGAAATTCTCAGTATCAGAATTCGGAAAAATAATGTCATTATTATTTTCCTCAGGTTGACTATATCCACTGTCACCCTTACTGGGATGCAATATTTATATAATGTTACACACTTGGGAAATAAATGTACTGAAAAAAAAAGTTTAGCAAGTCCTTATGTACATTTAGCTTAAAGAAATTGAATACTATTTTATAATGTGAAGTACTATCTTCTCTTTCACTATGTGCTTCAACTTTTACAAAAGTAAAATTCTCTTATACATGTAGTTGATAATGTCATTGTTTTCTGCTGGCTTCAAAGCTATGAAGCAATACGTGGTAATGATAGAGCTGATAGTGCTGCTAAAGCAGCATTAGTTTTACATATTCTAATGCCAAATTACCTTATACTGATTTTAAAAGTTGTATTAACACATATATTCGTAACTCATGGCAAGCCGCTTGGGATTTGTCAGTTAACAATAAACTCCATTCAATTAAACCGTTACTCGGAGAATGTCGTTCTTCTAGTAGACCCATTCGTCGAGAAGTTGTCCTAGCCCGTTGCAGGATAGGGCATACACGTTATACTCATTCATATTTATTACAAGGTGAGGAATTACCAGAATATATACCCTGCTTTGCACCGTTAACTACTTAACTTGTTAACTTGTTGGAATGATGGACTTTGATGTACTACAATGTTAATAATATGAACGAGTTATTTGATGCTATAGATTTTAGTTTTGTTTTAGATTTCCTGAAAGAAATCAGACTATATAAATCATTATAATGTGTTCTTATATATATTTACTTGTTTATATACCCCTTGAGGGGGATTTGTTGATTTACAATATAGTTTATATTACTACCATATCATCCCTTATTTGTAAATAATTTTATTTTTATATATTTACGTTAATTTTTAATTACTGCTTCATTTCTTCATCTTTCATCAGTTTTTGCGCTCAATAGGACCTATTTCTGTGTCGATGTCACGTGCCGTAAAACTTAATTCATTCATTCATTCATTCATTCATTCTCTTTCACTAATTAGTTGTGATCCAATGTAAATATCAGAGTTATCTCCCATTTAGTTAAAACAGCGTATTTCATAAAATTATTTAAAAACACCAATATGATAAAGAACATGGTTAAACGTCACTAAATATCAGTTCTGGGTTTCAAATTCAAGTTATAAAACCCGCAAAATCAATGAATACTAACATTGTCATTATAATTCAATAACGAACCAAAGTTTAAAAAAAATGAAATTACCTCCCTTTACCTTGAAATAAGAACGAAATTATAATATCTGTAAAGCAGATAGATTAAAACATTTTATTAATTTTTTCGTAGATATCGTTTCAAACACAATGCCCGGCATATATCTGCTAATTATGTTAATTATACTGTTAATGACATCTGCCACGCATCGCCTAGAATATGCATAAATGAATTTGCCATGCAATTTACTTGCTAAAATTATTTCTATCAGTGTATATTAGAGATGTTCTATCGCCCAGATTCCTTATTATATACCGATGTATTTATTATTTATTATATTGATGTAATACGTAAAATACATTCAACCATGTTTAAAAATTAAAAAATTAAATAGGAATACTTCCGAAACAGGTGCATATTGGCATGTTCTGCAAGTTTGTGTTAGTATATATACTATTATAATATATGATTGATTCTTAACGAAGTTAAAATATATGTGTGTAAATAGTGTATGCTTGAATTGTTATATTAAAGGGTTCTCAGTGACGTAAACTAATCGAAACGGTTTTCCTGTTATTATTTTCAATATTGTTTTAACACACGTGACTTATGTTCCCAGTACCTACCCAGATATAATGCTATTTTCTCTTGGCAGCTATTTTACGCTTGCGTAAAGCCTTGCTTGTTTATGTGTGGCCCTTGAATGCTACCAGATTATTATTATTATTATTATTATTATATCTTTGAAACATTTAATAAAACTGAAGCTATTTTATTTACGCTTAAGAAAAATATACCGTTTCCCTCTCTAGTGTTTAACAATACTAATGTCACATTTGTAAGTCATCACAAGCACTTGGGTCTTACACTAAGTAGCGACGGAAAATGGCATGAACATGTTAATTGTGTAATAAACTCATCTTCTAAGGTTCTAGGAATGATGAGAAAAATTAAGTTTACAGTCAACAGAAAAGCGCTTAACCAAATATACATTTCATTCTTACGGCCAATTTTAGAATACGGCTCATCTGTTTGGGATAGTTGCACTAACTATGAAAAAGATAATCTCGAAAAAATACAACACGAAGCCGCTCGTATTGTTACTGGGTTAACCCGATCTGTTTCACTTCGAAATTTATATAAAGAAATAGGTTGGCTTTCTCTTGAAGAAAGGCGTAAATATCAAAAACTTATCGTTGCTTATAAAATAAAAAAAGAAATTACCCCTGAATATTTAAATAATCTTTTCCCTGAAACTGTAGGACTTTCTACACCTTATAACTTAAGAAACCGTAACGATTATAATATTTTTAATACAAGAACAGAACTTTTCAGAAATTCATTTGTTCCATCATGTATTAATTTGTGGAATAATCTTCCCGAACACATTCGTAATTCTGATACACTTACTTCATTCAAAAGTCAACTAACTAACCATTGTTTTAAACCATCTAAAATACCTTGTTTTTACACAACTGGCTCTCGGTTTTTATCTGTTTTACATTCTCGTCTGAGAAACAATTGTAGTAATCTTAACTATGACCTATTTTTAAACAAATTAAGACCATCTGCAAGATGTGAGAACTGTGACCACGAAAGAGAGGATGCCGAACATTATTTTATGCAATGTCCTTCCTATACAAATGAACGGCTTCTTCTCTTTCGTGTAACCCGTCATCTCCATCCTTTAAGCATTAATACGTTGTTACAAGGGAAAGATAGTCATTCAGACGAAGAGAACATTTTTATTTTTAAGCACGTTCAAACTTTTATGAAGGATACGAAACGTTTTGATAGGAACTAGATCTATATGTATTTCTTTTGATTCCGGACAGGAGAGGGACCAGGGATCTGTGTTGTCAAACAATGAATTCAGATAAATAGCATGACTTCTGCTTTGAACAAACTTATTGCCATCTTATCCATTATATGTATATTATTTGTTGTTGGGGAGGGCCGAATCTAACGTTGGTATAACTTGTGGCCCAACCCTTTTGCTGTATTATGTAAAAAGCAATAAAATATGTTTAAAGTAAAGTAAAGTAAACATTTGCAGTTTATGTTATTTTAACCTATACAAGTAGATATAAACATCGAACAGGAAATGTAGCATTCTAAATATGAAAAGACTGTTCTCATGAACGTTTAAGACGTTCTTAGTATTATCACAAATACTGAATGTGTCGACTGACTATATATGACACTAAAGTGTTTGTTAAAGTTATAACAATGTTAATGCGCACAAGAATTATGGTCTAGCGCGATGAATGTGATGCGCGAGAGCTCATGAAGATGATGATGCGCGAATCCAATGGTCATGAATTGTCATCAAATGCCTTCTATAAGGGTTGATGACGCGATAAATATGATATTTAACCTCCACCGAGGTTGTGAATGACGTTCCTTCAGTGAGGACTGATAACGGGCCCACCTCGTGTCCCGGGGGTGATTCTATAACCTGGCCATGTTGTCCAGGTACGGGGACCGTCTCCACCGCTCGTTACGTTATGCATTGATTCATGTGTCGAATCACCTAGAGGACCTACACACCCTAAAGGCTTAACTCCACTCCCGGAGGCTTAGGCACATATTGCCTTTCGCCGTTTCCAACTTCTGCCCAAACAAAGCTACTTTCAATCAATCCCCGCCATGACTGGAGAGCAATGCATTTTATAAATAACTTTCCGTCCAAAACATTATTTCCCACGTTAATTCCTTGATACACGTGGCTAAATTCGCAGTATTAAAATTCTACACGAAAGGACCCTTACAGAATGTTGCCCTTTAGATAGATAGATTGTAAAAGACCTATACTTTTACATACATTAACGTACATATAAACTTACTGAACGGCCCTGCCGAACACACTCTAACGGCGCTGTAAAAGTGCACGCTTTTCCGTGATACATGAATATATCATGCAACTGGTGAATTTGAGTTTGTTGAACAATGGATTAGCATGTGACCACATACATATTAATAAATTTGTTATTAGGTCTGTGATGTGACTGACAGATGTCGCCAAGTGCTTACAAGAGCTATGTACGACTAATACGCTCTACTCGAGATTATGTTGAGACAACCTCACATGACAAACGTCCTGTGAAGTTCCTGTACAATGATTTTAAAACACGTCAATATGAATACGTCAATATGGGCGAATATTGTATACGCATTTACAAGCCCCGTTTACTTTCAATGTAATAGGAAACGTCAATATTCGCCTACATTGACGTGTAGTAAAGTCATATTGGGTGTGTAGTGTATACTCGTTCGTGATTGGTGCAATTTTCTGATCTTGTCAAAGAAGGTATGTCACGTGACGTAAACAATTTTGAGTTCATTGTGAAAATTCCCACGATGTTTATTTAAAATAAATATGCCCCGTGTGGTTGCCGGGGGCCCCGTTTGGTCACGGGGCAAAGAATACGGCCACTGCAGATCCCTTTGGAGGGGTAGGCAGAGGGGTATAATCCCCCCAAATTCATGTTCATTTTATCATTTTTTGTTCATGTTCATTAAAGGTCTTCATCATGATCCCTGCATTGTTTCAGGTGCTATCTCGCTCGCATCAAAAGAGCAGTGGCAGAAAAACAATAACGTGGCTCCAGCGTAAATGGAGTTTCTACGATAGAATTTGCAGCAACTCTGCAGTTCAGGGTGAGAAGGTTCTAGGCCCATTTTCCATATTTTATCTCGGTGTACATGGAAGATGAGCCTGGCATGTTCATGCCTTTTAGGCGCCATATAACCTTTTCATGTGTTGGTCCGCCTTAAAACCCCAATTCAATTCAATTAAAATAAATATATTTGGTGAAAATTAAATGTTAAAACCTATTGTTTTGTTCTAATTCTTCGTTGTTATATTAAAAATGCGTATGCAATAAAAAGGTTAGATTTGTATTGGGATATATACACTCGTTCTTTTGCGCATAAATATTGCGTTTCTGAAGTCGCGCAATATTGATACGCGAAAGAACTCGTGCATATAATAATACAAATATAATAACCTATAAATAATCAGTTCATTTAACAAGAACACATGGAATTTGATTACATTTATTACCAGGACTATATAGATAAAAAAAAGTGATTACTTGCCAAGCGTAGATTATAATTTTATCAATATTAAGTGAGGGAATGTCATGCCTCCTCTTCGGATCGGTGATAACAGTACGGAATGTAGCGGATGGTGGCGATAATGCAGAAAATGAGATTTGATCAGCCAGAAAAAAAGCATAAAGTTAAATAGTAAAGGTGAGAGATGCATTATATCCAAAGAATAATAATTAATTCGAGTGTATGCACGTGAGAATCATTAAAATCAGGGACACGACGGGTAACATTATAACATAGGAATCTCTCGGGTTTTCTTGACGAGTATGCTAATAAGTTAATACATATATCGATGATTTTGGCAAGGAGTAAATTCGATATTGTACTAGTCCGACTAAATACAAGTAGGCGCTCTGATAGCTCTGATAGCTCTGATAGGATGATAGAGGATGAATGCGATTCAAGTGTGAAGGCGATGGATTTAATAACAGGAACATATTAGCGGTATTAGATATTATATATTTATGAAAACGCTTCTAGAAGATATATATACCGCGGATGTTTCTGTGTTTAAGTGCGAAGCCGACATATTAACAATCTGGCTATCAAATGTATGTCGTTCTTAGATGATTTATCAGGGAATAATTGCAAAAGAAGGTAAGTTGTATTGGTATATCTGTGATTATGTTATTTTTTGTAAATAATATTGAATTTAATAGGAAATAATAGGAAATGGGGATACGTTCGGATGGGTTTATCTGTAAATTTGAATTGATTAACCATCTTAAAAATAAATGAACCTGGTTTTAAGTTTATATAAACAAAAACATATTGCAACATAGTTACCAAATTTATGCTTACTTTAAATAGGTTCCCCATGCCGTGTACCAAGTATATACCATCCTTCACGAGAATTGAAATTATCGCAATGTTACAGTTATGCTGTTTTTGTGTATCTAGGCTTTTGTTTATATTCCTATATACAGTATCTGATTATCTGTGTTTCTTTATTGCATTTTAATGATGCCTAGTTTGTAAGAGGTTATAGCCTGACGGTGATTTCTGAACACTGTCTTGTTTAAATATGATGACAATACGTCAAACGTGAGAGTTTACCTGGTTTAAACCCAAGAGGCATTGTTTGCCACTGACCATTCCTACGTGGTATCCATATGTTCCAGTGAACCCATTTATGTTTGTGGTGACGCATACGTTGCTTGTTTCCTTGTAATTGTTGTTTGTACTGAATGCCTGATTGATTGTGTTCTGTGAATGCTACATGTTCGACTTTTATACGTACTGTTAAAGAAGAGTTTATTGGTAAGAAGTATTTTTTTTTTTACAATTAGTAGTCTATTATTTTACTGGAGAAAGAATACAGACAGCAAATCATCATTGAAATATGTTTGGTAAAACATATACAGATATATTGACTAATACACTCCATTGGAATTGTGCATTTTCAAATTTAAGCTAAGCATACTTACATTAAATCGATGAAACCCCGGGGTTACTCACAAACATTTATAAAAAACGCAACTATAAATTTGGTAACTAGTTTCAAAATTACCAAGGGATCTGCAAACAAAATTAGGGTTTATGGTTTACAACAAACAAAATGCTAATATTGTATCTGCATATCGTATTACTAGTATATGATTTGTGATTGTCCAAACATTCTAAGCGTGCTTGAGTATTTTTTTTTAACAATAATATTTGCGTTTCCCAATTTTACTAGTCGTCTATACCGTGGTGGCTTGGTATTTTGCATGGGAAGTTAATGCTATATTAAGTGGTTGAAATTTACGGCCGATACTACAGTACCATTATATTTAATAGCGAATGGATTGTAGATGATCATGATATGATTAAGTGGCGTTTTAACCTTTAATTTTCGACGATACAGTTGTATTACACTATTCAAGGATTAATGCATTAGTATAGAGAAACACTGTGGCAACCAGGGGCGTAAAACATACTCCGAATACCGAGGTGGGAGGAACGAGTGGGGAAGGGTATGGTATTAGGGGTCCCCCTTTCCCTCAGTGTAGGGGTGAGAAGTGTGTGGGAGTGGGGGTGGGAGAGGCGGGGCTCCCCCCAATATACGTTTTCATCTTTGGACCAAAATGGTGCTCGTACAAGCGATATTTGCCATGAATATAGACATTTTATGCTCGCAAAGAAATGGTAATTTTCCTGCCTCCCCCCACCCCGATTTTTATTGCATTTTTCAAATTTGAGGGGTTCCAAGTTTTTCCCGGAAGTAAGGTAGTATGCCACGCTACGCCCCTGGGCCAACTCACTTTATCACATGTTGACCGGTTTGCACGTTTTCAAGCAAGGTCAAAACTAACCTCCCAAAAACTGTTACAGGATTTTACAGACTAGAAATTCTTATTTGTATAAATAATTATAAATTGTTTTAATTATATGTTCTATGTTTAATTTATTGTTGGACATTTATTGTTAATCAGTTCATAGCAGGTCTGACTTGATGTGATACCGGATATTTTAGTATACTTTTACGCATATTAGGCGGATTGCGCGGGTGCTTACTTAAACACATTGAACTGTTTAGCTGAACTCATTCGAATGGCATTTAAAACATCATGAGTATCATCATTGTGCTCGATATGAAACAGACTAACAATAATTGTTAGATTCTTATCTTATCGTATTATTAATTCATGTACAGGCCAAAACGATAATGCATCATCAAATCTACAACTATATTCCCCAAGACCCAATAGTGAGTTATTCAGAAAGTCATTTGCTTATTCAGGCTCTAAAGTGTGGAACTCTCTTCCCCACCATATACAAAATGCCCAATCTGTAAATCAATTCAAAACGCTGTAATTACAGTGGATTCGCCATCCGATATATTAGTAAATGACTAAGTCTTGCAGTTCTATTTAAACATATTTCCATTTACTGAATATACCACTTTAGATGCATTTTTACTTGTAAATATTGTATATATTGTATTGTTGAGGGCCTCATGGTAGATTGACCAGTTTCAAATGAGTTCTCTCGTTAAATAAAGTCTTTATTATTATTATTATTATTATTACTATTATAATGTTACATGTTAATATGCAATAAAATCGCCTCCTATACTTATTTTAGAATGGGTTTACACTTCATGTTTTATAAAATAATGCATATATGTATGATTATTTGAAGTACACCTTGATACAAAAATAAACTATTAGACAACTAAAATGTGAAATGTACGAAGGATGTCCGTCTGATGTCAAATGTATGTGTTATTTATCTGATATGTCAACCATGCGATGGATGTTCGACTGATACTGAAAACGTACGAGGGGTTTTAATCTTGTTTTTCATAAAATACTATAAAGTAGAAATAGTATGACGATTGAAAACTAGTTATTTCGTTTCTCCACTTATTGTAGTCCGTTTAAATGATCTCTGTACTTATAATGTAACACGTATTGGTGAATCAGTTCTTGACGATAGTCACACAACAGAAAAAAGAAAAGAATAGCGATTTGTTATACAAAATCTATGATTAAAAGGGGCAATATGTATTAGGATATATTATTATCATTGCAGTCTTTTTTTCAAATTTTGCAACTTCAAGTAAGGGGCATTAGGGGTGTAGGGCGTAATGTATATGTTGTATCTTATATCACCTCCCATGACTCAATAAAACAACTGAGTCTGCTACTTTTTTCTCTTGTTTGTGTTCGTCGCGTCCTATGGATACCCCTTTTCAGTATTTACTGACATTCACACTGGCGTTTGTTTAGTGATGTATGGCCGCTGTACAAAGTCGCCCCGACTACGAATACGTACAGTGTTGCTTACTGGTCTATTAAGATTATCAAGCCCAATCAGTGTGTGGCTCTAAACGCTTAAACCACCGGTTTTAGGGCACGCGAGAAGTGTTGAATCATATTACCTCTCATGAACAGACGCAATAAAACCAGGGTCCGTATTCATAAGCTTCTTAGCAATATCTTAAGTCAAATTTTATAAAAAAAAAATAAACGTCTTTTTTCTATTGATTTAAGACTTTTCTTAATATTGTTTATAAGAGTATGGATAAATAAAACCTATAGCTTTATACCATTATATCTTAAAATGGATGGATTGTAGTGTGCCTGAGAGGTTAATAAGAATATTTTAAAAATATGTAAAAATCTTAACGTTTGACTTAAGTAATGTTTTCCACTTATGCTGCTTTATGAATATTGATCCAGGTCTACTACATTCTCTCTTGCTTAAGTCCATTGCTTCCAAGTTATGTCATTTTCAGCATTTATTGTATATGATTTCTTGAATAAAACTGTAATATATTCTAAATCGGAGCTTTGTTGAAAGAAATGAATTGCCAGAAAGATATTAATTATGAAAAGGTTTTGTATTGACCTCATTAATATATGATATGCACTGACTTTGAATTGTCACGATTGTTACAGATGTAGACTGTGTAGTGATGATATATACAGCCTTTTGTATTAACATAAACATAATTATATTCAAGGAGAACGGTTACGGCTGAGAACGATTATGGTTTGGAAATTTTACATTTCTTTTTTGCTTTTTGCAAAGACTTTTCGAAATATATTAAACACTAGATATCAGAGTATCAAATTACATGGTTTTAGTTCTATAATGCAAAATATATCTGCGTTACCGACCCATGCAGTCTTGTCCGCATGTTGTTAACGGTGTTTTGTATAAGTCTTGTAAAAATGGTATTGCCGATAACTTGGCACGGTCGCTCTATATGTAGTAAATTAGAATTTCTCATCAAACCATCGGATCTAGAAATACGACTATTTATTTCGAAAAACACGTTATCCTCTTACTATATCAGGTTGTATATATCTGGAAAAGGGGATATGCTATCTGTTTAGATATTTTTAATCAAACTTGGTGAACTGTTTGCAGGTTTTAGGATAATAAAGCTATCATCACCGTTACCTGCAAATTAAAATTAATACGTAACTAAGTGTTCCATAAATGTGTGTGTGCAAACAAGTCACAACCACGCACACTTGTGAACTCTTGCGCAACACTGCTGATGAAGACAATAGAGGTCTGGACCTCAATGCATCGGCTACAGACTAGCAAACCCCTGACCAGACCAATATTATTAAAAACCGCGGCGGTGGTGTAATAGTAACGCGACTCGTCTGAAGTATGCGGAAGGTCGTGGGTTCAATCCCCGGCCGTGCTTGACATACCAACGATTTTGCAATAAAAAGGTACCAGTAGCTCACTTGCTTGACACTCAGCATATAACGGGTAATGATATGTAAGAATAACATTGCTGGGTGACATATCATGCCATGTGGTATTCCAGTGTGGCAGTACTATAAAGTTGAGCACACAGCTCACTGCTACAATTAGAGACCGTCATGATATGACGTGTGTGTGTGTAGTTCTGAGGTTTATAGTCCCTCCGCCAACTAACACGTCGAGGCAACCCTGACGCGATGGGCACAATAGAGTCTGGACTGTTGTAGATGAGTGTGTTGGTTGATCTAGTGCTGCTGCTGTGTTGTCGCTTCTGTTGTATGTATGTAGATGATGTGTCGCAAACGCTCTGTGTAGTGTGTAGGTCTCGCTGTGGCGGTGAAGTGGTCTGGTCAAGGTATCCTACATCCGCTAAGCTACATCCGCTATGTTGGCCGTCTCTACATCCGCTAATGGTCGGGATCTGGTTTTTGGGCCACACCCATCACAGTATGACCCCTGCGCCGCACACACCGCCCGACGTCCTGTCACCTTCGATCTTCTGTCGAATGTAGGCCTCGACCTTCGCTTCGATACCCGGGATTATGGTTGCGTCCCTGATATCTAGACTCCGGCTCCGGCCCGCGGACTTCTGACTTCCAGGATCTGTAGACATCAGATGGTGTCTGCTGTGATGGGACGCAGGAGACATCTTCACTTTTGGTCACATGACACTCGAGTCTACTGGACCCTCCCGTACTTTCGCAGTCCAGTAGTACCGGCATTTTTAGTACCGAACATCTATTTACCCATGTAATATAGTGCTCATCCCGGTAATGTAGTGTAGGGCTGACAAGGCCCTAGACTGAAACACTCATCCCGAGTGTCATGCGTGCCCTCTCCGCGACGTGCACGCTGTGAAGATCAGGAGAAGGTCATGATATGACTAAAATAATGTTAACATCGACGTTACATCCAATACATGCATACATTAATACATGCAATATAAATATAAAACCATGTATAACATTCTTAATCAAGAGATTTCGATGGTATTATATAGATATCACATTCTTACTCATTCTCATGAATGTAATATTTATGAGTCCACCCTGGCCTAAATAAGGCTCATTTTCAGTACAGATTTTACTTTGTCGGATACTCATTTCTTTTTTTCAGAAACAACTTTTTTTCAAAACGTTGCTATGAAAGTTATATCATTGGATTGGAAATAACTTAACTAAGAAAATGAGTGGTAGTTTATTGAAATCGGTAAAGGACTTTTGAAGTTATGATGAGTTAAAAATAGCAATTTCACCATAATGAGCCGATGACTTCGCCGGAACAGTATGCACACCAACGCGCGCAAAAGCTGCACATGCGTTACTTTGTTTACTATCATCCTGCTATAAGATAGTAAGAAATTACACATTGTTGTCTATGGAGATTTAGCATGGGCGTTTTATGTGAGGTGTAATAAAGGCAAATATAAACTGAGAACTGATTTGTGTTTCCAACCGTCTATAAATATTTACAAACTACAGAGTATCAGTCGAGAAATCGGTTTCAAACCTCAGTTTTCATAAAATTATACTGTTAGACATCTCTGTCCTCACACTTTTGTTAAAGCCTTCGCCATTCCTCAGCTCTGTATAAACCTTTTACAGACGCAAGCACTCAATGAAGATTAATTCTCTCAGCATCTAAAAAGTCTACAGCTTCAGCAGCCTGAGTCGTTGTTCCTAATTTCAATATAAACGTTGATATACGTCAAAGAGAAAAAATCAAAGAAAAAACGATCTTAACACGTTCGCGATAATAAAAGTATGTTGACAGAGACTCGGTATAAAACCTAAATAAATAACGAATATGTGTAAGGAAAACACTCCCATCTCTCTAAAAAAAAGAAAAAGAAAAATAAGTTTCTTTGATAACGGTATTTGCTGAAATTGTTTAAGTCCCTAAACTCTCCCCGGGATCAAACTTCAAATAAACATCATGACTTCGTAATCAGGAAATGGTAATCAACAACATCATGATAAATAGTCCGTCACATGACAGATAATCTGCCGTTTGACAGACACCAGTCTCTCGACCGATTTTTCACATTAGAACAAATGACATTTTCCAATACAGACGCACAATTTGTCTCATAACTCCGACGACAGCAAGTATTTATGTTTGTTCATTGTCTCCGAAAACAATATTTCGTAATTATCTTAGAAAGTAAAGATCATTACGACCAAATGCCTTATCAACTTAGTCGTAATGCAGTAATTGTCTCGTTGACCAGTGCATAATGCTTGGCAACGTTTGGAAGTTCTCTAATAGGAGTCTGGAAATCAAAATGTAATTTAAATATTTACATTTCGTCGGAGTTTGCAATGAACCAAATGGGTGTAATCGATCTAAGACGCTTATTTCAATTCCATTGTCGACAATTAATGAAATGACGGCAGTTTTAAGTGAAAATAGATTGCGATAGTAATCTTGGATTACCATGGTAGACAGCACATAGGACAACTGAATGTTTGATTCCATTGTGGTTACAGCATGTTTGATTCCATTGTGGTTACAGCATGTTTGATTCAATTTTGGTTACAGCATGTTTGATTCCATTGTGGTTACATCATGTTTGATTCCACTGTGGTTACAGCATGTTTGATTCCATTGTGGTTACAGCATGTTTGGTTCCATTGTTGTTACAGCATGTTTGATTCAATTGTGGTTACAGCATGTTTGAGTCCATTGTGGTTACAGCATGTTTGATTCCATTGTGGTTACAGCATGTTTGATTCCATTGTGGTTACAGCATGTTTGATTCCAATGTGGTTACAGCATGTTTGATTCCATTGTGGTTACAGCATGTTTGAGTCCATTGTGGTTACAGCATGTTTGATTCCATTGTGGTTACAGCATGTTTGAGTCCATTGTGGTTACAGCATGTTTGATTCCATTGTGGTTACAGCATGTTTGATTCCATTGTTGTTACAGCACTGCTTATTTTAGAGCTTTACCATATATCTATCTGACAGAAGGCATTAAAGTAGAATACCGCTTAAAGATGAATGGCCACCCTTTTTGTAGTATTATCAATTAACAAATATAACTCTTTAACATCATATGAACATTTCTTGATAGTCTCGAAGAAAAACATATATTGAAAACCGCTTTTAAGTTGTATGTAAAAATAAGTATTATTTGCATGACGTATATACTACTTTTATGCGTGACTGCACGGGGAAATGAGGTAAATCTGAATTGTATAGCTGCACAACTATTGCCAGATAACTGATAAATACATTTACCTGTGGATTAATTTACCTGTTCAAAGTTTTCTACGTCATCAAATAAAATCTTATTCTCGCTTTTCACAGATATTGCAATGTATCTACTGTTGTGTATTGATTTCGATTTAATTAAACATAAACATGTTCATGAAACAAAACATGTCGAGAGAACTTTAAGCCGGTGCTTGGCGGCGTGAGAGGTATTGCACCTTATATTACCTCTTATGAACAGGCTCAATAAGACAGTCTGCTACTTTTCACTCTTGTTTGTGTTTCTTGTTTCTAAAGGATCCCATTTCATCCCCTTTGTATTGACCTTCACACTAGCTTTGTTTAGTGCTGTTTGGCGGCTGTAAAAAACCTGCCTGACTACAATCAGTAATTTTATTACTTACTGTCATTTGGGATCATCAAGCCCAATCTTTGTGGCTGTAAAGTAGAATACTGCCTAAGCCGGCGTTAGCGGGCGTGATAGGTGTTGCACCTTATATTACCTCTCATGACCAGTATCAATAAAACAGTCTACTAATTTTCTCTCTTGTTTATGTTTGTTGCTTCCAGGGGATTCCTTTTTCGGTATTTGTAAAGACCAAAATGTCTTCTTGAAGGTGATATGACAGAAACTAGTGTCAAAACGGACTATTGTGAACTACTCGTCCTAGTCAGCGAAAGTTTTTACCACTTCGTTTAGAATATAACATAGTAATTTATAACCGATGCAAAGAAAAGTAACTGTGAACAACCACAGTATTAGAGAAAACTTGTTTTCTCTTTTGATGGCATGGACACATCTTTTTGTTTTAATATGACTACTTTAACATCATGTTGTAATGTTTATGTAAATGTGTTACTCGTTTAAAGACACATTTCCCAGCTGAATGTAGTCGTTGAAAAATCATGGATAGCATGCTTTTTAACTGCTTACTTCTCGCTGACTGATTACCACAGAGACATTATATTGAGGCCCCATCACAGTTTTTTCTTTTCATTTACTATTACCTTAGTTTTTGATATAAAATATATTGTAACTAAAAACACTAGATTGTTTATTATGGGGGAGCATATAAAGCAGAACAGGAAATGTTCAAATCTGACCACAGGGTCACTATTTGAACAAACTTGGTAGATGACCATAACCTTAAGGTAAATGCAAAATATTAAACATCTGGCTATTGTAGTTTCAGAGAATAATATTTGTTAAGTGTTTCCCTATATAAGTCTATGTTTAATATGTGACCATTGGGGCGGGTCCAAATTTCACCTCAGGGTCACCATTAGAACAAACTAGTTAGAGGACCATAAGACGATGTTACATGCAAAATATCACAGCTCTTTATCTTGTATTTTTGCAAAAGATTGTTTAAGATTTGTTAAATGAAACTGATAAAAGCCCCATTGCGGGGGCATTTATGACCTCAGGTGCACCATTCCGACAAACATATAATGATGCTTCACATTAACTTGGGGTCGTCCGTGATCGAGTGGTCTCAGACTTGAAATCACATATCCTTCACCGCTGTGGGTCGATTCCCCATGGGCCAGGACTGTTTAGTATGTAAGTATCAAGCTATCCAGCTTGCTTGCGGAACGTCGGTGGTTCTACTCAGGTGCGCGCCCGTGCACAAAAAAATGCCCGGGTTTGCACCTGGAGTCTTCCTCCACCAATAAAAAGCTGGAATGTCGCCAAATGACCTTAGCTGTTGGTGCTACTATAAAATCAAGTTTAATGAATTCATATAAGATTGGTTGAATTTCTGAGAAAAAATCCAGAAGCAAACGATAACGACGACGACGGACAGACAACGGACGGACGACGGACGAAGAGTGATTCCAAAACATCACATTGAGCCTTCGGCTCAGGTGATCAAAAACACTGACAGAACACAGCGATTTTTGAATTTTGAAGTCCCGATGAGTTTTTTGCATTTGAGATTTACTAAAACATGACAGAGAAGTAACTGATAATAGAGTAAATTGTGTTAAAAATACAAAAACTATTAATTGTTAACACGGGTCTTTTAAGAAAATCCATCTATACATAGTTGTTTTAACATATTTACAAGCCCACATAAAATGCAACGGTTATAATTTGTACTACATTATTATACACTCTTTATGGGACGGGCCTCATCCTTGGACAAACAACTAATAATCTCAATTTCCTTGTGCAAATGTATTTCTAACAGCGATTTACAGTTACCTATAGAACCCCCCCCCCCCCCCCCCCACCCCCACACCCCCCCCGCCACCCCCACCCCCACCCACCCAAAACCACCACAAATACAATACGCTCGAAATGTGTCTTTAACGAAATAAACACATTTACAGTCTAAATGATAGTTTATTCTATAATAACACAGACTCTCAAACGACTAAAACGCAGCTTCTAAATAGCACAGATCAATACAATAAGAAAATGTAAATTTCATGAAAAAAAGAAATAATAAAAAAAATTGCTGAAAGTATGAAACACTATTAAAAATGTGTTTTCAATTTTTGAAGTACTCAGTAGTATGTTTTACTATTTTTGCCATGTGCCGAGGCCATTTTCCATTTGTCTTATAAAATAAAAAATAAAAAATAAAATTTCACCCCCAGCCCCATTTTTGAAATAAATTTGGATGAGAAACTACCAATTAATTTATTATGGCCTAAAGCAGTTCTGTTGTTTATCTAAGAGTTATTAGACAGACAAATATTAAGGCTATTATAAAGGACACCTTTGAGCATTGGTAGAAACGTGGCAAGGCCTCTCTTTTTTAATAACTTGGTTTACGGATTTTTTCTGAAAAAATTACGTCAGGAGGTCGAAATAAAAATAAAAATAAAATTGATTGAAAAAAAATTACAAGCAAAATGTTGACGTTTTATGTCAAAAAGGGGGAGAGAATCAAAAATCGAACATCTACTTTTCGTAGATCCCTATCGAAATCCATGTTTAATAGCATACTTTAGATAACCGAGCATGTCTAACTTGAATGAATGACAACAAATGCAGGATACAACCTGTAAATATAAGTTAGCCAGGTTTTTCTTTCTTTCTCGCTCATGTTTATGTGCCCCCTATGGAAAATACAAAATTCATACACTGTCTAGCTGAATATGTGGTGCTTAGGTCAAAGACTTCTGAAAGTTGAATGAAACATCATATCAGCATGGGATTTTGTGCATCATCTGTCTTTTACACTGCAGATGTATGCTAATGCAAAGAAAAACCTATTTTTCAAATTAAAAATTGCCTAAAATTGAGGGGGAAATAAGAATTATTTTCTGTTTTCCTTTTGACCACGGACCTTTCAGGGGAGATAATAGAGGTGTGAGACCTCAAACGTTAAATAATCCTAACGTTACACATATGTATGCACTTTCAACTTGTCTTTCCGCGTATGATTTATGCATTTTTAATGTGCTGGCATGAAGAACAACACGCATCGTCACTGTCATTAGCATTCTTATCAGCAGCATCGTCCTCGGCAGCATAATTAGCATCATCATCAACAACTATGTACTATTAAGGAGAATTTAGACATACAGCAAAGAATATTCACTATTGAGTGTTCTGGAAAACGTTTAAAAGGGTTATAGAATTGTCAAAATCGGATGATGAACAAAGAAGATATTAACATTGAAATGTGTGAATTGTAAATATGCATTGTTGTGTATTGATTTCGATTTAAATAAACATAAACATGTTCATGAAACAAAACATGGCCGGAGAACTTTAAAACTCAAGTGATAACTAGATCCGTGTAAGCAAACAAATAAATGTTGTTGTATTTATACAGGAAGCTGGTCTACATGGGGTTTGGTCATTGCCTCACTGCCTAGCGAAAGCGATAATCTACTGATTTTGGACTTTTGATTTACCGGTTTGATAGTCGTGTATTTTCTAGACGGAACTGTTTAAGTCATATGGTGGAAAATGGGGAATATTTTATTCCCACAAGTGAATGCGTATATTGTACAGCCAGTTTCCTGCTCCACATCATTAAACAGATGGTAGGATCAGCAGTATAACGATCATGGTAGATCTTATATCTGACAGTATGGAAACAGTTCATCAAGTTTGACTCGAAACCTCCGAATGATAGCATATCCCACTTTCCAGATATATACAACCTGGTATAGTAATAGGAAGACGTGCATATACGAGAACCACATCGAAGTAATAGGTACCACTATTGCATTTCCCATAGGCCGCCTTTATAGCCTTTTGGCCTACATCCCATATTCCTATATCGGAACGGATGATAAAACCTAATTTTTTTTTATAGAACTATCTTAGAGACACTCAAAAATGACCAGCAAATTGGGGGTAATGTAATGCTTTCAGCCTCAAATATTTCACTAAAGGTGTCCACCCCCAGAATGGCAGTAAAGACATTTTACTTTTTGCAAGAATACTCTCAGTACAGTTGTATCCATACAAATGCAAATTTCAGTCAAAATATCCGAAATCAACATGTTTTATGATGGAAATATAATATTTTGATGTTTTATTGGCATTTGTTATGATTTGGGTAATTAATTTAATCCAATCAGAATCTACCTTACAATCTGACTATATGCCCTAATAGACCATATACTTTTTTCAACCAATCAGAAGCCCCAAATCAATAGTGGTATGTGACCGATAGTATTTATACCTACCAGACTTGACAATAAATACTGAAAAGTATTAGGATGCAAACAACACAAATAAAAGAGAAAGACGGCCTACTCGGTCTTATTAAGTCTGTTCATGAGAGGTAATATGAGGTCCAACAACCTCCCAAGCCCCCTAGCACCGGCATAAGTGACATTACACTTTAAAGCCACACAGACTGAGTGATGATTTTGATGATCCCAAAATACGAGTAAATAACAACATCACCGATGCGTAGTCGGAGCGATTTTTACAGCCGCTACACGACACGAAACAAACACTATGAATGTCAATAAATACTGAAAAGGGAATCTATTGTAAGCAACAAACATGAAAGAGAGAGAAAATAGCAGACTCGATCTTGTATTTAGTATGTTCATGAGAGGTAATAAAAGTTCCAACACCTTTAACAACGGGTTAAGCGGCATTCTCTAACGCCACAAAGATTGGGCTTAATGGTCCTTAAGGACCAAAAACGATTCCGCAGTAAGATTAACCGTATAGAACTAGAACCATATAATTTGACGGATGGTTTGATATGTAGTCTTAAATAAATTTCGAAAAGTCTTGCAGAAACAGAAATGTAAACGTTCCAAACCAGAATCGGTAGCAGTCGTTATGTGTCCTTGAATATAAGTAAGTTTATTTTATACAAAAAGGACATCACTACACCGGCCAATGCAAACAGTAAACTCTTTCCAATGTCCGTCTTTCCGTCAAGTGCATTTTCTTTAACAAAGTGTATATATGTAGAATATAATGTAGTTCCATTCAAGTTATCGTAAAATAAATAGTTTTTGTTTTCGTTATGCAGCTACCACTTTTATTATAATATACTCGTATGCTTTGCTGTTTTTTGTTTACTTGATTTAATACAAGAACAATATGCATATTTGATTATTTATGAACATTTTTATGGATGATATGGATACAGAAGATGTTTTTGTGTTTAAATTGTACGAAGGTGACACATTAAAAAGTTAGCTATTACATGTATGTCGTTCTTAAATGATTTATCAGGTATTAATTGCAAAATAAGGTTACGTTGTATTGGAATATCTGTTTCTATTAGCCTTTGTCTTTATATATCTGTGTAAATAAGATTGGATTTAACAGGGAATAATAACAATTGTTGATATCAATGAAAGCTCAAAGAAGTTCAGAAACAAGCTAGATCGATTAAGTAACAACATAGCTATGGCCCATGATTTAATTGCATATGATAGATGTTTGTTTGTTACCGTACTAGCTTCTTCACTTTACGAAACATGACCAGATTTCTGATGTCAATGAAAGCTCGAACACGTTTAAAAACCCACTTGATTGGAGGAGTAAAACCAGCAGCTAAGGTCTTTGGATTATTTGATAATGCTATATGCTGATTTGTTAGCTCTCTAGCACCATTGTTTTCCATCCGATCGTTATCAAACATGGCCAGATAAGTGTCTGTTAATAAAAGCTCGGACAAGTTAAAAAAACAAACAAAAAACAGAATATTGAATTAGTAACACCTAATTGTCTGAGAAGAAAGCATGTTAGACTAGAAACTACAGAGTAATTGTCCTTGAATTGTTTTAACCCTCCCCCGCGCCCCACACACACACATACACATTCACACGCTCATTTTAAAATAGCCATGTTAGCTATAGAACCTCAACAGACTTTCGTGCGTCTCTTGTTTTTTGTTTTTTGTGTATATCGGGAGTGGAGGGCATATTTTATTTTACTTTATGTTTAAGAAATAATAAATAAGTACCTGTGTTTTATCGGTGAATAAAATACAGTTAGGAGTTCGGATGCGTAGTAATTAAATCACGAGTGCGTTAGCACGAGTGATTTAATTTCTCGCATCCGAACGACTAACTGTATTTTATTCACCGATAAAATACAGGTCCGTATTTATTATTTCGATTCTAACACAACAATACCCCATTATTTACGCTATTGTTGGGGCACTATATATTATCTCGGAGGTCAAGGTAATCAGGCTGCTATGTTTACAGGCTGTTCCATTGGGCGCCCCCGTATGCAATGTTCTGCGTTTCAATGCACTAGTTTTCACGTGACAAACAATTAAGTCATTGCTTACGTCAAATAGCTTGCGCTGTATGACGTCAAACGTTCTCACCTTGTTCAAGATGCTTATTAATGTTATATGTACATGTGCATATGATGGGTTTATTTCGGGGGTGTGCACGGTTTGGGAGAATGACAATTTTGTTGTAATTAACATTTCATTAAAATTACTGTTCAGTTTGTCTTTGTGACGTATATTTACCAAGTGACGTCATGTAACGTGGCGCTTCCAACGGATGAAGTATACGCGGGGAATTAATGTAACAGCTGTGTTTTATCGTAGAATAACATACAGCTGTCTCCCTTCTTTGTGTATATGGAAGACTGCAGCGGTCGTGTTAGAATATTGTTTAAATCTTTCTGTGTTGCAACGCACATACTGTCACCCCACAGTACAAAGAGCATACCTCTGCTCATCTAAATCATCGCCGTCCCCGCGCCATACATTATATTCCTTCATTTCACTCCCACCACCCCATCACACACTGTGTTGTTGATATTGTTCATAGACACATTGCAGTGCACATTGTACTGCTCTGTCAATCTCTATAAACAACCCACTCTCGAAACAAGCCACTCTCGAAACAATACCTTGTGCCTACAGGTTCGCAGTTTTCTTCCGACAGATCTTGCTGGATAACGGAGTTTAACCACCGCCATCTTCTTATCTGGATTTTAACCGGATAGGCTGTAAATACAAGATTAACAATCATCAGGTTTGTTTTTACTTTAAAGTTAATAAAACGGTGTGTCCCGTTACTATGTTTATGTTTACAGAAGGACGACACTTCATACTCGCAATCTAGTATAACGTAAAAAAAAAGCATGACCATAAGTGGTATGGAATGTCATTGCTGCATAACATAAAAACTGTAATTATGGAGTGGTTGTTTTATGAGATATAATTATAAACAAATTATACAGAGATATGTATGCTATTTTATATTCTTTGTAATTATTTTCGTTCTTCTCAAGCTTTCTGTTTGTCAAGCAGCATTTTTCCACGACATACATTGTAAATGATAATACATTTTTTTTAATTCTATCTTATTATTTGAATTTGTGTAGATTAGTTACCTTAATGTCTGCAACAGCCAGCTACCCTGGCATAGTTTGCATGTTTAATTTAATTTTCCTAATGTTCATGTTGTCTGAAGTTGTGTGGGGAATATTGCTAGGTACCGTTAGTTCATGTGTAACTGGGTTTGTAGTTTTAATGTCTATAGTCTCTCCGCCATTGTACTAAGTTTCCTCGAGGTACGATACAAAGAGAAAGAAATTAGTGATAATGCATATATGCTTCTTAATAAATTACATGTATAATTTATAATTTGTCTTTGAATAGAGAATGTACGAACGTATATAGTGGGAACAGAAAATGTGAGGAATTATAATAAACCTATTAATGCTGCAAACTGTGATTTTTCCCTTTTTTTCTGTTATCCTGTAATTATAAATAAATCTCGAAAAGCCTTGCAGAAACAGAAATGTAAACGTTCCAAACCAGAATCGGTCGCAGTCGTTATGTGTCCTTGAATATAAGTAAGTTTATTTTATACAAAAATGACACCACCAGAAATCGTTCCAAACCAGAATCGGTCGCACCATCCATTCACCAGCGTCCCCTATCCATTATTTCTTTTTTTAAAATGTCCCTTTTTTCTGATAGTATGCCAAGTGTATAATTTGGAGTTCTCTGAAAAAAGCGAATTGTTGAACTGCGCTGTTCTCCGACAGATCTTGTTGGATAACGGAGTTTAACCACCTTGAGTGGATTTTTTATGAGATATAATTATAAACAAATTATACAGAGATATTTATGGTATGTTTGTTTTTATGCCCCCGAAGGGTGGCATATAGTAGTCGCACTGTCTGTCCGTTAGTTCGTCTGTACAATCGTGACCGCTTAATATTTCTGACAATAATGGATGGATTTTCAAATAACTTCGCACAATTGCTCACCACAACAAGACGACGTGTCGCGCACAAAATCCAGGTCCTCGGCTTAAGGTCAATGTCACACTTAGAGGTCAAAGGTCAAAACAAAGTGCTTTCGTGTCCGGTTAATAACTCTGCCATTCGTGGACAGATTTTCAAATAACTTGGCACAATTGGTCACCACAACTAGATGACGTGTCGCGCATAAAACCAGGTCCTCGGGTCCAAGGTCAAGGTCACATTTAGAGGTCAAAGGTCGAAACAAAGGAGAAAAGGGCGAAGACAAACCACGCTTTTTACTAGGAATGTCTGATGTATTTGACGGCGTGGAACAAGTGTTTGTGAACATCACAGTACATACATCGATATTTAAGGTTGATTCGGCTTATACTTTGCTGAGCAGTATAGTTGAAAAAGCACACAGCGTGACGGCGCTACCGCTCCACTTTAAACTGTCATGACTTAGGCAAATCGTGCAAGTCGTGCAAATCGTGGGGCAGAACACGACATAGAGTTTTAGGAAGATATTGCTTTCACAAATATATGCAAATTTCGTTTAATATCTAAATTATCTACATGTCTACATCCAGCTACCAATCACGCGCCTACCTTCAAAAAACAAACTTCAGCTTTTCAGTCCATCATATTTAAATTCCAGAAGTTATAACATCGATAGATTGTTTACATATGGCCGCCGCCATGTTGTCACGTGCTAAGTTTTTTTTACTTCTATCTTATTATTTGAATTTGTGTAGATTAGTTACCTTAATGTCTGCAACAGCCAGCTACCCTTGCATAGTTTGCATGTTTAATTTAAATTTCCTAATGTTCATGTTATCTGAAGTTGTGTGGGGAATATTACTAGATACCGTTAGTTAATGTGTAACCGGGTTTGTTGTTTTAAAGGGACAGATGGCAATCTTGACTTTTATTCAAACATTAAAATTTGCTCCTCAATTTAGTTATCCTGCGTCATTTTGACTTTAAAACTGCTTGCATATGATTAAATAAAAAATTGAGATTTCAATTTTCTTCACTATTTCATCAAATTTTTAAACATATTATTGATGCACTATTATAAAAAGTTAGTAAAATGTAAAAATAATTTGCTTTGAACTATTCTAACAATTACTATTAATGACTGAACAAATGCAAGTGAAGAGAAAAACTAACGGGATGACGTGAGTTTTTAAAAAATCAAGATTGCCGTGTGTCCCTTTAAGGTCTATAGTCTCTCCGCCATTGTACCAAGTACCTAGAGGTACGATACAAAGAGTAAGGAATTAGTGTTAATGCATATATGCTTATTAATAAATGACATGTGGAATTTGTCTTTGAATAGAGAATGTACGAACGTATATCATGGGAACAGAAAGTGTGAGGAATTCTAATAAACCTATTAATGCTGCAAACTGCGATATTTTTTCCCTTTTTCTGTTATCTTGTAATTATAAATGATGATGTTTATAGGTCTGGTATGGTATGTTTTTGTTAGGTGTGTCATCTTTATAATTATTATAAGGAAGGGTGTTCCACATTGTCAAGTTAGAATGTTTATGAATATTATTGATGCTTCAGCTATGAATGCAAGGTTTGCTTATCAAATAATGACATCCATTGTTTCAAATAATGCACACTGTTAATCATATTTATTTGGCAAGCATTTTGTTACTGTAAATTATGTTAAATGTCTAATTATCTCTACATAATAGATGTGTGCATGTTTTGAAACGGTTTTGTGGTTGCCTGTGGTTAGACACTGGATCCACTCCAAATGATTACTATGGAACAACCGTCATACGAGTACAAAGTTAATAGAATTGGAATATCTCTAGTTTGATGGCTCAATCATTTAAAGCCAATACACGTAATACGAATTATATTAATATAAGATTTCTCTTTAACTGTCAATAAAGAAGAGATAAAAGCTAATGGGAAGTAATTTAAAATGAAAGATACCTTACTTTATAGTGTTTGTAGAAAAGGCTATTAAAGATATTCCTCAAGATTCTAAGAGATGAATACGAAACTATTGTAACTATAATTATATAAATAAAGAATAAGATACAATATTTTCGGGTTGATCTCACGATATGTATTTTAAACGCCCTCATTATCTGTGATTTATCTTCTAGATAGCACCTAATGGTGTGTCAATGTATTTGAATGCACTGCATGTATAGGATAGAGGTTATAAAGAGTCTTTACAATTAAGAAACTGAAAAGGAGGGAGCTTAGCGACAAACCGCGGTTTCCAGGTTTCTTAATGCTGAAGACTTCTCTTCATAGCCTCTATCCGACTTAGTGTTTATACCACAGGTTATTGATAATCTTAATAAAGGTCACGCTCTTACTTTTGGAAAGCGCTGATAGGAAATCTTCATAAATGATGTGACATATCTGATAGAAACAATGCATAAAGCATAGTTAAACAAAAACAAAATCTCTGAAAGAAAATTCCATCTCTAAAAATTGTTTGTTCATAAATTTATATGCCGAAACTTGTTAGATCCTTAAACAATCCCCGAGAATAAGCTTTACAATAAACATTGTGACGGTAACGGTAGTGGAATATAAGAATCTTTCATCGGTATCCGGTGAAGATAGGGAATTCCAACCCGAGGTATAAGTGTTTTTATCGGAACCGAGGCTCTGCCGGTGTTCCGATTGAAACACTTATACCGAGGTTTGGAATTCCCTATCTGAACCGACTACCCATGATAGATTCTATTTCTTGCACATCAGAGAATGCCACATGCGTTGACGCCGCCAGCTACTAACGTTTTGCATGTTTTCCTGCATACCAGATGTTGGTGCGCGGGTGTCTTTTATCTTTACCCATAAAGATAAGACTTTCCATCCCCCATGTAAAACGTGAATATCCTTATCCGGTATGCAATACATCTTGATAAATAGTCCGGCACATGTCAGATACTCGGGCGTTCGACAGATGCATCAATCTCTAGACCGACACAATTGACATTATCCAATACACAGACGCACAATTTGTGCCCGCATAAATTATCTAATTATTTCTAATCCGACGACAGCAAGTGTTTTGTTTGTTCATTGTCCCCGAAAACGATATTTCACAATTACCTTAGAATGTAAAGATGAGTATGCTTTCGTAACTTTTAACCAGTATCCTTATAGCTTGTCATTTTCTCGTTGACCTGATCATTACGCTTGACAACGTTCGAAGGTTTTATAAGATTCTGGAAATCAAAAACCTCTCATGCCTTTAAATATTTACATTTCGTCGGAGTTTTCCTGGAAACAACTGGGTAGAATCGATCCAAGATGCTTATATCAATTCCGTAGTCGAAAATTAATTAAAAATGGCATTTTTAGGTGAGAATAGATTGCGATATTATTCTTCGCTTTCCATGGTATACATGAGTGATTCCACTGTGGTAATCGGCATTACTTTAGCTATATAGTTATCTGATAAACGCCAAAATATCACTTAATATTGCACTCATTTTAGAATTCAATGGGTTCTTTTATCCATCGCTTACTTAAAAAATGTATTACAAACACTTGAATTCTTGTTATTTTCTTTTAGTATATGCTTTATTGTCTCAAAATAACACATACGTGTATTGCTTATGTAACAAACAGGAAATCTGTAAGTTAAGTATAAAATCTCTAAAAGTGGGTGGGGTAAATTTACATGTAAAATTCAGATTTTTGGCTAAAAAGAAGAAAACAAGGTCATTTAAACGGATTGCACTTGTCATATTTCGGGGCTGTTAACTGTTTTACATAATTATTAATAGTGAAAATACATAAAATATTAAAAAAAATAAATTGAGTGACATTTTATGACATTCTGTGATTTTCATTTTTTTCAAGGGGGTTATGTTTAAAAACGCATTAAAAACATGTAAAGCTGTAACTTTGAAATTGCTATAATGCATTTTCCTTACCTCCATAAAATTGCCCCCAAATTGACAATAGTAAGAATTTGCCCACCAAAATGGTACCGGATATCGTTCTGGCCCATGGACTATAACGTTTTGCATGTTTTACTGCATACCAGATGTTGGTGCGCGCGTGTCTTTTATCTTTACCCATAAAGATAAGACTTTCCATCCCCCATGTAAAACGTGAATATCCTTATCCGGTATGCAATACATCTTGATAAATAGTCCGGCAAATGTCAGATACTCGGCCGTTCGACAGATGCATCAATCTCTAGACCGACACAATTGACATTATCCAATACACAGACGCACAATTTGTGCCCGCATAAATTATCTAATTATTTCTAATCCGACGACAGCAAGTCTTTTGTTTGTTCATTGTCCCCGAAAACGATATTTCACAATTACCTTAAAATGTAAAGATGAGTATGCTTTCGTAACTTTTAACCAGTATCCTTATAGCTTGTCATTTTCTCGTTGACCTGATCATTACGCTTGACAACGTTCGAAGGTTTTATAAGATTCTGGAAATCAAAAACCTCTCATGCCTTTAAATATTTACATTTCGTCGGAGTTTTCCTGGAAACAACTGGGTAGAATCGATCCAAGATGCTTATATCAATTCCGTAGTCGAAAATTAATTAAAAATGGCATTTTTAGGTGAGAATAGATTGCGATATTATTCTTCGCTTTCCATGGTATACATGAGTGATTCCACTGTGGTAATCGGCATTACTTTAGCTATATAGTTATCTGATAAGACTTCGTGAAGGCTTTATGATGGAAACTATATTCTCCTTTGAGTATACACCTTTAGGACCAGTTCGTCTCTCCAACTTTAGTGGAGTGCAAATCATAAGTTTACATTGTTTAACGTCGCATAAGCCCACTTCAAACTGACCTTGACTTTAAAGACACCCTAACTTTTCGGGTTCTTTTGTTTGTTAATTAAAGTTAGGATTAATGTCTTATTGAAGCTTTTATCTTGAACAACGTCAAGGTTGTTGCTTTGCACCTTAGTATGGACATTACAGGGAGTAGACTCTAATCCACTAGACCAGTGACCTTGACCTTAAACATAACTTGTTCCTTTTAGTTAAAACTTGCCTTAAGAGTTTTTTTTCCTCCAAACCAACAAGTACATTGCTTTGATACTTGGTCGAGTCACTGGTTTAAAAGCTGCCTATCTGCCCAACCACAAACATTGCCATCAGACTTAATGAGCATAAAATAACTGAAATAATTATATTTTACGTTTGAACACATACTTTAAGAAGCATCAAGTATAGTGTTATACTACATGCCCATTCACTGGGGGTAACCCCCTACCCATTATACAAACCATCATCAGGTACATAGAACCTTACCAATATCATTCATGTGCTCGCTAAAAACACTATATTTCCTATTCCAAACATGTGCTCATTACATACCCATTGCATGCGCGTTTAAGCAGACATACACGCGTGTAATATGGTAATAGTATTCTTGAATATCCCCGCATGTTTTATGCGTTAATACAAATCAATATTCTTGAATATCCCCGCATGTTTTATGCGTTAATACAAATCAATATTCTTGAATATCTTCGCATGTTTTATGCGTTAATACAAATCAATATTCTTGAATATCTTCGCATGTTTTATGCGTTAATACAAATCAATATTCTTGAATATCTCCGCATGTTTTATGCGTTAATACAAATCAATATTCTTGAATATCTTCGCATGTTTTATGCGTTAATACAAATCAATATTCTTGAATATCTCCGCATGTTTTATGCGTTAATACAAATCAATATTCTTGAATATCTCCGCATGTTTGTATGCGTTAAAATAGATAAAGAATTGAATATAATACGCTAAGCTTAACATAAAGTGTTCTCAGAGAGAGACGCAGCTTAAAATGCTTACTATCAAATACAAAACTGAGAAAAATGGTCCTGTAGAAATCACATCAGCCAAATACAAAAACAATATTTCAAGCTTAACCTGGAGCATTTTGAAATGTACGCCAGATATGAGAAGCGTAGCTGCTAACCGAGCAGCAACGCTGCGAGTGGGGGGTAGGTGTGGGATGGGGTTTCCCCTCCCGCCCGCCGGTGGTGGTTTGGGGGCCTTATCCAAGAAAATTTTGAAAATTAGGCGGCAAATGATGCGTTCTCAAGCTATATTTCAGCGTTAATATGGCATTTTGAACTTTTATTTTTTCACTTTTGCTGACGAATTGTACGCATTGGCGTACGTGCGTATGCCTGGATACGCGCCTGCAAGTCGAAACTATTGTGCTATGTCATGAAATTGTTGAATTACAGTTATCGGCTATTCTATAATAACGTAGACTTGAAACCGCCGAATCTCAACTTCTAAATGGCGCTCTAAGGAGAGATGGAGAGGCATATTGCCTATGATAGTGCTGTTACCGCAGTTCTACTGTCTATTCAAGTGTTATTGTAGAGACAAAAACTAAGGCAAACGGTCTCTTACTGGTTGGTGTTTATTATCCGTTTGTATCTGATCTGGAAGTGAAAGGATTTTGTGGGGCATATTACTGCAGCACAGTCGAAATAAATAGTTTTCATACTCACTAGACTGGACAAGATATGCAAATTTACTAGCTCTTTAGCGCAAATTACCAAGTTTTGAAGACTGATACAAGCCTGGACTATAACATTATGGGCCGGCAAAGGACTCCAAAGAAAGGAAGGTGTTGCTATATAGAACTAAAATCATGTACTTTGACTAATACTTCGATATGCAGTATTTTATTTAAAGTCTGCACAGTTTTTGATATAAGTAAAGTTTATTTTATACAAAAGTTCATCACTACATCAGTCAAAATAAGTCCAAGTACATCATATCAATGATGACAATGCAAACATTACAGTATGTTCAGTCTGTTCAGTTACACTCAAAGCATATTCTTTAACAAAAGTAGATACAAAAAAGTAGATAAATTATAATTGTCGAACAGAAAATGTTGCATGGAAGGATCACAGTCAACCAAAAACACGCAACGAAACACAAACTAAATTACAAAAACGAATAAAGGGCAAGATATGACATCAGTCGAACAGGAAATCTAGAATTCACAAAATTCAGCCATCTTAAAAACAGGCATTCAAATAATACAATAATTACGCGAATACATACTCAGTACATTTAAAAATGCAACTTGTTAGATATTTGCTTATTTTCAGTCAGCTGTTTTTTTTGTTCAAATCAAGATTGTATTTTATGTTAGTACACAAGTCTCTTTGTCCCAAAGGTTAACATATGGCGATGAACAGTTGCATTCGATTTGCTCTACTTTTTTCAAATATATAAAAAAAAAAAAAAATCAAAAAATAACAAGTGTTTTCAAAATGTGTGTATAAGCAAATGATGCGACACCACATACAATGTGTTTATAAATTATGTAGAATATATCGATACATTTCACTGAAGTTATCGTAAAAGAAATCGTGTTTTAATAGTGTACATGCATTTGTTATTAGACACACATGTTTTGTTGATATAGAATTAACAGGAACATATAAACTAACCCTGCAAATAACGGCAAAATTACACTGAAAAGTCATTGATCAAAACTCTAGCCAGGTGTTCAGGTTATATAATACTGTGTATGTGCTGATTAAAAGTATAGGTTTATTCACGTGTTCTTAAAATACCCGTAATTGAATAAGCGCAAAATGAATGAGTTGGTAACTCTGAATTCGAAGCCCCAGTTTTGGTGTTTGGCTTAAATGGTTAAAGCCGTTTATATTGTGGCTATAGATTTTGGATTCTCAAAATAGGTCAATTATAAATATACCTTGGCGGGTTAGCTACTATAAGCAGTTTGTATGAATCTTTCTGTTTATGATATAGATACGATAATGATTATGTGTTTACATTATTTGAGGCTGATATGCTAGATATATTACGGCTGATATACTAGATATATTACATATCTGGCTACCCTATATATGTCGTTCTTAGATGATTTATCAGGGAATAGTTTCCACAAGGTAAGTGGCGATGAATTGATTATCTGTAATTTTATGAGCATTTTATCATTATTTGTTTTGTAAATAATATTGGACTTATCAGTAATAATAGCAAATGATCGTAAGTTGTGATGGATTATCCGTAAGTATGTACGTCTTGTGTATATATCCATAACATAACACGGGATCTACGCAGTACGGATCAAAAATATGATAGTTTTTAGCTCTACTCGCCGCAGGCTTATTTACGCGTTATGTTCTTCATTTTTAACTGGATTTTTACCAATTTTTGTCAGTGTCTTTATATTAATGAAAGCTCGGAGGGGTTCGAAAACCAGCAAGATCGGAGTAGTAACACAGAGATATGGCCCTTGTTTTTCTTGAAAAATGCCATGTTATGCCTTGTGACCACTCTAGCAACTTCATTTATTATTTGACCTTTGCCAGTTATATCAATGAAAGCTCGGACAAATTCAAAAACCAGCCATATGGGATTATTAACACTGGAGTTATGACATTTGTTTTGCTGAAAAAGCATATTCTGCACTGTGAACACTCTAGCACCTTCATTTATCATCTGGTCTTTAGTTAATGCCAGATTGTTAATATCAATGAAAGCTTGGATACGTTCGAAAACCAGCCAGATCATATTATTAACACGGGAACTATGGCCCTTGCTTTGCTGTACAATCCATATTCTGCACTGTGAACATTCTAGCACCTTCATTTATCATTGATCTTTAATGTTGCCAGATTGTTACTATTAATGAAAGCATGGACAACTTTGAAAACCTGACGGATCGGACCAGTAACACCAGACTTATGGCCCTTGATTTGCTAAATAATTGGGAACCTAGGTCTTGGGATCAAATCCCACTGGGGGCTAACTTTATTAAAAAATGTTTTATGACCCAAGGGTGTGCAGTATGGTCTCGGATTTTGGTTCCTACCACTCGGGCTCCCTTGGTAATCGGATCAAAAATTACAAAAAAAATGCATTTCTTGTCAAAAGTGAATGCATTCTATTCTAATTTGGTACGAGTATGGTCATTTAAGAACTCGAGACACAACATTTATAAAACGGGGTTTGTCCTCCTGTGTAAAGGGGCCCCTCTACAGGGGTACAACTTGGGGAGCTTGCAGTAATTTACTATTACTGAGTTACCTTATCCGGCATAGAGAAACTAATTCTGCACTTTAACTCGAGAACCTTTCAACCTAGGATCATGAAACTTCAGGGATGTACTGTCTATAGGACACGTATGGTCCCTATTGCTTGTTTTAGGGTACTATATCAAAGTCGCGATGACCCGGTATATAAAAAGGCTTCCGCGCTATAACTCGAGTACCTTCCAAACTAAGACAATGCCACTAGGTCAAAGGTCAATGTCAATGCAACCTGGCATAGAAAAAACGGTTTCCAAGCAACAACTATAGCACCTTTCAACGTAGGATGTTTAATAGCAAGGCAACACTATTCAGTGTATAACATATATTGTAGGCTCTCACATCATCAGATGTTTCGATTATATTTTTTTTTATCTCTTTATGCTGTTTCTATTTCTCAATTTACCGGACTGTGAAGTTAATGAGATGCAAATACAACACGTAGGTGAAACAGTTCTTGACGATAGGTGGACATGACACATAACATAGCCAGGTCACCAACAAGGCGTATCAGTACTTAATAATACAAGTTGAAGTTTTAGAATTAAAATTCTATTTCTTTTATGATAACTGTATTGGCGAAGAATGTATGTTTCCAACCATATACACCAACAAACGGAGTATCAGTCTCCTCTCAAACCTGACATTTCAAAATAAATGTTATCTTAGACATTTTTCTTCATTATGGTAAAACGCTCACTTAAACTTTTTCTAAACCTGTCACACACATAAACACTCAATGCTGTGCTATTCTCCCGGATTACAGGATTTCAACGTTTCAGGCGTCTTTGATTAGGACGAGTGTCCGTGAAGCACCAAATGTCAATTTGAGACTTTGATATACACGTATAGTCAAAGAAATACCATGATACGGGAATTTAAATTGATAGAAATAATGTGAATATCAAAAGGTGTAAGGAAAACACCCATATATTTAAAAGCGATAACCCGACAAATTGTGGACCCTATAAAGACCCTTGTCTAAATCCTAAAAGGGATTTCTGCGTTTGATGTTTATCTTCAGTCGTGTCTTGTCATATCCTTGCATTCTGGTTTTCTGGTCTTTTTTTTTCTTCAATATTCATGTATGGGTATTTATGCTCATCTTTGTGTTTTACTTATATTGCCTATTAATGCTGCCTACAGGATATAGCCTGACGGGGATTTCTTTATTTACACTGTCTCGTTTAAATTGGGACGGTAATCATGGTAAAGCGAGGTTTGCTACTCCCTAGAACCTATGTTAAACGCCAACGGCCTTTCAGTCACTTACCGTTCCAGGACGATACCGACACTGTCAACAGGGCGGTACCGCCAGTCAACCCTTCGATATTTTGTGGTATCGAATGTACTTTGTTTCTACGTGTCCTTGTAATTGTTGCTTGTTTTGAATTTGTGCCTTGGGTTGACTGGGATCTGTAAATGCTACATGTTCTCTTCGATGTCTGTACCTACTTTCTTTGATAACATTATTTGATATATATGTATTGTTAAATCCATTTACTTTTCCCGGGATCAAGATTTTAGATAAACATTATGACTCGATACGTATTCCCGTCGTGGGAATCCACATAATGATAAACAGTCCGTCAAATGACAGATACTCCGCCATCAGACAGACGCTTCAATCTCTCGACCGACATTTTCACATTAGAACAACTGACATTTTCCAATACAGACTCATAAATACTTTAATTCTTTTCACTCCAACGATAGCAATGTTTATGTGTGTTCATTGTCTTCGAAAAATAATCGTTTATCAATTATCTTAGGAAGTAAGGATCAATACGCCCTCTTCAGCCCGGTCGTAAGGCAATATCCATACACCCGGTCAGTTTCTTTTGACCAGTGAATTGACAACGTTCGAAAGTCTGATACGATTCTATAAATCAAATATCTCGCATGCCGCTAAAATATTTACATTTCATTGGAGTTTGCACGGAAACAATTTGATGGCAATGATCCACGATGCTTATATTATTTCATTGCCGGCAATTAATTAAAGGACGGCATTTTTTAAGCGAGAATATATTATGATATTAATCTTCTCGTTTCATGGTAGACAGCATATAGGACAATTGAATGTGTGATTCCATTGTGGTTATCAGCGCTACTTTAGCTGCTATACAGCTATCGGATAAAACTTCGTGAAGTCTATATGATAGAAACTAGATTTTTCCTTTCCTTGTACAACACTCTTCCACATTGAGAAGGGAAAAGCGTATGGCTAAATTTCTCGACGGCGACCAAGCCTCACTCCACCGCTGACTGACGTTAAATACAAAATAACTTTTCATTTTTGGTTACACCATATCATCCCTTATTATTTTTTTAATAGTTTTATCTTTATATATTTACAATACTTTTTAATTATTACTTCATTTCTTCATCATTCATCAGTTTTTTGCGCACAATATGAATTATTTATTTGTCGACGTGCCGTAAAACACCATTCATTCATTCATGCATTGTTGGTTACAGTTTAGGTTATTTATTTGTTGAAGCTTTATATCTCAAACGCTGTCACGACCAAGTCTCACAGTGACCGTGCCCTAAAAGAAAGACGAAATAGTTGGTTATTATATTTCGTTAAGGTTGTGGTTTAAATATCACTTGCATGTTATTTATACAAACCGTCAACTATTGCTTTACAGTAGATTTACACGAGTGCATGTTTAACATTGAATTTAACATTATATATGATGCGAAGTTGGGCCGAGCAACATATCAATTTTATCCAATGAGTTTAATAAATTCAAAATTCAAAATTCAATACTAATCAGCTCCAGAACACCAAACGAGGCAATTATAACGAGCTGAACGGAAAATTATGGTCGACATTCATTTGCATATATAGTGTATTATAAAAATTATAGCATGGCTGTTCTACACTCCCAGACCGCCCGCTATGTGATGTATGAAAAACGAACAAAGATGCTTTTGTAGATTCATCAGGTACAATAATATAATTGTATAACTACGTCGATTTTAATTTCCGTGTTTAGGTTTTAAAAGTCTGATTATTTCGCTCAAGCATTTCATGCACGTGCTCATTACATGAGTGTTTAAGAAGACTAAATACTATTTTGGTTTGGCCTTGTTTTGTTCATTTTCGTTTAACACATACACGATGTAAATAATATATACTACGGATATTTCCTAAATTGCCCCGCTTTAGTTTTTAACATTTAAACAGAGAAAGAGTGAAAACTTTTTTATCTTAATTGCAACAAAAAAAAAGAAATCCTTGACCTATATTATCTAATAACTCCGCCTACTTCGCCAGAGCATATAGTCTGTCGGTGATTTCCTTCTTAACACTGTTCTGTTTAATTGAGACGGTTAGGTTTGGTGCACCCTAGAACCTTTTTTAAACCGCGGCAAGCGGCCTTTTTTTGCCAATGACCGTTTCCCAGGCAGCATCCATGTTGTCAACCATTTTATGTTTTTGGTGTCGCCCCGAATTTCCCCGATTTCTATTAATACATGTAATGTTTTGTTTTTGATGCATGTTTTTGATGCGTGTTTTGGATGCATGTTTTGGATGCGTGTTTTGGATGCGTGTTTTGGAGGTGTTTTGGATGCATGTTATGGATGCGTGTTTTGGATGCGTGTTTTGGATGCATGTTTTGGATGCGTGTTTTGGATGCATGTTTTGGATGCATGTTGGTTTTGGATAAATGTTTTGGATGCGTGTTTTGGATGCGGATGCATGTTTTGGATGCTTGTTTTGGATGCGTGTTTTGGATGCATGTTTTGGATGCGTGTTTTGGATGCGTGTTTTGGATGCATGTTTTGGATGCAAGTTTTGGATACTTTTTTTGGATGCGTGTTTTGGATGCATGTTTTGGATGCATGTTTTGGCTGCGTGTTTTGGATGCGTGTTTTGGATGCTTTTTTTTGGTTGATTGCGTTCTGTGAATGCTACATTTCCTTGACGACTGTTTATCTACCCATTACGTGGTCCGAGTATTAACTTTCATACCCCATCCAACGCCTTCTTAAAGAGAAGCGAAAGCGGGGTTGGCTGGGGTATAAATAAAACTTTAATTTTGCCTAAAATCGTTTGCATATTGTAAAAATAAAACATTTATTAGGTAATTTTAAACTGGTTATTGCATTTTTTACAGTAAAAAATGTTTTTAAACGTGTTTTATTGTCGAAATATCCGTTATAAAATCCTGCTAATATAAGCTTTCCCATCGCTTAATGGAATTTAGGCAGGACCACGTAATGTTTACTATATAACTTAAAATGTCTAAGAGACGTAAATGTCATTTTTTCTTCTGATTTTAAGCTTTTGAAAAATGGTTGGATATGATTGACATAATTACATTATATGGTATTTTATCTACGTAAAAAGCAGACTTTCAACCGTCTCAAAGTCAGCTTTTAAACGATAGCCGTGGCGTCAGTTGAGAGATATATCTGCTTTATTGCCTGTGATATTGTAATTCTCCTGTATATTCAAGCGTTATTATACAGACAATAACCAAGACAAAGGCCCCTCTGCGCATTTGTGGAAACGCGATAAAAATCAGAGTCAATTGACCTTTTGTCCAGGAAATTAAATTACTAGTAGCGTTACTGGTTAGTCTTTGTCTCTGATATGAAATATTATAGAAACACCTTTTTTTTCAATATTTTGCAGACATTAGTTATGATATGACAGCGAATGGATGTGGTGGAAAATATTATAGCAACACCGTCTTTTCAATATTTTGCAGACATTAGTTCAAGCTTTGAATACATAACATACTGCTAATATATATATAAATAACAAAATCTTTTGTTATTTAAATATATGTAAATAGAGACTTTATATAAATATATATATATATATATATTGCATAAGAACAAGCATCGTCACCTTCAGCATGGTCTTCGGCTGTATCTTTATCATCATCCGCATCACCAACCATGCAAGCTTGAAACAACTTACGGATCTTATGGCAACTAAATAGTATGCATGCAAAACAGATCAATGTTTTTTTTATTTTATAAATTTGATTTTAAATATTTTTGGTAATTGACTCTCTGTCCATTCTGCTGAATTTGGTTGGTAGTATACTCATACTATACATGTATTTTCTGAACATATGTTTTAGTCATATGATGTTAAAGGAGAGATCCCTTTACCCGAAAGTTAATGCATATTTATATACTGTACAACCAGTTTGCTGTTCCATATCATTAACTCTTGACCCGCTTAGCACGACTATAATAGCCTTTGCGTCCATTGTAAACCCAGATCAGCTTGCGAGTAACGATCAGGGTTTACAATGTCAGTCATTTCCACCCAAACACTCCTTTGTCACATAAATGGAATGGTCCTAATTCAAAGAAAGAACGGTCCATTATATATAAACAGATGGGTAGGATTAGCAGTATAACGATGACGACAGCATGGACACAGTTCATCAAGTTTGAATCAAAACATCTGAAACGATATAACATATCCATAAAGCCTTTTTCCAGATATGCAGCCTGGTATAGTAACAGAATATCGTGCACATAGAAGAGTCACTTAGAAATATCCGTAGACTTGACAAGAAGTGCAATTGTCGAGCGGCAATACCAAGGTTTGAAGAATTATACAAACCTCGATAACAACATTCAAAACAAGACTGCATGACAACGGACTTCGCAGATAGTTGTGCCATATATAAGTAGAACCGTAGCATTTGCCTGCTACTTTGTAGTGTTGTATATGATTCAAAATGTCTTGCGAAACAGAAACGTTTGGCTTCCAAACCAGAATCGTTCTTAGCCGTTGTGTCCTTCAGTATAAGCAAGTTATAAAAAGGCTATGCCTACACCAGTCAATACCAAGTCAATGCATATCATATTAATGATGACAATACATACATTAAAATACTCTCTTTCTGTCAGATGCATGTTTTTTTTTAAAATAAAGTTTAGATGTTGAATATCAATTAGTTTCATTCAAGAAATCATAAAATAAATATTTGTTGTTTTAAGTCTGCAACTACAGCGTGTATTATTTGTAACATACGCGCTTTGTTGGTAGTGGATTTAATACTTCAAAGAAGCTATCCCGCCATCAACAGGCACATTTTACAGCAAATGTACACCGTTTCTACAGATACTGACGACTAAGTGAATGTGTATGGCTAAATATTACTTGGAACGAGTTGTTTTGGCAAAGGACGACGAGCAAAACAACGAGTTCCAAGTAATATTTAGCCATACAAATTCAATAACCTTTTTATTGTATACTTTCATATTGTTTTCGATCAATGTTAATTGTATGCCCATTACTTTTCTTTGTATGTGTGTTATTTTTGTAGCTTTTGGTGGAATTCCTATCTTGTCATTCAGTTTCATTTTGTGTTGATGATTATTTTGCGCGAAAACGACGTCGACGTCTGATGACGTCAGTAAAAACATCAAACGATTTTCTAAAGTTTGTTTACCACTCAATAACGTTAAAATCAGTGGGTGAGTGTCCATTTCAATTATTTTATCAATTTCTGCCATAAAAGGTTGAAAAAAAAACACGTATTTTTTGTTGACACTATAGGAAGGATTCCGTTATTTTATTTGAAAGTAGTTCCTTATATCTATTTCCCGACTCTTAGCAAGCACGAGAAAAAGTTCCAGTGTAATATCAATGTGTGCAATATCGTAGAATATTGCACACTTAGCTCAATGCAAAATAAACGGGAAAATACACTCAAGTGATATGAAAACGCAACACGGGAATTTCCGCTATATATTGTATGTACAATATGCTGCTTTTAATCGAATGGTACATGGCTACGTAAGACCTTTCCTTTTGGAAAAAATACTAAAACAACAAATAATACAGCAAATAGTATTCCTGCAATGTTTCATTATTCACAGAGTACGCGTTTGGCTCAATCATGTGAGCAAACTTAGGATGCAAAATTTTGCAAACTATTTACGTTGAATACAGTACTGAACTAGCTCAATTTTTCGAAGAGCAACTTCAACATTGATGAAGTTCTTGTTACAAAGTGTAGTGTGATTAAAACGTCTACAACATCACAGTTGTGTCCTTTCTCTAGTTAACTGCAACTTTTTTTAAAAAAAACATCTTGGGATTTCTTTGGAATATTATGTGCAATTAAGTGCAGTATATACAATACATAGCGGAAATTCCCGTGTTGCGTTTTCATATCACTTGAGTGTATGAAAGTATACAATAAATATATATATTATATAAGTTACATATTTTGAGAATCCAAACTCTATAGACATACACGGTTTTAACCAGCCAGGTCAAACTCATAATTCATTTTACGCATATTCAATCATGTATTTAAAGAACCCGTTAATAAGCCTATACTTTTAATCGACATATATATACTGAAAAGAAAAAGAAACGCATAATGGGTATTTCTGCTGTATATCGTATGTTTAATATGCTACTGCTAATCGAATGGTACAGGGTGACATTAGGCATGTCCTTTCGGAAGGAAGGTTTAAACAGCACCGAACACACCAATGGTTATCACTTTAAAGTTTCATTATCGACAGAATGCGCATTTGGCTCAAGCAGGTGAGCAGACTTAGACTTGAAACGTTGCAATCTCTAAACATTAAACACAATACTAAAATGGCTAGACTTTTTCAAGCGAAACTTCAACACTTATGAATTTCGTGTAACAAAGTATACTTTGATTAAAAGATCTACTACATGACAAAGTTGTCCTTTCTGTAATTAGTTGTAGCCCCTTTTTGTACAAAACACGTTCAGATATATCTGGAATATTACGTGGAATTAGTGTGTATAGGCAATTTTTTGATTATGCGTTTCTTTTTCCTTTCAGTATACATTATTATATGACCTGAACTTTTTGATAAATGGTTATTAACTACCTGTATTTTGCCGTTATTTGTCGGGTTAGTTTCTAGGAATATATATAACGGTGTTAGATGATTATTTATGGAACACCATGACTGTTGCCGATTAATATTTTCAGTGCATTTCCCTTTATATGTGGTAGATCTTTCATGATATGCAGTGCATTTTTAATTATATGTGGTAAATAAATCGTTATATGTGGTAGAAAATTCAACAGAAACATATAAAGTCAACAGAAGCACCACTGCATATAATGTCAACAGAAGTACTGCACATAAAGTCAACAGAAGCACCACATATAAAGTCAACAGAAGCACCACATATAAAGTCAACAGAAGCACCACACATAAAGTCAACAGAAGCACTGCATATAAAGTCAACAGAAGCACCACATATGAAGTCAACATAAAGTCAACAGAAGCACCACATATAAAGTCAACAGAAGCACTGCATATAAATACAAACCTACTTCATATAATGTTCAAAGGACCTCATATATTAGATACACTACTGCATACAGTAATAAATGCACTACATATAACGATAACTGGACAACATATAATGGTTTATCCACTACATACAACGACTTATCTATCGCATATAATGATTAATCTACTGCATATAAATACCTTTCTACCAAACATATAAAGATTTATTTACCGCATATAATTAAAATGCACGCATATCATGAAAGGTCTACCACAAATAAAGGGAAATGCATTGCATATATTAATCGGCAACATGACAAGACAGTCATAATTATTCATGAATAGTCGTGTGGAAGGTATAGATAAGGAAGATGTTTACTTTTTTAACTTGTGTAAAGCTGACAGAGATAAAAAAATCTGGCTATCAAATGTGTGTCAATTGTTGGATGATTTATCGGTGAATAATTGCAAAAGAAGGTTGTATTGGATTAACTGTAATGTTCTACGTCTTTGTAAATCATATTGGATTTAATAGGGAATAATATAAAATGATAGTAAGTTCGGATGGTTTAATATCTGTAATTGTATATACCTTGTGTATATATCCATAGCATAGATAGAGTTGGTTATATATTTCTTTGTAATAAAGGCATGCTATTTCAGTCGAATACTTTCAAGAGGGTAATGAGCATTTCATATTTTTTAAGAACATTAACAATTTTTGTCTTAAACTAATAAAGAATTGAGTAAGCATCTTAAATGTAACGCTGTTCTTAAACATTACGTGGTCCCGCCTTAATTCCATTAAGCGATGGGAAAGCTTGTATTAGCAGGATTTTATAACGGATATTTCGACAATAACACTTTTTTACTAAAAAGATGCGATAATCTGTTTAAATTACCTAACAAATGTTATAATTTACAATATGCAAACTTTTTAAGCCGAAATTAAGGGTGAATTTTATACTCCAGTCAACCCCGTTTTCGCTTCTTGGAGAAGGAGTTGGATGGGGTATGAAAGTTAATACTCGGACCACGTAATGAATTGTTTCTACAGTTGATTATTTTAAATATGTACTTTTATATTGCAACACATTTAGGTATGCATACTTTGGCTGGATTACATGCTATGTAAACAAGTATATACAATCATTTACCTGATCTTAAATTATCCTTATGTCACCCTCGGCTTATGGTTTTCAAGTAGTGATGTCTAGCGAGGCTATATTTTACTGGCGAAATAATTCAGAAAGTTCATCAATGAAATATTTTTGGTGAACCAGTAAAATAAGTAAATAACAGATATATTGACTAATAAACCCATGTGAATAATGCATGGAAAGTATAAAAAGCTCTTGCATAACAACTTAATAAAACGTGCCCTACCTGATAACCATAGTAGCTGCAAAATAAACTAGGGTTTATTGTTCAAAACGAAAAAAATGCCAATATTGTATCTGCAGGTCATAGATTCTCGGCACGTAAATGTGCTTTTCCAAACTTACTTGTGATTTTTTCAAAAGTTCGTAATGTACTTGAGTATTCCAGATGTTCTTGTAATAATTATAAGTTGCATTTCCGGTTTTACTAGTCGCCCATACCTTGTTACCTTAATGCTTCAGTGTAAAGACAAACATATGGCAAAAATCGAGGGACACAATTAAGTGTAAAATAGTGTAAGTTTGGCAATTTTGTTTATTGTTATATCTGGCGCTAGATTTTATTTCCGCACGGAAATACGCCATGGTTTAATAGGTACAAACCTTATACTACATATCTAGATGACACCTATAGATTCACTTCAAATGAAGGTGTCGGTTCAATTTCGGTTCAAAAGTGATCCTGTTCAAATTGTTATATCACTGTTTTCTTGCATTCGATAGAATCTATTTATTTTTAGTTCTCCGGCCATGTTTTGTTTCATGAACATGTTTATGTTTATTAAAATCGAAGATATATTTACAATTCACCCATTGCAATATCTGTGAAAAGCGAGACTAAGGTTTTATTTGATGACGTAGAAAACTTTGAACAGGTAAATTCATCCACAGGTAAATGTATTTATCAATTATCTGGCAATAGTGCAGCTTTACAATTCAGATTTACCTCATTTACCTCATTTCCCAGTGCAGCCACGCAGTTGTAAAAGTAGTATCTACGTCATGCAAATAATACTTATTTTTACATACAACTTAGTAGCGGTTTTCAATGATCCGAGACTATCAAGAAATGTTCATATGATGTTTTAAAGGTTAAATTTGTTAATTAATAATACTACAAAAAGGGTGGACATTCATCTTTAATGCTGCCTCGTTTATTAGAGAACATTGTTTGACAGGGATTTCTTTATTTGTACTATCCCGTTTAATTAAAATGACAATAGGGTAAGATTGAGGTTTGACCGTCCCAATGCGGTACACCGATTGTCAACCATTTATGTTTGTGGTGTCGCATACACCTTGCTTCTATGTATCCCTGTAATTGGTGTTTGTTTTTAATGCCTGTTTTGGGTTGCCTGTGTTCTGTGAAGGCTAAATTTTGTGCTCGACTTTTATACCTATTTTTCTTTAAAGTAGCAATCCCGCCAACAAACAGACGAATTTTACAACATATGTACACCGTTTCTATTTATACCTAGTTTATATTACTACCATATCATCCTTTATTTGGTAATAGTTTTATCTTTATATATTTACATTAATTTTTATTTACTACTTCATTTCTTCATCTTCTATCAGTTTTTGCGCACAATATGACCTATTTTTGTGTCGACGTGCCGCAAAATACCATTCATCCATTCATCCATGCATCCGTTTCTAAACCTACTGACGACGAGGTACAACTTACATAATTATGTTAAGAATCTTAACTGTATAGACACAGTATAAATGGCCAAACCAGCCAGGCCAAACCCCAAAACTGGAGCGCTGAATTAAAGAGTTACCAACTCGTACTAGTAATTCATTTTATGCATATTCTATCGCAGGTATTTTAAGAACCCTTGAAAAATACTATAATTTTACTCGGAACATATACATTAGTATCTGACCTGAATACATGGATAGAGTTGTGTACTGTTATTTTTGCAGTTGTTTGGCGAGGTTAGTTTTTATAAACTGCAAAAAATAATCAAATAAACACTATGATTGGGAACATAATCAGGACATCCTCATCACGATAAATAGTCATTCAAATGACAGATAAAGTCTGCCGTTTTGACAGACGCTTCAATCTCTAGACCGATATTTCGCATTAGAACAACTGACATGTCCAAATACAAACGCACAATGTGCGCCTCATAAATTCTCTAATTAGTTTCAATCTGACGACAGTGTCTGCGAAAACACATTTTGAAATTATCTTAGAAAGTAAGTGTACGTTCAAATAACTTTTCTGCATGTCGTTAAGCAATTTCCCTAGACCTGGTCATTTTCTCGTTGGTCGGTGCATTGTGTTGGACAACGTTCGGAAGTTTTAATAGGATTCTTGAATCAAATATCTCTCGCGCCGTTAAATATTTACATTTCGTCGGAGTTTGCACGGAAACAACTGGGTGTTATCGATTCAAGATGCTTATATATCATTTCCATTGTCGACAATTAATTAAAAGGTGCCGTACTTTAAGTGAGATTAGATAGCGACAATAATCTCGGAGTAGCGTTGTATACTGAATACGAGACAACAATAGAACGTGTGTATCAACGCTGTACTGGAGAGTTGCCCCATGGCCGAGGAGTTAACGACGTTGCGTTGTAAACTTTCTCGCCTCTCACAGCTGCGGGTTCGAGGGTTGGGGTTAGGGTCCCACTGTGAGCTCGACTTGTGAGGAAGTGTCGATTTTTACGGATTGCGGGAGGTGTACAGAACTGGTTCTAGCTAGGAAAAGTGGGTGGTCTGCCTCCACCACAAAAAAGCGACCGTCATATATAACCTTACATGTGTTGAAAATTACTTAAAACACAATACAAACAAACAAATATACGATGGTACGATGGCAATGACGCGATGGACCATCATACCATCGGCATCGTACCATCGTGTCATCGCCATCGTACCATCGTGCCATCGCAGTCGATGTGCGATGTTGCATCGCCCCCTGCTCCATCGTACCAACGCTACATCGCCTTTCGTTTAGACTTTCGCTTATCAAAGCAAAACAAAAATGGAGGACATCATAGATGCAAGATTCGACAGTGCTTTTTGGCAATATTTTTTTACCAACAATAATCAGTTACCTTCTTCTTCAGACGACATGATTGTGGCTGGTGGCGGCAAAGCCTTCTGACGAAAGTTAATTGGTGTTGGTGCGCATGTCTAAACGGAAGGCGATGAAGCAATGGTACGATGGAGTCGGAGGCGATGCAACATCGCACATCGACTGCGATGCGCGATTCTACGATGGTACGATGCCGATGGTACGATGGTACGATGGTACGATTGCGATGGCACGATGGTCCATTGCGTCATCGCCATCGTACCATCTCGTTAAAAGTCGAACTACAGGAACTACCATTCGACTACATCTCGGAGGCTTACATGTAATTAGTGATGGTAAACCACACAGGATTGCAGTATTGAATATAAATCAATTAACTGATGGGTTTCTATTATCAGGATATTATTATTTTTTATTTTTTACATTTTAACATTAATTTTGTATCCGTTTAGTGATGTTTACTTTTAATTTAGGTTTTCATTCATATTTAATCACACCTTCCAATTTTGGTATATTTACGAATTCTATAATATAAATATACTGTGAGTTAATGTATATCAGTGTTAGTTAAACATCCTTCTAGAAATAAAACGTATGCCTGATTGTGAGATTTCTTACAATGGAAAAACGGTGCCCAATGCTTTATGCGAAATACGAAATGCTTCATTCGAAATGCGTTATGCCTTATACGGGTGTAAACTGTCACCACGTGAACGTTTACCACACTTGTGATTGGTTAAATATAAACAAGCGTTTCGCATACTGCATTTAGCATGAAGCATTAATAATTGCAGAATAAAGGCATGAAGCATTTCGCATGTCGCATCGCACATCGGGTTTCCATAAGATATTGCGATATGTTAGCAACTAGATTATACTTTGATCAATTCGTACAATTGTCAACATGCAACATTTTTCATCGGCTGAACCTATTGGATATATATTTGTTAACCTTAACAGGATAGTGCTTTTGATGTCGTGTCTGTCCCATTACAATAGCGGAAGTGACCAATGTATTCTGTCAATCAAAGTTCCATCGATAAGGTTTTTAAGTTAGATATTTAAATATGAAACGTAGGCTATTAGGTCACTGTGACCTACGTTTCGGTTACTGACCCTACGTTGAAATAACAACCATACGCACTGAAATGCGCCACATTTTCTAACATAAAATAATTAACCCGGACAACTAGTTTAACAAGGTTAAGCACCTTTGTATACAGTTACAATTGTGTTCCTAAATTGCATTTAATCTTGATCACTTGGCAAAAAAACTTGACACTTTCTTTTAAATTAACTTCATTTCCTTTCCACAGTTTAAACTGACCAGTGTGGTCAAGAGTATTTATATGCAAATAAATATAAATATATATCTAAGTTATACATATTGTTTCAGTTTCAGTATTAACCAGTCCCAAATCAGAATTGAACCACCGACCAACCACATATAACACGTAATGAAACGTTGTACAATAACAAGACTAGTATAACTCTACCGGCTGAAGCCGTCCGTGACAACTGGCGCCCATCTCAGTCCTACGACATTTCCATTTACTTTTGAAATACCCTCCGTCGGATTACGGCTTCTATTCAATGTTAACATACATCAGCGAACAGGCAATCAAACTAAAACATGATATATAAAAACAGATATAAAAATCGAACAGGAAAAGTAGCATTCAAGGACGACAGTCAACCACAAACACATACAGAAGCAAAGAACAACTTTAAAGATGAATACAAAGCAAGATAAGACATCACAAACACAAAAGGGTTGACAATAGGGCTATACCGCCTTGGAACGGTCAGTGGTGGTGTTTAAACCAGGATATAGGGTGCACCAAACTTTACTCTTACTCTATTGTCATCCCATTAAAACGGGACAGTGTAAATAAGGATATTCCCGCCAGGCTATAATCTCTAACAAACAAGGCAGCATTAATAGGCAATATAAGTAAAACACATAAAGTATCATGTATATATAATATTTAAATAAAAAAAAGCTTAGAAAGCCACAAAGGTAGTACTCAATGACTTGGCAGAAGTCAGAGCAACAAGCGAACAAACCGTTAAGGGTACGACAAGACACGATTAAAGAAACATCAAATACTACCGTCCTGTAAGGATTTAGGGATCACCGATTTATCAAAGATTGTCTGAAAGTGATTATGACCAAGGATGGATCTTACGAAGTTTGTAAATCGCATCACCATAAAAATCAGAACAAATAGTATGCAGATTCTTTAAGCCGTTTTTTGTTCATACAGTTTTTAAAGTGTTTAATTATGGTGTATACTTTATGGCAAAGGCGCATCTCTTATTGTCGTGTATACTTTATCACACAGTCGCATTAAGTCCATACTATCGCTGCTTTACTAGACTACTGATATCTTATTGTCCTGTATACTTTATGGCGCATTAAGTCCATGCTATCGCTGCTTTACCAGACTACTGATCTCTTATTGTCGTGTATACTTTATGGCGCATTAAGTCCATACTATCGCTGCTTTACTAGACTACTGGTCTCTTATTGTCGTGTATACTTTATGGCGCATTAAGTCCATGCTATCGCTGCTTTACTAGACTACTGATCTCTTATTGTCGTGTATACTTTATGGCGCATTAAGTCCATGCTATCGCTGCTTTACCAGACTACTGATCTCTTATTGTCGTGTATACTTTAATGGCGCATTAAGTCCATGCTATCGCTGCTTTACTAGACTATTGATCTCTTATTGTCGTGTATACTTTATGGCGCATTAAGTCCATACTATCGCTGCTTTACTAGACTACTGATCTTTTATTGTCCTGTATACTTTATGGCGCATTAAGTCCATACTATCGCTGCTTTACTAGACTACTGATCTCTTATTGTCGTGTATACTTTATGGCGCATTAAGTCCATGCTATCGCTGCCTTACTAGACTACTGATCTCTTATTGTCGTGTATAATTTATGGCGCATTAAGTCCATACTATCGCTGCTTTACTAGACTACTGATCTTTTATTGTCCTGTATACTTTATGGCGCATTAAGTCCATGCTATCGCTGCTTTACTAGACTATTGATCTCTTATTGTCGTGTATACTTTATGGCGCATTAAGTCCATACTATCGCTGCTTTACTAGACTACTGATCTCTTATTGTCGTGTATACTTTATGGCGCATTAAGTCCATACTATCGTTGCTTTACTAGACTACTGATCTATTATTGTCGTGTATACTTTATGGCGCATTAAGTACATACTATCGCTGCTTTACCAGACTACTGATCTTTTATTGTCGTGTATACTTTATGGCGCATTAAGTCCATGCTATCGCTGCTTTACTAGACTACTGATCTCTTATTGTCGTGTATACTTTATGGCGCATTAAGTCCATGCTATCGCTGCTTTACTAGACTACTGATCTCTTATTGTCGTGTATACTTTAATGGCGCATTAAGTCCATGCTATCGCTGCTTTACTAGACTATTGATCTCTTATTGTCGTGTATACTTTATGGCGCATTAAGTCCATGCTATCGCTGCTTTACCAGACTACTGATCTATTATTGTCGTGTATACTTTATGGCGCATTAAGTCCATGCTATCGCTGCTTTACTAGACTACTGATCTCTTATTGTCGTGTATACTTTATAGCGCATTAAGTCCATGCTATCGCTGCTTTACTAGACTACTGATCTTTTATTGTCCTGTATACTTTATGGCGCATTACGTATATACTATCGCTGCTTTACTAGACTACTGATCTTTTATTGTCGTGTATACTGTAATGGCGCATTAAATCCATACTATCGTTGCTTTACTACACTACTAATCTCTTATTGTCGTGTATACTCTATGGCGCATTAAGTCCATGCTATCGCTGCTTTAACAGACTACTGATCTATTATTGTCGTGTATACTTTATGGCGCATTAAGTCCATGCTATCGCTGCTTTACTAGACTACTGATCTCTTATTGTCGTGTATACTTAATATGTAATAGCGAATTAAGTCCATGCTATCGCTGCTTTACTTCACTACTGATCTCTTATTGTCGTGTATACTTCATGGCGCATTAAATCCATACTATCGTTGCTTTACTACACTACTGATCTCTTATTGTCGTGTATACTTTATGGCGCATTAAGTCCATGCTATCGCTGCTTTAACAGACTACTGATCTCTTATTGTCGTGTATACTTTATGGCGCATTAAGTCCATGCTATCGCTGCTTTACTAGACTACTGATCTCTTATTGTCGTGTATACTTTATGGCGCACTAAGTCCTTGCTATCGCTGCTTTACTAGACTACTGATCTCTTATTGTCGTGTATACTTTATGGCGCATTAAGTCCATGCTATCGCTGCTTTACCAGACTACTGATCTCTTATTGTCGTGTATACTTTATGGCGCATTAAGTTCATGCTATCGCTGCTTTACTAGACTACTGATCTCTTATTGTCGTGTATACTTTATGGCGCACTAAGTCCTTGCTATCGCTGCTTTACTAGACTACTGATCTCTTATTGTCGTGTATACTTTATGGCGCACTAAGTCCTTGCTATCGCTGCTTTACTAGACTACTGATCTCTTATTGTCGTGTATACTTTATGGCGCACTAAGTCCTTGCTATCGCTGCTTTACTAGACTTCTGATCTCTTATTGTCGTGTATACTTTATAGCGCATTAAGTCCATGCTATCGCTGCTTTACCAAACTACGAATCTCTTGACAGTATTATAAATTACATTTAAACATGTAATAAAGACACATACAGTATTGAAGGCGACAGACAATAGTATTATGAAACTTCAATGATACCATACAAAAGGTATTTTCTTAGTATAGCAGATATATGGCACACGTATGAATTATCTGAATTAAAGTGTCCAATACAATACTGTTAGTATTCGAGCATAAATACGAGTAAAATAAGAATTTCCAGTCACGTTTAAAGAAACTAACCCGCGAAGTAATGGCAAACGTACACTACACAAACATTTATCAAAACGCTATCAAGGTGTTCAGGTCATACAGTAATGCATATGTGCCGATTAAGAATATGTTGTTTTTTTCGCGTTTTTTTTTTTAAATACTTGTGATTGAATATGCGTAAAATAAATTATTGGGAGTTTGGTATGGTTAAGCCGTTTATATTGCGTCGATAGAGGTTGCATTTTCAAAATATGTAAGTTGTATATATACCTCGTCGTCAGTAGGTTTAGAAAAATTGTACGAGTACATTTGGGACTTTAACGTTGTAAACTATTGGGCGCCAGAAGCATCACACCGGCACTGCAGGTTTAAACGAATTACAATACATTAGTCATACGTAGTCGTACGTAGTCATACTTATACATACGTAGCCATACGTAGTCATACTTAGTCATACATAGTCATACTTAGTCATACGTAGTCATACTTAGACATACATATTCATACGTAGTCATACTTAGTCATACGTAGTCATACTTAGACATATGCCCCCGTCCGGATATTTTGCAGTATTATACTCTCCTGCCATTCTGCAGTATACTCCCCAGCCGCACTCTTATAGTCATACTTAGTCATGCGTAGTCATACTTATACATACGTAGTCATACGTAGTCATACTTAGTCATACGTAGTCATACTTAGACATACGCCCCCCCCCGTCCGGAATTTTTGCAGTATTATACTCTCCTGCCATTCTGCAGTATACTCCCCAGCCGCATTCTTATTAGTCATACGTAGTCATACTTAGACATACGTAGTCATACTTAGTCATACGTAGCTATACGTAGTCATACGTAGTCATACGTAGTCATACTTAGTCATACTTAGTCATACTTATACATACGTAGTCATACTTAGACATACGTAGGCATACTTAGCCATACGTAGTCATACTTAGTCATGCGTAGTCATACTTAGACATACGTAGTCATACTTAGTCATACGTAGCTATACGTAGTCATACGTAGTCATACGTAGTCATACTTAATCATACTTAGTCATACTTATACATACGTAGTCATACTTAGACATACGTAGGCATACTTAGGCATACGTAGTCATACTATACATATGTAGTCATACGTAGTCATACTTATACATACGTAGTCATACTTAGTCATACGTAGTCATACGTAGTCATACTTTGTCATACGTAGGCATACTTAGTCTTACGTAGTGATACTTAGACATACGTAGTCATACTTAGACATACGTAGGCATACTTAGGCATACGTAGTCATACTATACATATGTAGTCATACGTAGTCATACTTAGACATACGTAGTCATACTTAGTCATACATTAAATGACAACGGGTGTGCGTTGTTTAAAATAAATTTGATATTTTGTTTTAAAAGCCGTAAATTGCCAAGTAGTGCATAGTTTTCTTTATCTTTAAGCCCACTATCAATGAGATATAAATGTAAATATTTAGTTTACAAACGTCTAAATTAGCGTCGTAATACACGTATTTGTGTCGATTCTTATGCGGATAACGGGAAATATATAGTACTTGCTCTATCAAGGAAAAGGGTGGGTGGTCTGCTTCTACCTCAAAACAAATCGACCGTCATGTATGGCCTAACATGTGTTCAAAATGACGTAAAACACCTTTCAAACAAAACCTGTATTTGTTAACAGTCTTCAATACCACCACTATGAACTGAATCTGAAAAAAATCATTTAGCGAAGTGATATTGTATCATGTATTCGTAAATGTATGTACATGATAGGTTGATATACAATATTGTATAACTACATCGCGTGTTAAATAATGTTTAACGTGGGTACATCATGCTTTGGAACTTAAATAAAAAAATGTGAAAATTCCAATTGAAAACGTGCAAAGGTTCAAAGATATAGTTGGAACATTAACAGTTTCCTATAATAAAGCGCAATGATTAATAATTATATAGAATCCCCAAGTTATACAAGTAAGAGTAATTGTCACGCGGATCACATCGGTGTAGTCTTATCAGACCATAAAGGAATCCTCAAGTTATGCAAGTAAGAGTAATTGTCACGCGAATCACATCGGTGTAGTCTTATCAGACCATAAAGGAATCCCCAAGTTATACAAGTATGAGTAATTGTCACGCAGATCACATCGGTGTAGTCTTATCAGACCATAAAGGAATCCCCAAGTTATACAAGTAAGAGTAATTGTCACGCAGATCACATCGTTGTAGTCTTATCAGACCATAAAGGAATCCCCAAATTATACAAGTAAGAGTAATTGTCACGCAGATCACATCGGTCAGGTCTTATCAGACCATAAAGGAATCCTCAAGTTATACAAGTAAGAGTAATTGTCACGCGGATCACATCGGTGTAGTCTTATCAGACCATAAAGGAATCCCCAAGTTATACAAGTAAGGGTAATTGTCACGCGGATCACATCGGTGTAGTCTTATCAGACCATAAAGGAATCCCCAAGCTATACAAGTAAGAGTAATTGTCACGCAGATCACATCGGTGTAGTCTTATCAGACCATAAAGGAATCCCCAAATTATACAAGTAAGAGTAATTGTCACGCAGATCACATCGGTCAGGTCTTATCAGACCATAAAGGAATCCTCAAGTTATACAAGTAAGAGTAATTGTCACGCGGATCACATCGGTGTAGTCTTATCAGACCATAAAGGAATCCCCAAGTTATACAAGTAAGGGTAATTGTCACGCGGATCACATCGGTGTAGTCTTATCAGACCATAAAGGAATCCCCAAGCTATACAAGTAAGAGTAATTGTCACGCAGATCACATCGGTGTAATCTACAAACGACGCTCACGTTGTTACGCACTGCGATTTTTTTTACCGCCAAGTTTATAATATCCTACTTTGGCACGTAACCATACTGGCATAGTTAGAAAATACAATCTTCGGAACTTTTGTTTTATATATTCAATGTAATGTATGTCGGTTGTTTATGACTTGTTTAGTTTATTACTTTCAATTTTTTAATACAGAAATAATATTTAAGCAAAGCAATACTGATGTACTCTCTTTAAATCCAATTTAACAGCGTTGATGTAAAATTTGGCAGTTACGTAACCTAAACGTTTCACACAACGGTTATTTCGGCATTTTATCAATAGATAGTAATCTAACTATTAACTTGTTATAAAACTTTTGAGAATGTGTATGTACATTGTTTGTGTTTGCTTGAGGCCCTGTTTTACGAACGATTAACTAACTTGATTAAGAATGTGTATGCACATGTTTGTGTTTGCTTGAGGTCCCGTTTTACGAACGATTGGCCCCGTTTTACGAACGATTAACTAACTTGATTTCTTGGTGCTTCGTGCTATTTTCTGTTGTTACTAACACGGACTTGGAAACATTTCAGATTTGTTTTTATTTTTATTTAAAGGTAAGTCGGTATTCGGTTTTTTAAATATTCTTGAACTAAGTAGGAACACTTTACTATATCTATATAGATAAGATAGTTCGGTGTAATATTAGACAATAATTGAATACAACATATATTTTATCTTATATTATATCTCATAACATACATTTATAAACAAAACATTTAATATTTTAATGTGGTATGAATCTCTGAAGTGCATGGCATCCAAGATAGCGTTACGCGGATCTCATTATTTTTCCCTGATTATGAGAAAATGTGATTTAGATTCAACCACGGGGCAGAATTTTCGCTATAGATGTTACTGGTGTTGTATCAATATGTTTACTCCTTTCATAGCGTATGGGCACGATTCTTAAGCCATTATGCTTTTACTACTGCGACCCACTGTTTATTTTCCTCGCCATAGGTCCTTGGGTGAGGGAGAATCATCCCACCGAAGAACCGTGCAGTAATAATTGTATTAAAGGGACACATGGCAATCTTGAGTTTTATTCAAATATTAAAAGTGTGTGTGTGTAGTTCTAAGGTTTATAGTCCCTCCACCTACGACAGGCGTCCTACCTGACGATTATAGGCACAATGTCTGGACTTTATCTGTGTGTTGTTGTGTGATGTGATGATATGTCTACTTGAAGCAGCGAACTCAATGGTTTCTTTATAGTGCTGCCACACTGGAATACCACGCCGTAGTAGATATGATACCCCCACCCGCCAGACACATTATTCTGACACTGGTCAATCAGTCGCAGCACTACCCAGCACTGCCCATTATTTGCTCGTCAGGCAAGGGTTACAACTGAATTGAATTGGAGTTTATAGTCGCACCAGCAGCTAAGGTCATATGGCGACTTTAAGGGTTACAAGTGACTACTGGATTTACTTATCCTGCGTCATTTTGACTTTAAAACTGCTTGCATATAATTAAATAAAAAAACTGTGATTTCAATTTTCTTCATTATTTTACCGATATTTTAAATATATTATTGGTGCAATATTATAAAGAGTTAGTAAAATGTAAAAACAATTTGCTTTGAACTATTCTAGAAATTAATATTAATGATTGAACAAATGCAAGTTAAGAGAAAAACTAACGGGATGCCGTGAGTTTTTAAAAAATCAAGATTGCCGTGTGTCCCTTTAAAGTATATTTAATATTTGTTTTAGAAATAAACCATGGTCACTTTTTCTCAAAATGAAGGGTCACAATGCAGGTAACAAATAAAAAGTATTTTAAAATTGTCAAAATATACTTCTTTGGAGAAAAACTAAATATTGCTAAACAAACATGTAGAATTTCAGAGAAAAACTAACGGGACGCCGTGAGTTTTTAAAAAATCAAGATTGCCGTGTGTCCCTTTAAAGTATATTTAATATTTGTTTTAGAAATAAACCATGGTCACTTTTTCTCAAAATGAAGGGCCATTGTCAATGCAGGTAACAAATAAAAAGTATTTTAAAAATTGTCAAAATATACTTCTTAGGAGAAAAACTAAATATTGCTAAACAAACATGTAGAATTTCAGAACTCAGATATTTACTTAAAAAAAATACATGTTAAGCCTCATGCTGTTATCCACGTTACAAAGTAAGAATTTATGAAATTAAAATGAAAAATCGCGAATGAAATGCAACATTTTAATTCAGGTAATTTCCATTTGTTTAATAGAAGAACACCAACAAATGATTCGTTAAGACCTTTAGTTGTCAAAAGTATTTATTTTTAAAATAACGTTAATTCATTCAAATTCTGTGTAAAAATAAGATTTCTGATAATGTTTTTAACGTATTAAAAAAATACTGTTATATAGCTATGTTTCCATACATTATGTACAAACATGAATATATGGTAATCTACGTTACACTATTAGTAATCTACGTTACCTTTTATATTAATGCATTACCCTGAAATTGAGCGTACACCTATGTTTAGATATATCTTTAATAGTATCTAAGGACGTGGTTTGTATTGTTTCCAAAAAAATAGTGTATTGATTTTTTTCCGTAAATCTATCATGTACGTTTAGATAATATAAAAGTGCTAGGCTACGTTACTGCAATAACAAATGACAGTTTATCCCGGAATCTAGTCTACTATTTGGGGACGTAATATTCTAACACGAGTTAAACTGAATGGTAACTACACGATTACAAATATATATTTGCCTCTAAAATCATTCAATGTTATTGTTTATGATAGGTTTTATAACGTAGATTACACCACAAACGGCACTGTTTAACTCAGCAATAACCTAGAAAAAGTTGGAAATTGGTAAATGCTTTTCGGGATTTTTCTTACAATAACACACGCTTTTTACTGCGACCTAGGGAGAAAATGTTGCTATCGGCATGCCGTTGTAATTACGGTAACGTAGCGTACAGGTGGGTATACACGCTATAAATAGCTTAAAATAAATAAAATAAAGCAGTTCACATGATCTATGCATGTTTTATTTAAAAACCATGTATTAGTGTAGATATGTATCATACTTAAATCTAAAATCGACGGTGTCCTGTTAGGGCCATCTTACCATCGCATCTTACCATCGACCATCGACCTAGGGCGTATGGTAAGATGCGATGGTCCATGGTAAGATGCGATGGTAAGATAAGATGGTCGATGGTAAGATGCGGTGGTCGATAGGAAGATGCGATGGTAAGTTGCGATGCTCGATGGTAAGATGCGATGGTCGATTGTAAAATGCGATGGACCATCGACCATCGCATCTTACCATCGACCATCGCATCTTACCATCGCATCTTACCATCGACCATCGCATCTTACCATCGACCATTGCCCTAGGTCGATGGTAAGATGCGATGGTAAGATGGCCTAACAGGACACGTAAAAATCACATAGATTTAGTACAATATATGATGGGTGTTATTTCTTGTAACGTAGCTTACACTGAATGATGCGACAATATTGGAAGTGGTATGAAAGATTGAACCTTTTATAAGCCATTATTGATTTCGTCGGTAAGTCAGTATATCTCTTATCTTTGAATGTCATTTAAAATAAACTGGATAAATCAAAGCAAAGTGGCTGCAAACGAGAATTTGTTATTACATATATAAAGAATAGTCAAATTTAGACTAGTAAGACATTAAACAGATACAATATTTTAGTTAAATATATTTGCTTTTTGTTTTTCTTTGTAAAATATATCAGAAATAACTACGGCCACCTACTTTGATAAGTAGTTTGTCCAAATCAACGTACTTACATGGAAAACCACCGACATGTATTTATGATGTGTGACCCTTTATTATGAGAAATAGTAAAGTTCATCAATGTTAAATATTCTAAAAAAAAATCTTTATGCTTTATCTTTCTGGAAGAATGTATTTTCAGTCATCAAGCAATTACATCTGAAAATGCAAAACTTGGAAAACATAAGTATAATGTTATTTATATTTTGTTTTAAAATGAACTTAGAAAATATAAAACAAATAAGATTAATTGTAATGTAATACTGTTTAACTGTGTTAATTTGAACTGTACTCATCAGGTTAACACATTTAATCATATTACATCTTAGGTCTATTCCAGAAATACATATCAATATATTTTCTTCGTAAATCACTGTGCAGTTTGTATTCTAAAACAAAATGAAATTCATCCTCTAAAACGTTACAAGAAAAACAGAGTCTTTCATTTACTGGTGATCTATTAGCCCTATTTCAGGTAGCCTACAAGCTTCAATTTGTACTATGTAAGATGGAACTTTTAATTATGTTTCGACTTCGATAGCGCAGAGCATTCATTTTGTCGAATTAAATATATTCAAATAGGGTTGAAATCAAAATCAGATATATGTACAGAAACTAAAGCAAGGCCTGAATTTTGAATGTGTGATGACAAGATTTAAATAATACGATTTCAATTTGCTTTTAATTGTATCAATATAAGGAATACATGTTTTAAATTAGTTACATAGTTACCTTGTTTGGGGTTAATTATACATATTGTATTAATCATGGTTAATTATACATATCGTATTAATCATGGTTAATTATACATATTGTTTTAATCAAGGTTAATTATACATATTGTATTAATCATGGTTAATTATACATATTGTATTAATCATGGTTAATTATACATATCGTATTAATCATGGTTAATCATGGTTAATTATACATATTGTATTAATCATGGTTAATTATACATATCGTATTAATCATGGTTAATTGTACATATCGTATTAATCATGGTTAATTATACATATTGTATTTATCATGGTTAATTATACATATTGTATTAATCATGGTTAATTATACATATCGTATTAATCATGGTTAATTATAAATATTGTATTAATCATGGTTAATTATACATATCGTATTAATCATGGTTAATTTGGGAAAGTGGAATGATACACTGAAGTTTCGACCACAAGTAATAAATAACTGTTCGTGTCTTTTTAACTGCACTGAATAATGAATAACATCGACATTTCGATAATGTAGCTGTGGCACATTTTCCAGTGCAGACGTTAGACCTGCATCAGCAACACACTCATTATCAGTAAATTAAATTAAAATGTTGCAATAAGTTGGATGTAACATACTTACTATTTTCGTTGTTTTGTTTTATTTGGAATGGGGAACTAAAACACAATTCTTTAATTAGTAACATGAGTGACACTTGGTACAAACAACAGACACGTGTTTTCGTGGGTGGAATTCAATACTGTCACGGATTTTGTATATGGTCATATACCACTATTGCACTTCCCATAGGCCTCCATTATAGCCTTTTGGCATACAACCCCTATTCCTATATATCAGAACGGATGATAAAATCTAACTTTTTTTAAAGAACTATCTTAGAGACACTCAAAAGTGACCAGCAAATTCGGAGTATTGTAATCTTTCAGCCTCTAATATTGCACTGAAGGTGGGCACCCCCAGAATGGCAGTAAAGAAATTTTACCTTTTGCAAATATACTCTCAGTACAACTGTACCCATAAAAATGAAAATTTCAGTCAAAATATCCTAAATGAACACGTTTTATGTTGGAAATATATTTTTTGGATGTTTTATGGAGATTTGTTATGATTTGGCTAATTTAATCCAGTCAGAATCTACCTTATAATCTGACTATATGCCCTAATAGACTATACTTTTTTCAACCAATCAGAAGCCCCAAATCAATAGTGGTATGTGACCATACATGTTAAAGTTTCAGAGACGAGCAAGAGTCAGTGCATCAGACTGTTTCAGAGCTACGCCATGTTGTAAATACACTTAACAAATACGTTAAAGGGACATTCGGCAATCTTGTTTTTTTTTGTACACAAGACTTGCATTTGTTCAATTAAATCATTAATAATAATTATAAGAATATTATAAAGTAAATTGCGTTTGCATATATCTAACTGTTGATTATATTGCACTAATAATATATTAAAACCTATGGTAAAATAATGAAAACATAATTGAATGAATGGTGTTTTACGGCACGTCGACACATAAATAGGTCATATTGTGCGCAAAAAAGGATGAAATATAAAGTATTAATTAAAAATTAATGTAAATATATCAAGGTAAAACTATTACAAAATAAGGGATGATGAGGTGTAATATATACTATTAAAACATAAGGGATGATGAGGTGTAATATATACTATTAAAACATAAGGGATGATGAGGTGTAATATATACTATTACAAAATAAGGGATGATGAGGTGTAATATAAACTATGTATATATTACACCTCATCATCCCTTATTTTTTAATAGTTTTATCTTGATATATTTACATTAATTTTTAATTAATACTTCATTTTTCATCCTTTTTTGCGCACAATATGACCTATTTATGTGTCGATGTGCCGTAAAACACCATTCATTCATTCAATTATTTTTTCATTATTGTACCATAGGTTTTAATATATTATTAAGCAGGTTTCAAGTTACAAGAACTACTAGTATCACAACCTGACTTCTATGGTGACGTGATCTATAAAAACTTCGTAAGATCTTTGGTCATGATCACTTCCACGCTATTACAAGGTTTATCAAAAGACCCTATCATTTTGCAACGCATTGCATGCTTGGTGGTGGACCCATTTACAGTTCGCCACTATGCTTTCTAGCGGAGGAAATAACCAGAAAATAGTTCAGATTATGATACAAGTATGATATTTTGCACAGTGCTTGCAAATATTATCTTCAAATGAAAAATAACCTGAGCCAATTCTATTTCGATCATTTAAAGATGGTCGCCAAATATCAAAGATGGCGACCAAAATACTGTAAATATAAGATACAGATGTATATTAAACTAATAATTTCTCTCATTCACCATAGTTTTGCTTCGACTGTTAAACTGTAAAACCAACAATCATTTTGCATATTTTTCTGCATGATTATGCATTTATTTAAATAAAAATATGAGTATACCCCACCCACAACAAACTATATGATCAATCTATGCTTTACATTCTGTAGTTGTTATCAGATGCTCGGGTATTCATATAATTGCGGTTATATACGTATTAAAATATGCATAATGATATCCGGATGTACTTATTAACGGAACATACCTACTTACTCTTTGCTATTACCAATTAAATCAATACCCCACCCACAAAAATTCCATAGAAATACGAAAATACTACCAATGCATATTTTAGACTTTTTATTTTGTATGACCTTAAACTTAAGTTTGGACTGAAACTATTTTCTAGCGGCGTTTTTTTCTACTGACTGTGCTAAGGCCGTGCCCATATTATCAACCCTGTTATGGTTATAGTGTCGCATGCTTTGCTTCCATTTTCCCTTACAATTGTTGTTTGTTTTTAGCTCTACTGGCCAAGGGCCAGCAGAGCTTATGGGATGGTGTGTTGTCCGTCTTCCGTCGTCCGTCCGTCGTCCGTCCGTCCGTTAACTTTTGCTTGTGTACACTCTAGAGGCCACATTTCTGATGCAATCATCATGAAACTTTGTCAGAATGTTTGTCTCAACGAAATCTCGGTCAAGTTCGAAAATGGGTCATGTGGGGTCAAAAACTAGGTCACTAGGTCAAATACTTGAAAAACCTTGTGTACACTATAGAAGCCGTATTTCTGACCCAATCTTGATGAAACTTTGTCAAAATGTTTGTCTTAATTATATCTTGGTCAAGTTCAAAAATGGATCACATGGTGTTAAAAACTAGGTCACTAGGTCAAACTTTGGAAAAACCGTGTGTACAGTCTAGAGGCCATATTTTTGACCTGATCTTAATGAAACTTTGTCAGAATTTTTGTCTTAATGAAATCTCGGTCAAGTTCAAAAATGGGTCATGTGGGGTCAAAAACTAGGTCACTAGGTCAAATACTTGAAAAAATTTGTGTACACTCTAGAGGTCATATTTGTTACCCAATCTTGATGAAACTTTGTCAAATTGTTTATCTTAATTATATCTTGATCAAGTTCGAAAATGGGTCACATGAAGTTAAAAACTAGGTCACTAGGTCAAATATTGGAAAAACCTTGGGTACACACTAGAGGCCATATTTTTGACCCGAGCTTGATGCAACTTTGTCAGAATGTTTATCTTAATTGTTTGTCTCAATGAAATCTCGGTCAAGTTCGAAAATGGGTCATGTGGGGTCAAAAACTAGGTCACTAGGTCAAATATTGGAAAAACCTTGTGTACACACTAGAGGCCATATTTTTAACCCGAGCTTGATGCAACTTTGTCAGAATGTTTGTCTTAATTATATCTTGGTCAAGTTTGAAAATGGGTCACATGGGGTTAAAAACTAGGTCACTAGGTTAAATACTTGAAAAACCTTGTGTACACTCTAGAAGCCGTATTTCTGACCCAATCTTGATGAAACTTTGTCAAAATGTTTGTCTTAATTATATCTTGGTCAAGTTCAAAAATGGGTCACATGGTATTAAAACTAGGTCACTAGGTCAAACTTTGGAAAAACCGTGTGTACACTCTAGAGGCCATATTTTTGACCCGATCTTGATGAAACTTTGTCAGAATGTTTGTCTCAATTAAATCTCGGTCAAGTTCAAAAATGGGTCATGTGGGGTCAAAAACTAGGTCACTAGGTCAAATACTTGAAAACATTTGTGTACACTCTAGAGGTCATATTTGTTACCCAATCTTGATGAAATTTCGTCAAATTGTTTATCTTAATTATATCTTGATCAAGTTCGGAAATGGGTTACATGAAGTTAAAAACTAGGTCACTAGGTCAAATATTGGAAAAACCTTGTGTACACTCTAGAGGCCATATTTTTGACCCGAGCTTGATGCAACTTTGTCAGAATGTTTGTCTTAATTATATCTTGGTCAAGTTTGATAATGGGTCACATGGGGTTAAAAACTAGGTCACTAGGTCAAATACTTGAAAAAATTTGTGTACACTCTAGAGGTCATATTTGTTACCCAATCTTGATGAAATTTTGTCAAATTGTTTATCTTAATTATATCTTGATCAAGTTCGGAAATGGGTCACATGAAGTTAAAAACTAGGTCACTAGGTCAAATATTGGAAAAACCTTGTGTACACTCTAGAGGCCATATTTTTGACCCGAGCTTGATGCAACTTTGTCAGAATGTTTGTCTTAATTATATCTTGGTCAAGTTTGATAATGGGTCACATGGGGTTAAAAACTAGGTCACTAGGTCAAATACTTGAAAAAATTTGTGTACACTCTAGAGGTCATATTTGTTACCCAATCTTGATGAAATTTTGTCAAATTGTTTATCTTAATTATATCTTGATCAAGTTCGGAAATGGGTCACATGAAGTTAAAAACTAGGTCACTAGGTCAAATATTGGAAAAACCTTGTGTACACTCTAGAGGCCATATTTTTGACCCGAGCTTGATGCAACTTTGTCAGAATGTTTGTCTTAATTATATCTTGGTCAAGTTTGATAATGGGTCACATGGGGTTAAAAACTAGGTCACTAGGTCAAATATTGGAAAAACCTTGTGTACACTCTAGAAGCCGTATTTCTGACCCAATCTTGATGAAACTTTGTCAAAATGTTTGTCTTAATTATATCTTGGTCAAGTTCAAAAATGGGTCACATGGTGTTAAAAACTAGGTCACTAGGTCAAACTTTGGAAAAAACGTGTGTACACTCTAGAGGCCATATATTTGACCCGATCTTGATGCAATTTTGTCAGAATATTTGTCTCAATTATAGCTTGCTAAAGTTCGAAAATGGGTCACACAGGGTCAAAAACTAGGTCACAAGGTCAAATACTTGAAAAACCTTGTGTAAACTCTAGAGGCCATATTTCTGACCCGATCTTGATGAAACTTTGTCGAAATGTTGTCTTAATTATATTTTGGTCAAGTTCGAAAATGGGTCCCATGGGGTCAAAAACTAGGTCACTAGGTCAAGTACTTGAAAAACCTTGTGTACACTCTAGACGCCATATTTTTGACCAGATCTTGATGAAACTTTCTCAGATTGTTTATCTGAATTATATCTTGATCAAGTTTCGAAATGAGTCACATGGGATCAAAAAACTATGTCACTAGGTCAATATTGGAATTTGCTTGAAGGCACTCCAGAGGCCACAATTTTGACCTGATCATGACCAGCCCTTAAAACCTGCCCTTGATCGATTATAATGGAAAATTGATTGAATAATACCAACATTGCCGATAATCCTCTTGGGTTACAATTCCTAGCTAGCCTTAGCTCAATACCTGCACTGAACTCAGGTGAGCGATTCAGGGCCATTATGGCCCTCTTGTTAGCTCTACTGGCCAAGGGCCAGCAGAGCTTATGGGATGGTGTGTTGTCCGTCGTCCGTCCGTCCGTCGTCCGTCGTCCGTTAACTTTTCTTGTGTACACCCTAGAGGCCACATTTCTGATGCAATCATCATGAAACTTTGTCAGAATGTTTGTCTTAATTATATCTTGGTCAAGTTCGAAAATGGGTTACATGGGATTAAAAACTAGGTCACTAGGTTAAATACTTGAAAAACCTTGTGTACACTCTAGAAGCCGTATTTCTGACCCAATATTGATGAAACTTTTTCAAAATGTTTGTCTTAATTATATCTTGGTCAAGTTCAAAAATGGGTCACATGGTGTTAAAAACTAGGTCACTAGGTCAAACTTTGGAAAAACTGTGTGTACACTCTAGAGGCCATATTTTTGACCCGATCTTGATGCAATTTTGTCAGAATATTTGTCTCAATTATAGCTTGCTAAAGTTCGAAAATGGGTCTCACAGGGTCAAAAACTAGGTCACTAGGTCAAATATTGAAAAACCTTGTGTACACTCTAGAGGCCATATTTCTGACCCGATCTTGAAACTTTGTCGAAATGTTGTCTTAATTATATTTTGGTCAAGTTCGAAAATGGGTCCCATGGGATCAAAAACTAGGTCACTAGGTCAAATACTTGAAAAACCTTGTGTACACTCTAGACGCCATATTTGTTTTTCATTCGATCTTTACCAATTTTTACCAGATTGTTAATGTCAATAACAGCTCGGTAAAGTTGTTGTTTTTTAAAAAAAAAATTATTATCTCTACTGGCCAAGTTCGAAAACCAGCCAGATCGGACCAGTAACGGCGGAGTTATGGCTCTTGATTTAGTTAAAAATGCTATATTCTGCCTCTTTAAGATGATAGTCACTCGCTTCATTGATGTTATAAGAGCCATATTAGCCAGTAGAGCGTCCACAGGCCCTCTTGGGCCTCTTGTTAATGTATGATTTGGTTGATTGTGTTCTGTGAATGCTACATTTCCTGGTCAAATTGTGTATCTACTTTTTTATTTAGTCCTGATAAACTACTTTCAAGTTTGAATTCTGTTCAAATTGCCACGCATAGCTATATGGCGCTGTAAACGCCAAAGTAGCACGGTAGCATTTGCAACTGCTACATGTACGGTTTCTATTCTTACAACCACATTGCCGAAATGCTTCACATATAGCTGACACGCGGAAAAGAGCTGTCCAATACGGTTCCAGTGGTCACCAGCATATGTGCAGACGGATAAAGTATAACCTGATATTTAGTAGTATGCACCTGCACCTGCGTTTTGCAAATACTGCCGATAAAAAAGCTGTTTGGTTTGATAATGAGTGTTTTACTGCTAAAAATATTTATAATAAGTCATTAAATCAATATAATAAGTGTAAATAGATGAGATGGTAAATAGAGTTGAATTGCATATTAAAAAGAAGTCCTATAAAATGCTTATAAAGAAAAAACGGCGTGCGTATGAAAATAAGAAGATGAGTGAGATTGAGAATTTAAGGCATAAGAAGCCTAAAGATTTTTGGAAGTTATTTTTACGAAAAAATAAATCGAAGAGTGAAAACATAAGTCTTGAGAGATTTTATAATTATTTTTCCCAGTTGTCAACGTAGATTTTTCAAGTAGAAAATGATGAAGCAGAATATTTCTGCCAGCAGCATGATTTTAATGAAAACAGTTGTAAGTTTGAAGAATTGGATAAAGTTATAACAATTGCTGAGGTAGAATCTGTTGTTCGTTCTTTGAAGCGAAATAAGTCAATTTCTGGAGACTTTGTCATGAATGAATATTTTCTCGAATCAGTAGATATTATTTCCTCGCATCTTGTTGATTTATTTAATGCTGTACTAAACTCCGGATATTTTCCAAAAAAAATGGACCGGGGGAATTATTATACCTTTGTTTAAGAAGAACGACCCTGACGACGTAAATAATTATAGAGGAATAACTATTGTTAGTTGTTTGTCCAAAATCTTTACCGGTATTTTAAATAAAAGGATAAGTAAATGGTGTGAAGATAATAATATTATATCAGACGCCCAATTTGGTTTTAGGTCGGGTCGTTCAACTATCGATGCAATTTTTGTATTACAATCTGTTATTCACAAGATATTAAATGAGAAAGGTCGATTGTATTGTGCATTTGTTGATTTGAAAAAAGCTTTTGATAGTGTTTATAGAAATGCCATATGGCTAAAACTTTATAAAATAGGCATAAATGGAAAGCTACTTAGAATAATAAGAGACATGTACTCTAAAGTAAAATCTTGTGTTAAAAGTTGCAATAGTTATTTAGATTTTTTCGAATGTTCAATCGGTCTAAGGCAAGGGGAGGTAATTTCCCCGATAATTTTCTCCCTTTTCGTTGAAGATTTAGAGTTATATTTACAAAATGATATTAGTTCAGGTCTTACTATCGACGATATTACTCTTATTCTTCTACTGTTTGCAGATGATATGGTTTTAGTAGGAAAATCACCTGATGATTTGCAGCAAAATTTAGATTTATTACTAGCTTATTGTAATAAATGGGGATTAGAAGTAAATTCCGTCAAAACCAAAATTATGGTTTTTAGGAAAAGGGGCCAATTAAGACAAAATGAGTTATGGAAATATAATGACAACTTCTTAGAAATAGTTAACGATTTTAATTATCTGGGAGTTATTTTTAATTATACCGGAACATTTGTTTTAAATCAAGTAAGTTTAGCAGGGAAGGGTTTAAAGGCTTTACATAGATTAATTGCTAATACTAAGAAGTTTAATTTTAAACCGAAGACAATGTGTCAATTATTCGACTCCTTTGTTGGATCCATTCTGAATTATGGTTGCGAAGCCTGGGGGTTTTCTAAGTCGAAAGAAATTGAAAGGATTCGCTTAAAATTATGTAAATATATTTTAAACGTTAAGACTTCTACTAGCAATGCGGGTATTTACGGGGAACTTGGGCGGTATCCATTGTATATATTGCGCTACGTTAGAATCGTTAAATATTGGTGCAAAACAGTTAACTCTGACAATATTATAATTTCTAGTATTTACAATAATTCCGTCAATAACATAGAAAATTGGCGTAATAGTTGGGCTGGGAATATTAAAAAGCTTCTAAACGAGTATGGTTTTGGCTATGTTTGGAATAATCCAAATAGTGTTCCTTTGAAAACATTTCATACTGTTTTTAAACAGCGTTTAGTCGATTGTTTTGTTCAAAAGTGGAACAGCGATATTGTAAATAATAGAGTTTTGTCAATGTATTTACATTTTAAAGGCAATTTTGAATATGAACCATATCTCGATATTTTGCCATATAAGTTGCGAATTGTTTTATCAAAACTAAGACTATCGTCGCATTCACTGCGAATTGAAACTGGGCGCTACGCACAGAACAGATTAGAAAGAAACCAACGTTATTGTACCATTTGTAATTCTAATGACATTGAAGATGAATACCATTTTGTTTTGATTTGTCCTGTATATGTTAATATAAGAAGAAAATACATTAAAAAGTACTATTATAAACGTCCAAGTGTTTTAAAATTCATAGAGCTAATGAAAACAAGTAATAAGAAAGAGTTGTTTAATTTATCTTGGTTTATAAAAGAAGCATTTGATTCTCGTAATGATTTTTTGTTTTATCAAAACTAGGTTTATCCTCGAATGAAAACTATTATCAATTAATTATTTATGTTACTGCTTTTGCGATAATGAGAACAAAATTGTTTTTTTTGTTTTTTTTAAGTTAATATTTAATTTAATTTGCGTAAGTTAAAGTTCAGTGTCATTTCCACATTTTTATTCAATTATTTAATATTTCAAATTATCCAATAATACAATTTATTTGAAACTAGTGTGCAAAATTATGTTTTTGTTGTTTGTTTGTTTTGTTTATTCTGTCACGTATAAATGTTTGCATATTGTATATGATGATAAACTTGTAAAGTTTAAATCAATAAAAAATATCTATCTATCTATCTATCTATCTATCTATCTATCTATCTATCTATCTATCTATCTATCTATCTATCTATCTATCTATCTATCTATCTATCTATCTATCTATCTATCTATCTATCTATCTATCTATCTATCTATCTATCTATCTATCTATCTATCTATCTATCTATCTATATATCTATCTATCTATCTATCTATCTATCTATCTATCTATCTATCTATCTATCTATCTATCTATCTATCTATCTATCTATCTATCTATCTATCTATCTATCTATCTATCTATCTATCTATCTATCTATCTATCTATCTATCTATCTATCTATCTATCTATCTATCTATCTATCTATCTATCTATCTATCTATCTATCTATCTATCTATCTATCTATCTATCTATCTATCTATCTATCTATCTATCTATCTATCTATCTATCTATCTATCTATCCTATCACTCTTTTACTCTACCTAGGGTGGGGGCGTCAGGACATTCCCTGGGGTTAAGACAAAAAACTATTCCCCGTGGTAGGAAATCATACACAAACATGGAGAGTTTGATGCTAACCCCTACCCTGCGGAAGTATACATAAGTCTTGCCCCTAGTGATGGGAATTAGACAACAATTTGTTTATAACCCCTGAGTATGTCCGCCCCACCACCTCCCCCGGCATAGGACAACCACGCAAGTGCATACCTGACTGAGACCATTTCACATCCTGCTTGATAGCCACATCGATATTGCATGATGTATTAATGTAGCTTGTTGGTGAAATTACGAAATTTCAAGAGTTGTTTTGTATAATTGCTAATCAATACCGCTGGGCATGTTGCTGAGGTTTACAACATTTTCTGTTGCGGTTTTAAGTATATATTCCAAGTTTGCCAAACATACTTCCCCTTTTCCGTGGAAGGTTGCAACGGTTGAGCACCATGTGAAGGCATGAACTAAAGGCAATGCTCCGGTCTTTTGACATAGCAGGAGCACGATGTAATGTATTTAAATCCTTCCCTCTTCCATAGGAACAGAACAGAACAGAACAGAACATACTTTTATTGACTTGTACGTTAAGTACATCATCATAATATATATACAACAATTACAAAATACATAATTAAATCACGTGTAACATACAAAGTATATGATTTATATCAGCTCTAAAGAGGATGATCTATAAAGTGTTCACACATGCGTTATAGATATTCTATGTGACATCGCACATTTGAGATATAAAGCCAATTTTAAAAGAATCATTTTGTTTTCAGTTTGCAATAATTCGATGAATTTAAACATACTTGGTCTATTACAATAATATTGAGCTATGTATTTCCTCCTTATATCGGAGTAACATGGGCATTTTAGAATGAAATGAAACTCATCTTCAATATCTTGAGTATTACAATATTGACAAAAACGTTCATTTCTTTCAATCCTATTGATACCATACCGACCTGCTTGAATTCTTAGAGAATGTGACGATAACCTTATTCTACTTACTAAACTTCATAAATCGCATGGCAATACATCTAAGTATATTTCATAATGAAAATGATTTTTCACATTGTTATACAAATCTAAGACACCAGAATTTTGTTTATCTGCATACCACTTTTGCAAAAAACAATCGATTATTCTTTGTTTGAATACTAATACAAATGACCTACAAACAACTGTATCAGGGTTATCCCATACCCAATTGAAACCATATTCATACAGTAACGTTTTAACATTAGATAACCAGTTCTTTTTGCCATTAACACACTCGTCATAGGCCATATTATAAACCTGTTTCAATATAATATTATCAGTATTTAACAACTTAAACCAATACTTAACAATTTTAACATATCGTGAAATATACAAAGGATAACGTCCTAATTCACCGTAAACAGCAGCTGTACAAGTACTTACTTTAACATTTAATATTTTCTTACAAAATTTTAAGTGTATTCTTTCAATTTCTTTAGACTTACTAAAGCCCCATATTTCCGATGCATAACCCAAGACTGAGCCAACAAATGCATCAAAAAGTTGACAAAGTAATTTAGGTTTAAGTTTATATTTACGACAATTTACTAATAAAACATTAAGGGCTTTCAAAGCTTTACCAACTAATTGTTCTTGGTTAAGTGAAAAATTACCAGTATAATTAAACACGGTACCCAAATAATTAAAATCATCAACTACTTCTAATTTACTGTTATTATAAGTGAATTCCTCATTTGGTAATAGTCTACCTCTTTTCCTAAAAACCATAACTTTAGTTTTAAGCGTATTCACTTCAAGACTCCATTTTTTACAATAACAATTTAACAAATCGAGGCTACTCTGTATTTCTTCTGGTGAATTTCCAAGGATAACCATATCATCAGCAAAAAGTAGTAACATTAAAACAATATCACCTATCTTTAAACCAGAATTTATATCTTGTTGCAAAAACAACTCTAAGTCTTCAAGAAATAGAGAAAATAAGATTGGAGAGATTACCTCCCCTTGACGTAAACCTATAGCATATTCGAAGAATTCAGAATAAGTTTGACAAGACCTGACACAAGACTTTATCTTTAAATACATATCTCTTATTATTCTGCACATTTTACCTTGAATTCCCTGGTTATATATTTTTAACCACAATGCATTTCTATAAATACAGTCATATGCTTTTTTAAGGTCAACAAATACACAATACAACCTTTTATTCTCGTTTACATATTTCTGAATAACGGTTAACAACACAAATAATGCATCAACAGTAGATCTTCCTTTTCTAAATCCAAATTGTGCATCGGACAGTGTATTATTTTCATCACAAAAGGTAACCATGCGTTTACATAATATCGATGTAAACAGTTTAGATAAACAGCTTACTAATGTAATACCCCTATAGTTGTTTACATCATTTTTATCTCCCTTTTTATGTAACGGTATCATGACACCCTCTGTCCATTTTTCTGGAAAAAAACCACTGTTCAAAATGGAATTAAATATGTCACAAACATGTGACGATAAAATATCAATAGATTCTATAAAATATTCATTCATTAAAAAATCACTACCAGTAGATTTACCACGATTAAGGTTTTTAACAGCTTCTAATATTTCAGATACAGTTATCGGCCTATCTAGCTGTTCATCTGCACCATCCAAATTATCAAAATCATGATTCATAGCAAATGCCTCTGCATCATCATTTTTTATATTCAATATATCATTTCCAAGTCCAGAAAAATAATCATAAAACGACTCAATAGTAATATTATGACTAATCTTTTTATTACTACTTTTAAAAAATTTCCAGAATTCCTTAGGTTTTGAATGCCTAAGCTTCTCAATATCTGACAATTTCTTTAATTCAAAAGCCCTACGTTTTTTCTTAATAATATCCTTATATTCCTTTTTTAATATACAAAACTGTTCCCTAGGCAATCCAAAGCTAATCTAGGCCAAAGCTCTTAGGGCGTTTTGATGACAACCACGTCAGTGTTAGAGCCGGACATTATAATTATCCTACACCCGTTCTTGAATTTATGTTTTCCACGTATAGTTATTTGTGTGTGAGCCCCTTTGTGGTTACATGGTGCACATTTATCTTTCTCAATAGACAATTAACTGTTTGTTTGTATCTGCTGTTACAACAATTGCCTTTGTTAAACATGCCTACATCTGATTTTGCGATTAGAAAAAACATTTCAGTTTTATTTCGAGATAATCGTAAAATGTTTTGACAGTTAGCCGGCACTTTGCTTGAATCTGAGACATTTGTCTTAGTACCTGAACCCCTGGTATCCCTTGTATTGCTTAATTTTTCGAAATATCACTCAAACATTTGTCAATTGCGACGTAGATCTTGTTTTATTTTCGACAGTACGACTCAAACGTTTGTCTCAATATATCTTATTTCCTTTTATGTGGAATTCACTGATTTTCATGCTCGAAAGAACTCTTCGATATCGCACTGCCGAATTTGACAAGAACTAAAAAATCGAAAAAAAGAGATTTCAGTAATTTTATTTACATCGATACACAACTGTTAATGTTCCAGACTTGCTTGAAAGACATAATTGTGTAGCTGAATCAGTTCAGAATCCTCTGTGAGACCTGCAAAGAAGCTATGTTATTTCTTGAAGCAACATGCAAAGAAGTTATGTTATTGTCTTGAACCAACATGCAAAGAAGTTATGTTATTGCCTTGAACCAAAAATACTTATTGATGCATAACAGTCTGCTACTCATTTATCTACAACCCATTTCTGATCAATATTAAAATGCTGCTAGAATCATCAAGAATGGATCTCCTTCCATTCCTTAAATGTATCCCCTATATTTTATTTGGATGAGGAAATTTCACTTTCACCATAGTGAATCTCAACTGTGCTACAAGGCTACGCATTTTTGTAACTGAATCCATCCATCTCCTTAAAGCAGATTATCGGTCAACCATATTTCCCAAGCATCTCCCTTTACTTACATTTTCTTTTGTTCATGAAACCGGTTAATATATTGTTAAAAACATGTTCTTCGATTATGCTCGCTTTTTGCCGATCAATTAAACGAATTGGAAGCCGTCCAGCCAATCGTGAGCGCTCGGCAAATCCTGTCATTCTTCGGGATCCCGCCTCGTGTGTATCACGGCGCTTCGGTATGTTCAAAATCTTAACATTCTGTTAGCCGGAAGGCAACGGCACAGAAAATAGTGCACTGTTGCTAAGCTGTTGCTACATAAACATTATGGCCGCTAGCCACACGTGTTGATGTATGATTTGCGTTGCATGTTTGTTATTTACTAAATGACATAGTCATTGCACAATGTTGAAGATAACTTTGATTTTGAATGCAAATTCGTTTTGGCGGGAATCTGACGCGCGTCACGTGACGTAACCAATATGGAAACCTGCGTATTACATTCGAGTCATACTGCGAAGCAGAGTACGAGATGTTACGAATGCCGTCCAGCATGACCAAGGTCAAACACGCAGAGGATGAGTTCTGAAGTACACTTTTTGTCTAGCTGAATATTTTTCTCTAAACGAGTGCACAAAGTACAGAAAAAAAGTACTTCATATTCCATAGCTGAAATTGTGGACCTCTTTAATTGATATACATTACACTTTTTTTTATCGCCATCTCAATGTATGGTTGGCATACATATTTACCTTTAACAATTCAGTTATCTGGTTCTTTTAAAATTGTTGAAACATTTGAATCAGATATAAACGAGGCGACCGTATCATTTGATTCGATAGGAGCTTCAGAGGGGACACTTATCCAACCATTGTATTTCAGTACATTTCATAGTACCTTCAACATTGCCATTTCGATGTGCAGCCATTCCATTATAATAAAATTTACCACCGAATATTTTGCCAATGCAAATATCGGAAGATCTGCTGTTATTACCGTCGTTTGTACAGGATTAAGAAACGCAACCACATTCTTGACATATCCATAGAATTGTTGATTGTTGCCACGGAGTGCGCTTGCTCTTAAAATAACGAAAATAACGCTGTGAAAGTGTGACTTAAAATTATGAAACCCGCCGAGAGGCGTTTGTGTGATGCGGGTTGGGTGGAGTGTGAGGGGGCTTCTTAAAGTATCAGGTATACACTGGTGTTTGCGTATTATTGTTTCAGCTTAAGATGATACTGACATTGCATATTGCATTACAGCCAATATCCCTTTGAATTGTACTGATACCCAAAATAACGTTTTTAACAGACGTAAACAAATAATGTCAGAATTATACTATACAATTATGGACTTTTCAGCTGTTATACATGATGTGATATGCACCAAAAAAATCATTATTGACCGAGGCGATAGCCGAGGTCAATAATGATTTTTTGGTACATATCAACATCATGTATAACAGCTGAAAAGTCCATAACTGTTTTATTATATAACCCTCAATTTGAATTTGACAGTTTATAACAATTAAACAATAGATTTTTTCAATAATATCACATCTCGGGACAGTTTTATAAAACTGGTCAATATCAGAAAAAAACAGGTCAATATCGCTAGATATTTTTTCTAAAAAATTACTTTTTAGCCAATGAAAACGCGTCTATTTATAGGTTATATAATAATATATAATTTGATTACATTTCCTAACGTGAACAGCCTGATTAGTGTTCAATACATTTCATTAAAGAAACTAACCCACCAAATAACGGCAAAAGTATAAAATCGCTTATCGAAACTCCAGGTCATGCGCGTAGCTATGCGTAGCCATATAGGTACGGGCCTGCACATGAATGTTAAAATATCTTATCTCATTTCAGTTCTATAATAAATAATATCAAACACGACAATAGTGTGTTTGCAATACAGTGTATTTTTATTCAAATATGCCACCCATTTCTATGTCAGCAAATCATTATTATATACCAACGGATATCCGCTCTTGGAATTTCTTTTACTAGTTTAGGTCTCATTCGTTTTAGTTTCAAATCCATTAAAAATGCAAGTAAACTGCTTAACCAGAACAGTAGGAATGGTTTATGAAAACAAACATTAATATACTATCAAATTATTCTCGAGCATAACATTTCAGCAGACGTAAATGCCGAAATAAATATCAGATGAAAATGTATTACTCAGCCAATAGTAATAATTATCATAATGATTTTAAATCTATTTCATTTTAAAAGAAAACAGCAAATAAAAAAGGCGTGCACCCACGTATTCCTAATTATTTTACATCGAAAATAGACTATGTGACTACAATCTGACTTAAACTCGCCCTATCCTGTTTTAAGCGTCTATACAACTTAAATTAGTGCGTATGTCAAGTTTCCCCGCACGTATAATAATGATCCTTAATGCTCATAAACAAAGTTTTCCCCTTAAAAAACACAACTCTTTAACATGTTGAATTATACAATTTAAAAGTACATTAAATTTAGATTATATAATAACAGTTAGGATGCACATCGATTCAAATTAATGTGTAACTTGACAAAAAAGGAGTATAATATCGTTATTTCAAAACCACAGTTTGAAGTATATTTTGTATAAAAGGAATGTACTTTTAAGAGGTATTTAAAGCGTGTACTGTAGCTCGGGGAACACGGTTTGAGTGGTAAATAAGATCAGCACATCTCAAGCGTGTCGTATCGTAACCTGGAATTGTATATCTGTATGGTACCAGAAATCTTTCCTGATCAGAAAATATCCGGGTTACTAATACACTGACCCAAAATGAAAACTTTACATAGACTTCAAAAGTAAATATTTTGTTGATAAATGTATATTCGGTGTTAATTTTTTTTGTCATCGAAGCTTCAATGCCATATCGATGTGTTTGTGTAATTTATTGGATAAAAATCAGATATTGCATATTTTTTTATGAACAATTAAGTTGAGAGGGGTCGAAATGAAAATTCCTGAAAAATGAAAATGATCACACAGCATTTGGAAACAAGAAATTACTGACTGAGTGCGCTAAGTGATGTTATAAAAAGCATCAGTAACCAGTGTGACCTCCATTTTTACGAATGCATTGCAGAATACGTCGCCTCATTGAATTTACGTAACGTTGTATGAGCGCGTTTGGAATACGTTGCCATTCTAACAGAAGTGCATTTTGGAGGTCATTTATGGTATCAATTTGATGATTGGACCTGGCCCTCCGACCCAATTCATTCCATATGTGTTCTATGGGGTTCAAGTCCTGGGATAAAGCGGGCCAAGGCAAGACGCTTACGTTATTTTGAGCAAGGAATTGTGTGGTTATACGCGCCGTGTGAGGCCTTGCATTGTCATGCTGGAAATTGCCAGGTCCGTTATTTTGCATGAATGGTATCATTGTGTTGTTTAAAACATTGATGTAACGTTGAGTATTGACATTTCCTTGGATAATGACCAGATCAGTTTTCAGATTTCCCATTATCCCACCCCAGACCATAATACTGCCACCACAAAATCTGTCTCTCTCCGACTACAACAATCTGCAAGTCGTTCATTTCTACGGCGATAGATGCGTAATCTGCCATCTGCATGGCCGACAGTAAACCGTCGTGCCCATAACAGTCTGGAATCTCGGTGACGAGGTGTGATAATCTGTCCAGTATTTGACGACGAGTACGAATAGGAACTTGGTTCTGTCACAAACGATTTATGATCGTCTGTGCATGAACCCCGTAACGCCGAGCAGTAATGGTTGCTGGTAAAGGTGAGTCAACGTGATAACGCGATCAGTACGTAACGTTATCGCAGCCAAAATGACGCGCGACGTTATTTACCATTGACCCCGCCCTGAGCATACCAATAGCTTGGTTTCTCTGATCTTCAGAAAGACGTGGCATCACTAAATATTTTTTGAAAAACAAATTAACTTTTTATTATCAGTGCTGAGCAGCAAATGATTACTTGTCGGTGTAAAACTTGTAAGTGAAACACCTGTTGATGCGCACGTGCAAAGTAAAGAACACGTTTTTCATGCTTGGACGCATGAATAGACCGGCGATTTGAAAACAATTGCAACAATTGTTATCCGCAATAAAATCGTGATAATCATGTGTAAAACTTACAACAACATGTATGCTAACAAAACAGATATTCAAACAAATAAAGTGTAAAGTTTTCATTTTGGGTCAGTGTAGATTATACAGGTATGTTTTTGAACTTCGACATTTAGTTTAGTTTGCTCTACCCACGCAACAGTGAATACATGTACATATCAAAATAAAATGTTTCCTATAAAATATTTTCCTTAAAGTGTGTACACTAATCTATACTATGACGGTAGCTGTGACTTTACGGTAGCTGTGACTTTTAAAGCGGCATGCGACAGTAAATGGTGTATTTATTATTTTACAATTGTTTAAGTTTCTTAGAAATAATTGAATTGTGTGTCGATCACCATTTGATTAATTACCGTTTATGAAACATATTAGAGTTCATGTGTATCCGAAAACACAAATCGATAATAAATGGGGGGAAAAACACAAACACAAACATTTCTGTGTTAAGGTTTTGCAGTGCTAATCTATATAGTTTATTTTCCCCACTGAGAAACATGATGACCATACACCTATTACATTTAAAGGCAATATTGATTGCAATTTTACAACAGACGGTACTCCAGAATGCAGGATTTTGAATAGTTTAAAAAAAATGACGGAAGACCATGACCTCGGACTCCCTAATAAACTTGCACCTTTGGTAATCAAATGATAAATGGGCCTGCACATTAAATTTAACATTGCTACGCCCCTGCAAAATATGTAAATATGCCTATTAAACGTATAGGTTTATTCACGGGTTCTTAAAATACCCGTGATTGAATATGTGTAAAATAAATTCGGCGCTCCAGTTTTGGGGTTTTGCCTGGCTGGCTAAAGCCGTTAGTATTATTTCGATAGAGTTTGGATTCTCAAAATATGTAAGTTATATATATATGTATATAAATAAAATAAAAATCAAGAAATTCTTTGAAAGTGACTTTTCTATTCTATTCCGCTAGTACTTTCACTACTTGATTTTTATTTTATTTATATTTACCAGCCAAGGACTCTTGAACATTTATATATATATACCTCGTCGTCTGTAGGTTTTAAAACAGAGTACATATGTTGTAAAATGTGCCTGTTGATGGTGTGATAGGGATTTTAAAGAATAGCTTCGTAATATGTAAGGGTGATACAATCAATAATTTCACTTGAATGTAAAAAATCGGCCGAACACGTTCTTTTTTATGCGAAAGAAACTTTGGTCTAGGATACTTATTATCATTTAATTATATATATAATATAATTTATTATATATATAATGTATGATATATACGATTATAGTGTGACTAAGAAACTGTTTGAAACGATAATAGCCTTTCTTTAGTATATAAACAACGCATTTTACTACCAGTTTCTGCATATTACTTTGATATGGTAGACTTTTTTTTGAACTTTTAGGCCATTTTGGTGAAAATGAGTGGCTTAGGTTCTTAGTATGATCAGGACACTCTAGAGGATCATTCTGCCAACTTTTATGCTTGTATCACAATTTGAACTATTTTGCCAAATATATCAGTTATTTCTTTCGCTATTCCTCTTTAATTGTGCGATGACCGGACAGGCTGTGGACCCTATGATGACGTCTACCTAAAGTCCAAAAGGACGTTTGATGTTTGTCTGCAATCTGGTCTTGTCGTGCTCTCAGTGGTTTGTTCTTTTGTTGCTTTGGCTTCTGCCAAGTCATTGAGTACCTTCTTTGTGGCTTTCTAGGCTATTGTTTTTTATTGTTTTACTTGTATTGCCTAAGTTCAAGGCGGGGATTTTGTTATTTACACTTTCCAGTTTTATTGGGATGACAGTAGGATAAGTGTGAGGTTTGGTGCACCCTAAAACCTGGTTTAAACCCACAGCGGCCTTTTTTGCCACTGACCGTTCCAAGGCGGTAGCCCTATTGTCAACCATTTTTGTCTTTGTGACGTCTTATGCCTTTATTCCTTATTAACATTGCCATTTATGTTTGTCTTTTTGCATGTTTTAGAGGTTTACTGTGTTCTATGAAAGCTGCATACTTATTTTTAAAATGATACTGGATTAATACATCAGGATGCTACTTGTATGGAGAGAACTGTAACTGATGTAATAATTTGTAGTTCAATTCATTTGTATATGTTGCTATGAATATTGTAATGTTGAATTTATGTATTGTAACATATAATAAAATATTATTAAACTAAACTAGACGCTAATTGTAATGCTTGATAAACACTTCAAGATTGCCGTGTGTCCCTTTAACATCGAAATAATCTTATTCTTTAAATTAAATAACGCGAAATAATGATTGACTCCACTAGGCTACACACGTGTTATATGATATGTTCTATCAATAAGTGAGAATACGAAGTTACTTGTTTATCTATTTGAAGTATTAGATAACTTGGTAATTTATTCTGTTGAAGAGGCCTGAATATTGTTTTCACCGCCAACTTTAAGTTACATTTTATTATCGATATATTAGTCCAGATAAAAATCCATGTTTGGTATTTGTGGGGATTTGACAGGTGGTTGGAACTCTTGAACATGTTATACTTCTTTTACGGCATTATTTAAAACTAAAAAGGTGCAGAAAAAACAATTAAAAGTACAAATATACCACCAAACGTAGGAGTGTTTAAAATAGTTGACTAAAATATTTGTGCATTGCATTTACAGCTTGGTGTAATGTTGATATATTAACATGGAAGACAGGAAACGTTTGAAAAAGAAATAAAATTAGCTCTGATGTTCTATTTTTCGGAACACTGCGACGTGGATTACAGTTTTGTGTAATGTTGATATATTAACATGGAAGACAGGAAACGTTTGAAAAAGAAATAAAATTAGCTCTGATGTTCTATTTTTCGGAACACTGCGACGTGGATATACCACACGTTTAATAGACCTGTACAACTAACTACGATAACGACTATGACTTCAGACTAAATTCTAAGCACGAGAAAATGTTGGGGGCTGATCTCAAAGTTGTAAACAACCTGGGTTTTAGTAGGCTCAGAGGGGTTTGTGTAGAAAAAAGCTAATAAAAAATCGAATTAAAAAATACATATTATTTATATTTCTGTCGATTTATATTTCTGTCAATATATCAGTCATATGCATCGACCTTTCAGACTATATTTTCTCCATACGGTCTTCGATACAACCACCCAGACTCGGCTGGAGTTTTAAAGGGGCTTGTCTGAATAAGTGATCACTAAAAACGTTTTGAGAGGAGGGTACACATCAGATGCAGATCCAAGATTTTGGTTTGAACATTTGTATGTGGGAGGGGTGGAGGCGGGGGAAGCGGAGGATCCTTCGAAATAAATGTTTTTTCTACATGACGTTTAGTGAATTCTGTTAAATTCAATGATGACTAACAGTAGAAATGGCGCGCGCCCCAGGTAATCCGGCATGCATAGGTTAAACTTGTGGGATTTTAGAGGGTCGGGGTGCTGTGGTCCGCCTTATCCCTGAATCCGTCTTAGTACAGGATAAATACACTTTTATCCCCTATGTCTTAAACTAAAATTGCCGCCATAGCCGGGATAGTGAAGACGCTGCGTCTAAAACTGTCTCGCCTCTCAGTCCTGCGGGTTCGAATCCCACTGGGAGCTCGAATTGTCAAGTGAGAAAGTGTCAATTATTAATGTGTTTTTTGTGGTGTAGAAAAATATTGATATTTCCTATTTTAGATGATCTAAATATAATGAGTGAAACTAAAACTACCCATTATTTACAAGAATATTCATTGTGGGACAGCAATTTGTGCTATCCTAGGTTACGCACCTGGATACATTTAAAGAGTCAAACGGCAATGTTGATCATTTTTTTAAGTCACGGCATTCTCTTAGTTTTTATTAACTTTTTACACATTGAATAGTGCAAATAAATTGCTTTACATATTCCTAACTGTTGATTATTTTGCAACAATTAATATATTTAAACCTATGGTAGTACTGAAAACTCAATTTGTACTACTTTTTATTTCAATATCTGACTTTTAATACAAGCCTCTTTGGGGTTTTGAAAAACAGAAAGATCGTGCAGCGCGTGCGCTTATCGCCTTGAATGCACACTAGAACAATCGAATTTATCAGTGAAATGGATGAGGCCGCCACTATTGAAGGTTAGTTTTTTCTTTTACGTAATACATGATTGCTACTTTATTAAAGAATTGTTTAGATTATTTTATGGGATTTATGCGGTTTTAAACGTCGGTAGTAAATGGCGTAATCCACGAATCGCGTTATTGCTTTATGGTAAATTTGCCATTTGACTACCGGCGTTTAAAACTCATAAACGCCGAAAAAATACGCTTCGTTGATTTGTCCATTTAATACCGGCAAAACCGAATAAACAGCGGGGCAAAAAGGCGAATTAATTGTATTTACATTATTTTCCCGTCGCTATAATAGTATCAGCAACAACACTAATGATAACCAAAAAAAAAAGAGAAATAACTAGTGTCAATGTCTTTTCATGCAGTGTAATATCCATTTTCTGTTAAGACGCACCGGATGCTGGCGCCGTGTCTCCATGCAGTGCGTACAGTTCGTTCACCTCCTTGAAATGGAATAACCAATTTCTATGCGTGCGCAACCGAGCGTAAATAGTCCCACCTACTTGAAAAAAGAAGTATATTCGAGATTAAACGCTATATTGTTTCAAAGGAAAGTATCAAGAAAATGCAAAAAATATTAAGTTAATTAAACCAGTTTGCAAAGATGGTATAAAACGAATATCAACTTAATTAGGTGAGGCTTAGACCCCCAGTGGCCTACTTTGCCACTGACCGTTCCAAGGCGGTAACCCTATTGTCAACCCTTTTGTGTTTGTGATGTCGTTTGCATTTATTATTGCTTTTGCCTTTTTGTTTGTCTGTTTGCGTGTTTGTTTCTGTGTTTTGTGGTTGACTGTCCTCCTTGAATGCTACTTTCCCTGTCCGATCTTTTTATATTTCTTTAGAAAAGGAAGCGTGGCGAATAACTGGTCGAATGTAAAAATGATATATTGCTATGCAGACCATCTCATCATATCATGTATGCCAACTAGTTTAATAAATTCTAAAATAATGATGGTTGGCTATTTGGTTGAATTGTGGTATTTTAGCACATTTTAGCTATATATGACGGTCGATTTTTTGTAGTAGTGGCAGACCACCCACTTTTCCCTACAAGTTCATGTAGTGTCAATAATAAATTTCATTGGCCTATATATAGTGATTTGCAAACGCTTGGTCGAGCATTCAAGGCGTATTGCCTGTTGAGAAAACCCCTCTGTTTTAGTCGGTATTTCTTATCGTAATCCTTACCGTAATCGTTACCGTAGTTAGTTGTACAGGTCTATTAGACCTGTACAACTTACTGCGGTAACGATTACGATAACGACTACGATTAGGATACCGACTAAAACAGAGGGGTTTTCTCAAGAGGCAATACGCCTTGAATCCTCGACAAAACGTTTGCGAAACGCTTTATATAGGCCAATGAAATTTATTATCGGCACATCATGAACTTTCTGGAGCGAATAAGAGCTTTTTGCAGGCAAGACACATTATACTAGGTTGATCGGGGAGTAAGTCTCCTGTATTTCATTGAACTTTTTTGTAGATATTGGGTAATTTCTCACGCAACTTAAATACCAATTAACATCTTTATTCTTAATAGTATAGAACATTCATAGATTCAGTTTTTCCTTTTATTGTCAACCCTTTTTTGTTTGTGATGTCTTATTTGGCATTTGTCACCTTTATAACTTGTTCTTTGTTTCTGTTTTGTTTGTGGTTGAGTGTCGTCCTTGAATGCTACTTTTTCTGTCCGATTGTTTTATCATTATTTAACATTAAAGTCTTACACGATTCATGGAATACGCCATTTAATACCGGCGTTTAAAATCGCATTATTGCAAAAAATTCTACACGTTTTCTAAATAAATGAGCACTGATGTATTAATCAGATTGTAAAAGAAAACCTAAGCTTCAATAGTGACGGCCTGATCCATTTCGATGTTAGCGTTAACTGATAAATTCAATTGTCCTATGTGCCTTCGAAGCGATCGGCGCGCGTGCTGCACGAACTTTAATTTTTCAAAACCCCACATGGTTCTGTAGTTTTTTTTACTTGCGTTAACTCTAGAAGGAATAAGCTGTAATATGAGTTAGTATTGTTATATCTCTTCTCTGTAAAACATTCAAATAAATAGTTGGTCATATATTGCTTGCTATGGAGATGAATAGTAGACGACGAATAATTGCTTAACTGTGCGTACCACCTCCTGATCTAACCGGCTACTTCAGGCAGTGGTCTTTGGTTTTGATGGCCATTTATCGCCCTCCACCCGATCCTCGAATGGATCTACGGCAGCGACGTCTTGGGCATGATCAAAATGTATATGCAGGAAAAGATCTATTTCAATTTTATTCATCTAATCGCTTCCAATTTTATCAAATGACTAGGGAAACACCAGAGACAATGTTGCTACTTCATATTCTTATTGATTTAGACCTAAGGGAGCATCGACTATCTTCCATCAATCGTATATTATTGTTTTCTATATGGCTAAAATGGTCATCGAACCAGAACACAAACGCGATATGCACAACTTGATACCATACCAGTGCTTCCTACCAAGTTTCGTCGATATCCAACAAGTGGTTGAGGAGGAACAGTGGCGACAACAAATTTAAAATAAAAAAGTCAAAGAGCCATAACTCCGTTTAACGCATCGAACCGGAACACAAACGTCATGTGCAAAACTAGACATTAATCTGATGCTTACTAACCGGTGTCCTGGAACTCCAGCAAACTTTTAAGGATGAGTAGCGGCAACAACATTAGTGACAGACAGACAGACAAACAAAACAATAACAAAAACACAAGTACACTAAACCAAATTGCTAAGTACCAACCTAAGAATATGTCAGTAATATTCTCATTGTTTTGTTTATTTTGAGCTTGATTAGAGATACGGTTAAACTGCAAAATAACGAGTATAAATCGTCTGCTCTGATTGCATGAACATATTTTAAAACTTGTAAGTCAATGTGTGTTCTTAGAAATATGTTATAACACTTATACAACTGGGTATCAATACTTCGAATTAGTGAAGCTTTTGATCTTCCTAATTCAAAATTATTTTAACATCATGTTTTACTAGCATTACCACTACAAATGCGTTTGCAAAAGAAATTTTCGAAATATTTAATGTTAACGCTGAATTACAGTTACTTGAATTTCAAACAATATTCAATTTAAAGGGAGGTAATTTAAGATTATCCATATTTTATTTTTTTAAAGACGGAAAATCTCCGATAAATGGGTCAATTTTTTATGTTTTTTTCTATTATTTTATACCAATTTTAAGAATTTTATATCTTTAAGCTATCTTTGACTCATGTTATCTGTTTTATCAGTACATTTCACGTTTTCATGTAAAGGGAGGGTAACTCTCAAAAGATGTAACTGTTTAAACAAAAAATAAATGTTTTACAAACTATGGGTCAAAACAAAATACTTATCATATATATATTCTAAAATATATCTAAATTAAGAAAATTAGTTAAGATATAAAAGTTGATACTTAGAAATTTTGTTCAGTGTATAGCTTATGCATACCGGATAACATAGAGGTGTGGGCACCATTTATAATGTTAGTCATCATTTCATTTAACATAAAATTATTCTAAAATAGACAGCAGAATTCACTAAAACACAAAAACCAATTTTGTTTCCGAGAGCCCCCCACTCACCCCGGCCCCACCACCACCACCACCCAAACAACCCAAACACATACAAATAATCAAACAAAATGTTTGGATATGCATCAAATATATATTTGAAGTGTTTGAGTGATTTAATGGATCAATTCTTCAGACAAGACCCTTTAAAACTCCAGCCAAGTATGGGTGGTTGCATCGAAGACTGTATAAGGATAAAATAGTCTGAAAGGTAAATGCTTATGAAATGTAAGCAAATGTATTCATAAATTTGACATTTTTTACATTCATCTACACAAACCCCTGTGAGCCTGTTCAAACCCAGGTTGTTATACAACTTTGAGACCAGCCCCCAATATTTTCTCGTGCTTAGTATTTAGTCTGAAGTCATAGTCGTTATCGTAGTAAGTTGTACAGGTCTAATAGGAGCATTCTGATACTAACTAAATATTTTACAACAAACCGGAGTTGTCTCTTTGCGGAAGAATTGGCCTAAGTGTGCAAGTCAGCCATTTAGAAAATCGACCCGGATCTAACTAAATAGACGTATGTAAACCTATGCCTGAATAAATAAAATAAGGTTACATAAACATTTTATTATAATAATTATAATAAACTTTACTTACGCCTAAAATGTGTAAACATTTGTATACATACATAAACATGTTTACTACCCACTTCCCTCACCCTCCACTCACACACCACCCACCCACCTACCCGCTCTCCGGCATACACATACACCCCATCCACATCCCAAACGCATTAAATGATTATTAAACACGGACATTTTTAAAATAGAAAATGTGAAGGTTAACAATCGCATGACTGTGGCTACAACAGGAAGAAAATACTATGATTCAAAGCCTATATAGTCGTTACAAAGTTTGCATTGTTTTAAAGGACAATCATTTATTTTCGATATACTCCAGAACCTGTGAGGGGAAGCTGTCTGACTAAGGGTCTCGCTTATCAATGTGGTTTGCTGCACATTTGTTCTAAAGAGACCGTCACTGCTTACACTACTGGTATGACAGTAACTCACAAGTGGTTTCATACATTTGCAAAAAATGAATTTAATTATAGTCTTCGAAGATATTTGAACTGTGTTGAAAGAAGAGAAAACAACATTTTCAAAGTTAGCGAAAAGTTATTTTTGTGCTCAAGTGCTTCTAGTTTTTTTTATTGTTTTTTTTACAGGCATTTAAATACAAAAGCTAAGACCATAAAGAAGAATGGCATTAAACATTGCATTTTGGACATAAAAAACATAACATTCATACTTGATCATACTCTTGAAGAAACATTTAGTACGAGGGTCACCGTGACCAACAATTGTCTTAGTATATGCAGTTCGGTTCATACAACTTCATACGTGGTCGGTCCATTAAATTATATATGTACCTTGCTTTTAACATTATCAAGAAGAGGAGAGGAAATCTTAAGGACTAACGGCTCGTTTTCCTTCATTGGGGGGGGAATCCTGATCTTTCATTTACAAGGTGGCGAAACCGTTACTTTTTAATCGGGTTTCACGGCAAACATATCAACAAAACGCTCGATTCAGGTGTAGTATGTTTTTGCTTCCTTACTTTCTAAATATTTAGCGAACTTTGTTCAGTTAAAGCGCACATTCCTCAATTGCAAAAAGGTAATTTATTAGATTATTTTAGTACTTTCTGAGATTAGCGCTCCCCAATAATTACTTGGTCATTCGCTTTCTCTTTAATTTCCAAGACTTTGGGAGGCTTATCCCAGAACGTAATGGATGATACGGGTTAAGTAACGGCTCCCTTTGTAAGTGTGTGTGCGCTTTAGTTGGATAAAGAAAGTTAACTGTTAAGAACGTTAATGAAACCTGAATCGAGAGCTTTGTTGATAATATATTGCCGCGAACCCGATCAAAAGGTCACGTGGTTTTCGTCGCACTGTGATTTACAAACTCCCCGCCAATCTCCACGCAGAGTTATCGTTCCTTTCACTCACATATATCTCTGCTAACTACTAAATTACAAGATTTTGGTAAAACCTGTTAAATTGGAATATGTTTGCCTGAAACTTATTTATTTCTTGTGTAAATATAATTTTCAAAATATCTGCAGATTAGATGTTGCAAAATTTGAAATAATGGACGAAAACAATTTAGTTTTAATCGGGACTAGTTTACTACAAAACTAATACGTACGTAGGTCTCCTCAATCGATACGCATATTTAAACATTTCACACCGAAGCTCGATAGCAGAAAATTACTAAAAAAAATAATTCATGGAAATAAAAATTGAAATTATTTAACATAGGTCTATATTTTATCTTTACAGATCACGCAAAAGGATTTATTATAAACATCGTCATAACTTTTTTTTGAATAATCGCGTGACCTAACCGTTCGCCCTACTTCCTTTGACGTTGACAGAGTCAAATGAGTGTACTCTGGGTAGAGATTGACTCCCTGCAGTGGTTACTTCCCCTTTCTGTTCGCCATATTTTTGTAATCACATGGCCTCAGCTTTCGTCACGCGATGTGTGTGGTATGGCAGGGATTATTGGCTACAATATCACTGCGCGGAGGTTGTGTGATTTATAGAAATGCAATTAACATTAACATTTTATTCTACTTTTTTTCAGGCAATGCATATGGTTTTCCTGCTATGTATGAGCACGTATCTTGCCGTCAAACCGACACATTCTCAGAAGGCCGACGACTACGAATACGGCATTATTTTAGATGGCGGAAGTTCAGGGACAAAACTAAAAATATTCAAATGGTTCAAACGGACAAAAACAGTGTCAAGTGATCTACTTTCTTCAGGTGCTCAATCTACGAAAACGCAGAGCGACAATACATCGTTTGACATAGAACTTATTGAAGACAACAAATTCAAGCCTGGCATTAGTGATATAGCAAACATTCAGTCTGTCGTGGATGGATACATGTACGAAATGCTAGCACGTGCAACGCAGGTGGTACCCTTGGCACAACATAGGCATACACCGATATACTTCATGGCAACGGCAGGTAAGACACACAGACACACACACACACACACACACACACCGCGGCATGCATTTCGGTCCTAATAAACTTATGTTTAAAGGGACACATGACAATCTTAGAGTATTTATTTAGCTTTACAATACACCTCGATTTTTTAAACCAGAATCCTTCGTATTTGTTTGATTTTAAAGGGATTGTAGACATACGGCCAAGTGATCGTTATTATTGAGAGTTCTGAAAAAATGGGTGAAAGAATTATCAACATCGGATCATAAACAAAGAATGTTTGATTATTTGAAGGTTCTTTTGAAACGGATATGGAGCCGTTTTAAGAACTATGACAACACAGTTCTAAATTACCATATATGGAATATTTATAAATTTGTTTATTAACCGATTTATAGGGGAAACAGCACAGCACATGTATGCTGAATAAGAATACTAATATTTTATAATGCATTATATGGCCAGTAAAGGTTTTGCATTCATCTGAAGTGATTCTTAGCCTTTTTTGTTTTTAAGAAAAAATATCTGCTTATAGATTGGCGTAAACCGGGCGGGCGGCTGGCGTCAAAATTGTGTGTCTTCTATATATCTCAGCATTATACCATGTCCGATATTCATCAAACTTTAACAGCACCTTCCTCTCATCAAGCACCGACCATACCCTGAAAACTAGGTCACTGTGACCTACTTTCTCCAAAAGATGCATTACGTTAACCTTTTTGTTTAAGTTTGGGAAGGGCTGAATTAATTTGTTGTTATATCTCAGCATCACCATGTCCGATCTTCATCAACTTTTAACAGTACCTTCCTCTCATCAAGCACTGACCATACCCTGAAAACTAGGTCACTGTGACCTATTTTCTTCAAAATATATGTTATGTTAACGTTTTAACTTTGTTATACGGACATCAACGTTTTTTGTTTATATCTCGGCATTGACATGTCCAATTATTTGTATGCCTCGAAGGGTGGCATATAGTAGTCGTACCGTCCGTCCGTCCGTCATTCAGTCCGTACAATCGTGTCGGGTTAATAACTTTGACAGTCCTGAACGGATTTTCAAATATCATGGCGCAAGTGCTCAACACAACAAGACGACGTGTAGCGCGCAAAATCCAGGTCCGTGGCTCCAAGGTCAAGGTCACACTTAGAGGTCAAAGGTCGAAAAAGAAGTGCTTTCATGTCCGTTTAATAACTTCGACATTCATGGACGGATTTTCAAATAACTTGGCACAAGTGCTCACCACAATAAGACGATGTGTCGCGCGCAAAATCCTGGTCCGTGGCTCCAAGGTCAATGTCACACTTAGAGGTCAAAGATCAAAACTACTTCGGAAGAGGAAATAATACTATTATATTTGGCCTTATTAACCGAAGAAGGAAAGCTGAATGGCTGAATATAAATTGCAACATACGTCTAGTTCCTGGTTAATATAAATTGCATCATCTATCATCTATATCGTTTCACCATAACTGTCAACGTATTCATTATTTTCTGTTGCCAAAAGATATCAAAGGCACGATACTGTTTCTTTTAACATGCAACACGTAAATCGTATATATCTTGCTTCTTTTTGTTTAGTCATTTCGTTTTGCTCTTATCGGCATATCGAGGTATCAGCGAAAAACTAGCGTATCTTGTCTTTATTTATCAACATTTACAATATGTTTGCTTTCTCCCAACCTTCTGTTTTTGTTTGATTATCTTTTCTATCAATTAACAATTAACTGTTGTTGCAACCCTAAAGGTAACAACTGAACTAAATGTAACAGGCTGCACTAAAGGTAACACATTTGTGACTAAAGGTAACAACATACACTAAAGGTAACAACCTACACTACACTAAAGGTAACAACCTACACTAAAGGTAACAACAATATCTGCACTAAAGGCAACACGATTTTTGACCTGCACTAAAAGCCCATATGCACTAAAGGTAACAACACATTCTTGGTACACTACTAACATTGTACTTGTATTCAGATTTGAAATACGACCATATATGATCATATAATTTTCGAGAATAATAAGCCGGAAAAATACATTCACGATAGTTGTATTTATTGGTTATATTTTACGTTCATTTACTGTTTTCTGTTGAAAGAAAACCAACCAAAAAAAAAAACCCGCTTAATTTTAAGAAAACTACTTTTCAAGGAGGCGGAGCTAATACGCACGCATTCAAAGTGTTTCAATAGAAAATGACTGTTCCGCCGGCTGAAAATACGATGTTGGTAGTTGTTTCTCTTGCAGATTGTTATCATTATACCATATCACAAGGCTTATTATTGTTGTTACTATAGAGACTGGAAAATAATGTTAATATAAGAAACGATTCGCATATTTTCTACGTTAATGAAAATATAGCGTAACGTTTTTAGATGATCTAACGTTTATTAAGGAAACATATCCAAAGCAGAGTAACCGTTTTTTTCGTAGCTTTAGATTTAACAAAAATCAAGGCATCTGCTGTCATTATTCTATCTTAAAAGCAGACATTTTTGTTCCGACAAGGTCGAATTTGTCACTAAAAACACCACAACTTACGTCAAGATAATATGAGGAAGGTATTGGAGCTTTTATATATCATCATAAATATATCATATGATTACACTTTTTTGATAAAAAATCTATCAGAAGATGCCATTGAAAGTCGACTTTAAAGGAATACATTTAAGGTTACTCAAAATAAATAAATCCTACGACGAGTGGTAAATCCTTTTTGACTCACGTGTATTTGTGGTGGTGGGGTGGTGGGGGTCGTGTGTTTGTTGTGGGGATGGGTGTGTGTGGGGGGTGGGGTGCGGGGTGGGGGTTTGGCTCTTTCATAGCACTTAAATATGTGGCCTAATTTTGCTCAAACTATCTCATAAAAGATATGTCTTGGACATCTAAATACACAATACCGTTTTGATACCAAGTCCTATTTAGCAATTCTCTTCGACCTTTTTCTGGTTTGACATTAAACTGTGATTACGAAATTCTAATTGGTCGAACATCAAAAGAAATATTTCAATAGGATAAATCAGATGTGGTTTAGAATTTACGTTTATATGGAAGCACGAGGGAGAATAGGGAGGGGCTGGAAGAGGGGCGTGAAATCTTGATGTGCGGTTTAGATTTGGTGAATTATGACCTGCATTTTCAGAAATATTTAGTTGTTAAACTGTGAACCCGTTACGCCCTCTTCCAGCCTAAAACCCGGCAAGATATGTTTCAACTCCCCTCCCTGGATCAAACCTTATACTTGGCATAGTGATAAAATCAGACTTTCGGACTTAACTGAACGTCTATGATTTTTTTTTAAAACGAGGAAGAGATCCATTAAAAGCTGACTTTAATTTAGATATCATTTAAATACTAGGTCCTCTCTGCGTATCAGTTTTACACAAAAAAAAAAGCAAAAACATGTAACAAAATACGTACTAGATGTAGAGTGGCAGTGTTATACCTGTTGACGCCGAAAGAATACTGATAGACAGTTAAATGATGATACAAATGCACAAACATTTGGAAACAAGAGTCCCAAGAGAGCTTTGTCGCTCTACTGGTTTGAGGCTGAATGGTGTCCATAGTATGTTTAAATGATTTGTATATCGTTGATTATAAGTCTTCTCACAAATTTGGTGAAAATTAAGATGTTGTGCGTGTGCACCCGCGCGTGTTGGGTGAGATGGTGGTGGTGGTGGTGGCGTGTGTGTGTGTGTGTGTGGTGGTGGGGGCGGCGGTGGGTGATGCGGCGAACTATAGCTGCTTATCAAAATTTTCCAAGATATAACAAATAATATCTTAAATAATTCAAGGGACATAACTCTGCTGTTTCTAGTCTGACATGGCTAGTGTTTTTTTCTTGTCCATGCCATGTTTTCTTTTATGGCAAGTTTAAGGTAACTTCATCAAATAAAATATTTAAAACATATTTAAATGGTAAAAGGGGATGTGAAGTTGTCCACACTTTCTTCTACGATCGAGATAACTTCATAAAATAACAATTTTAGAAAATTTGAGGGCGGATAGGGGTGGAAAGGGGCGGGTAGGGGTGAAATGGGGTGTGCTTTGTATGTTATGGGGCGTGTGTTAAGCTTTTTTTTTAAATAATTGAAGGACCATAACTCAGCTATTTCTAGTCTGACATGGCTAGTTTTTTTATTTAACCACGTTTTCTTTTTTTATCGATATTAACAATAAAAACACGTTTGATAAAGATCGAAACGACCTACGGTGTTAACAAAACATAGAACGTTTCCTTCAGTCAAGGGCCACAACTCCACAACTCTGACTATTGACCATGTTCAAGTTGTGATTGATATAAATACACTAATCAAGTTCGGAAAGTGAATTAGAAATACTCCCAAACCAGTTACTATTCTAATGAATCCATTTACTACAGGTGTTATCTTAATGAATCCACTTATTACAGCTGCTATCCTAATGAATCCACTTACTACAGTTGCTATCCTAATGAATCCACTTACTACAGTTGCTATCCTAATGAATCCACTTACTACAGTTGCTATCCTAATGAATCCACTTACTACAGATGTTATCCAAATGAAGCCACTTACTACATTTGCTATCCTAATGAAACCACTTACTACAGTTGCTATCCTAATGAATCCACTTACTACAGATGTTATCCTAATGAAGCCACTTACTACAGTTGCTATCCAAATGAATCCATTTACGACATTTGCTATCCTAATGAATCCACTTACGACAGATGTTATCCTAATGAATCCACTTACTACAGTTGCTATCCTAATGAATCCATTTACTACAGATGTTATCCTAATGAATCCACTTACTACAGATGTTATCCTAATGAAGTCACTTACTACAGTTGCTATCCAAATGAAGCCACTTACGACAGATGTAATCCTAATGAATACACTTATTACAGATGTTATCCTAATGAATCCACTTACTACATTTGCTATTCTAATGAATCCACTTACTAAAGTTGTTATCATAATGAAACCACTTACTGCAGTGGCTATCCAAATGAAGCCACTTACTGCAGTTGCTCTCCTAATGAAACTACTTACTACAGATGTTATCATAATGAAACCACTTACTACAGATGTTATCCCAATGAATCCACTTACTACATATGTTATCCTAATGAATCCACTTGCTACAGTTGTTATCATAATGAAACCACTTACTACAGATGTTATCCTAATGAATCCACTTACTACAGATGTTATTCTAATGAATCCACTTACTACAGATGTTATCCTAATGAAACCACTTACTACAGATGTAATCCTAATGAAGCCACTTACTACAGATGCTATCCTAATGAATCCACTTACTACAGATGTTATCCTAATGAATCCACTTACTACAGATGTTATTGAATCCACTTACTACAGATGTTATCCTAATGAATCCACTTACTACATATGTTATCCTAATGAATCCACTTACTACAGATGTTATCCTAATGAATCCACTTACTACAGATGTTATTGAATCCACTTACTACAGTTGCTATCCTAATGAATCCACTTACTACAGTTGCTATCCTAATGAATCCACTTACTACAGTTGCTATCCTAATGAATCCACTTACTACAGATGTTATCCAAATGAAGCCACTTACTACATTTGCTATCCTAATGAAACCACTTACTACAGTTGCTATCCTAATGAATCCACTTACTACAGATGTTATCCTAATGAAGCCACTTACTACAGTTGCTATCCAAATGAATCCATTTACGACATTTGCTATCCTAATGAATCCACTTACGACAGATGTTATCCTAATGAATCCACTTACTACAGTTGCTATCCTAATGAATCCATTTACTACAGATGTTATCCTAATGAATCCACTTACTACAGATGTTATCCAAATGAAGTCACTTACTACAGTTGCTATCCAAATGAAGCCACTTACGACAGATGTAATCCTAATGAATACACTTATTACAGATGTTATCCTAATGAATCCACTTACTACATTTGCTATTCTAATGAATCCACTTACTACAGTTGTTATCATAATGAAACCACTCACTGCAGTGGCTATCCAAATGAAGCCACTTACTGCAGTTGCTCTCCTAATGAAACTACTTACTGCAGATGTTATCATAATGAAACCACTTACTACAGATGTTATCCCAATGAATCCACTTACTACATATGTTATCCTAATGAATCCACTTGCTACAGTTGTTATCATAATGAAACCACTTACTACAGATGTTATCCTAATGAATCCACTTACTACAGATGTTATTCTAATGAATCCACTAACTACAGATGTTATCCTAATGAAACCACCTACTACAGATGTAATCCTAATGAAGCCACTTACTACAGATGCTATCCTAATGAATCCACTTACTACAGATGTTATCCTAATGAATCCACTTACTACAGATGTTATTGAATCCACTTACTACAGATGTTATCCTAATGAATCCACTTACTACATATGTTATCCTAATGAATCCACTTACTACAGATGTTATCCTAATGAATCCACTTACTACAGATGTTATTGAATCCACTTACTACAGTTGCTATCCTAATGAATCCACTTACTACAGTTGCTATCCTAATGAATCCACTTACTACAGTTGCTATCCTAATGAATCCACTTACTACAGATGTTATCCAAATGAAGCCACTTACTACATTTGCTATCCTAATGAAACCACTTACTACAGTTGCTATCCTAATGAATCCACTTACTACAGATGTTATCCTAATGAAGCCACTTACTACAGTTGCTATCCAAATGAATCCATTTACGACATTTGCTATCCTAATGAATCCACTTACGACAGATGTTATCCTAATGAATCCACTTACTACAGTTGCTATCCTAATGAATCCATTTACTACAGATGTTATCCTAATGAATCCACTTACTACAGATGTTATCCTAATGAAGTCACTTACTACAGTTGCTATCCAAATGAAGCCACTTACGACAGATGTAATCCTAATGAATACACTTATTACAGATGTTATCCTAATGAATCCACTTACTACATTTGCTATTCTAATGAATCCACTTACTATAGTTGTTATCATAATGAAACCACTTACTGCAGTGGCTATCCAAATGAGCCACTTACTGCAGTTACTCTCCTAATGAAACTACTTACTACAGATGTTATCATAATGAAACCACTTACTACAGATGTTATCCCAATGAATCCAATTACTACATATGTTATCCTAATGAATCCACTTGCTACAGTTGTTATCATAATGAAACCACTTACTACAGATGTTATCCTAATGAATCCACTTACTACAGATGTTATTCTAATGAGTCCACTTACTACAGATGTTATCCTAATGAAACCACTTACTACAGATGTAATCCTAATGAAGCCACTTACTACAGATGCTATCCTAATGAATCCACTTACTACAGATGTTATCCTAATGAATCCGCTTACTACAGATGTTATTGAATCCACTTACTACAGATGTTATCCTAATGAATCCACTTACTACATATGTTATCCTAATGAATCCACTTACTACAGATGTTATCCTAATGAATCCACTTACTACAGATGTTATTGAATCCACTTACTACAGATGTTATCCTAATGAATCCACTTACTACAGATGTTATCATAATGAATCCACTTACTACAGTTGTTATCCAAATGAAGCCACTTACGACAGATGTTATCCTAATGAATCCACTTACTACAGATGTTATTGAATCCACTTACTACAGATGTTATCCTAATGAATCCACTTACTACAGATGTTATTGAATCCACTTACTACATATGTTATCTTAATGAATCCAGTTACTACAGATGTTATCATAATGAATCCACTTACTACAGTTGTTATCCAAATGAAGCCACTTACGACAGATGTTATCCTAATGAATCCACTTACTACAGAAGTTATTGAATCCACTTACTACATATGTTATCCTAATGAATCCAGTTACTACAGATGTTATCATAATGAATCCACTTACTACAGTTGTTATCCAAATGAATCCACTTACTACAGATGTTATCCTAATGAATCCACTTACTACATTTGCTATCCTAATGAAACCAGTTACTACAGTTGCTATCCTAACGAATACACTTACTACATATGTTATCATAATGAAACCACTTACTACAGATGTTATCCTAATGAATCCACTTAATACAGATGTTATCCTAATAAATCCACTTACTACATATGTTATCCTAATAAATCGACTTACTAAAGATGTTATCCTAATGAAACCACTTACTACAGATGTTATCCTAATAAATCCACTTACTACAGATGTTATTCTAATGAATCCACTTACTACAGATGTTAACATAATGAAGCCACTTACTACAGTTGCTATCCTAATGAAGCCACTTACTACAGATGTTATCCTAATGAATTCACTTACTACAGATGTTATCCTAATGAATCCACTTACTACAGATGTTATTGAATCCACTTACTACAGATGTTATCCTAATGGATCCACTTACTACAGATGTTATCATAATGAATCCACTTACTACAGATATTATCCTAATACATTCACTTACTACAAATGATAATGGATCCACTTACTACGGATGTTATCCTAATGAATCCACTTACTACAGAAGTTATTGAATCCACTTACTACATATGTTATCCTAATAAATCCAGTTACTACAGATGTTATCATAATGAATCCACTTACTACAGATATTATCCTAATACATTCACTTACTACAGATGTTATCCTAATGAATCCACTTACTACAGTTGTTATCCAAATGAAACCACTTACTACAGATGTTATCCTAATAAATCCACTTACTACAGATGTTATTCTAATGAATCCACTTACTACAGATGTTAACATAATGAAGCCACTTACTACAGTTGCTATCCTAATGAAGCCACTTACTACAGATGTTATCCTAATGAATTCACTTACTACAGATGTTATCCTAATGAATCCACTTACTACAGATGTTATTGAATCCACTTACTACAGATGTTATCCTAATGGATCCACTTACTACAGATGTTATCATAATGAATCCACTTACTACAGATATTATCCTAATACATTCACTTACTACAAATGATAATGGATCCACTTACTACGGATGTTATCCTAATGAATCCACTTACTACAGAAGTTATTGAATCCACTTACTACATATGTTATCCTAATGAATCCAGTTACTACAGATGTTATCATAATGATTCCACTTACTACAGATATTATCCTAATACATTCACTTACTACAGATGTTATCCTAATGAATCCACTTACTACAGTTGTTATCCAAATGAAGCCACTTACGACATTTATTATCCTAATGAATCCACTTACTACAGATGTTATCCTAATGAATCCACTTACTACATTTGTTATCCTAATGAAACCACTTACTACAGTTGCTATCCTAACGAATCCACTTACTACAGATGTTATCCTAATGAAACCACTTACTACAGTTGTTATACTAATGATTCCACCTACTTCATTTGCTATCCTAATGAATCCACTTACTACAGATGTTATCCTTATGAAGCCACTTACTACAGTTACAATTCTAATGAAGCCTATTACTACAGTTGATATCCTAATGAATCCACATACTACATATGTTATCCTACTGAAGCCACTTACTAGAGTTGCTATCCTAATGAAGCCACTTACTACTGATGTTATCCTAATGAATCCACTTACTACATATGCTATCCTAATGAATCCACATACTACATATGTCATCCTAATGAAGCCACTTACTACAGATGTCATCCTAATGAAGCCAATTACTACAGTTGCTATCCTAATGAAGCCACTTACTACAGTTGCTATCCTAATGAAGCCACTTACTACAGTTGCTATCCTAATGCATCCACTTACTACAGTTGCTGTCCTAATAAAGCCACTTACTACAGTTGCTCTCCTAATGAATCCACTTACTACAGATGCTATCATAATGAAGCCACTTACTACAGTTGCTATCCTAATGAATCCACTTACTACAGATGTTATCATAATGAATCCACTTACTACAGTTGCTGTCCTAATAAAGCCACTTACTACAGTTGCTATCCTAATAAAGCCACTTACTACAGTTGCTCTCCTAATGAATCCACTTACTACAGTTGCTTTTCTAATCAATCCACTTACTACAGATGTTATCCTAATGAATCCACTTGCTACAGTTTTTATCATAATGAAACCACATACTACAGATGTTATCATAATGAAACCACTTAATACATACGTTATCCTAATGAATCCACTTACTTCAGATGTTATCCTAATGAATCCACTTGCTACAGTTGTTATCATATTGAAACCACTTACTACAGATGTTATCATAATGAAACCACTTACTACAGATGTTATACTAATGAATCCACTTACTACAGATGTTATTCTAATGAATCCACTTACTACAGATGTTATCCTAATGAATCCACTTACTACAGATGATATCCTAATGAATCCACTTACTACAGATGTTATCATAATGAATCCACTTACAACAGTTGCTATCCTATGAAGCCACTTACTACAGTTGCTATACTAATGAATCCACTTACTACAGTTGCTATCCAAATGAAGCCACTTACTACAGATGTTATCCTAATGAATCCACTTACTACAGATGTTATTAAATCCACTTACTACAGATGTTATCCTAATGAATCCACTTACTACATATGTTATCATAATGAATCCACTTACTACAGATATTATCCTAATACATTAACTTACGACTGATGTTATCCTAATGAATCCACTTACTACATTTGTTATCCTAATGAATCCACTTACTACAGATGTTATCCTAATGAATCCAATTACTACATTTGCTATCCTAATGAAACCACTTACTACAGTGGCTATCCTAATGAATCTACTTACTACAGATGTTATCCTAATGAAACCACTTACTACAGTGGCTATCCTAATGAATCCACTTACTACAGATGCTATCCTAATGAAGCCAGTTACTAGAGTTGCTATCCTAATGAAGCCACTTACTACTGATGTTATCCTAATGAATCCACTTACTATATATGCTATCCTAATGAATCCACATACTACAGATGTCATCCTAATGAAGCCACTTACTACATATGTCATCCTAATGAAGCCAATTACTGCATATGTTATACTAATGAATCCACTTACTACAGTTGCTATCCTAATGAAGCCACTTACTTCAGTTGCTATCCTAATGACGCCACTTACTACAGTTGCTATCCTAATGAAGCCACTTACTACAGTTGCTCTCTTAATGAATCCACTTACTACAGTTGCTATTCTAATCAATCCACTTACTACAGATGTTATCCTAATGAAACCACTTACTACAGATGTTATCCTAATGAAGCCACTTACTACAGATGCTATCCTAATGAATCCACTTACTACAGATGTTATCCTAATGAATCCACTTACTACAGATGTTATTGAATCCACTTACTACAGATGTTATCCTAATGAATCCACTTACTACAGATGTTATCCTAATGAATCCACTTACTACAGATGTTATCATAATGAATCCACTTACTACAGCTATTATCCTAATACATTCACTTACTACAAATGATAATGGATCCACTTACTACAGATGTTATCCTAATGAATCCACTTACTACAGAAGTTATTGAATCCACTTACTACATATGTTATCCTAATGAATCCAGTTACTACAGATGTTATCATAATGAATCCACTTACTACAGTTGTTATCCAAATGAAGCCACTTACGACAGATGTTATCCTAATGAATCCACTTACTACAGAAGTTATTGAATCCACTTACTACATATGTTATCCTAATGAATCCAGTTACTACAGATGTTATCATAATGAATCCACTTACTACATTTGTTATCCAAAGAATCCACTTACTACAGATGTTATCCTAATGAATCCACTTACTACATTTGCTATCCTAATGAAACCAGTTACTACAGTTGCTATCCTAACGAATACACTTACTACATATGTTATCATAATGAAACCACTTACTACAGATGTTATCCTAATGAATCCACTTAATACAGATGTTATCCTAATAAATCCACTTACTACATATGTTATCCTAATAAATCCACTTACTAAAGATGTTATCCTAATGAAACCACTTACTACATATGTTATCCTAATAAATCCAATTACTACAGATGTTATTCTAATGAATCCACTTACTACAGATGTTAACCTAATGAAGCCACTTACTACAGTTGCTATCCTAATGAAGCCACTTACTACAGATGTTATCCTAATGAATTCACTTACTACAGATGTTATCCTAATGAATCCACTTACTACAGATGTTATTGAATCCACTTACTACAGATGTTATCCTAATGAATCCACTTACTACAGATGTTATCATAATGAATCCACTTACTACAGATATTATCCTAATACATTCACTTACTACAAATGATAATGGATCCACTTACTACGGATGTTATCCTAATGAATCCACTTACTACAGAAGTTATTGAATCCACTTACTACAGATGTTATCCTAATGAATCCAGTTACTACGGATGTTATCATAATGAATCCACTTACTACAGATATTATCCTAATACATTGACTTACTACAGATGTTATCCTAATGAATCCACTTACTACAGTTGTTATCCAAATGAAACCACTTAAGACAGATGTTATCCTAATGAATCCACTCACTACATTTATTATCCTACTGAATCCACTTACTACAGATGTTATCCTAATGAATCCACTTACTACATTTATTATCCTAACGAAACCACTTACTACAGTTGCTATCCTAACGAATCACCTTACTACAGTTGCTATACTAATGATACCACCTACTCCATTTGCTATCCTAATGAATCCACTTACTACAGATGTTATCCTTATGAAGCCACTTACTACAGTTGCAATCCTAATGAAGCCTATTACTACAGGTGATATCCTAATGAATCCACATACTACATATGTTATCCTAATGAAGCCACTTACTAGAGTTGCTATCCTAATGAAGCCACTTACTACTGATGTTATCCTAATGAATCCACTTACTACATATGCTATCCTAATGAATCCACATACTACAGATGTCATCCTAATGAAGCCACTTACTACTGATGTCATCCTAATGAAGCCAATTACTGCATATGTTATACTAATGAATCCACTTACTACAGATGTTATCCTAATGAATCCACTTACTACAGTTGCTATCCTAATGAAGCCACTTACTACAGTTGCTATCCTAATGAAGCCACTTACTACAGTTGCTATCCTAATGCATCCACTTACTACAGTTGCTGTCCTAATAAAGCCACTCACTACAGTTGCTATCCTAATGAATCCACTTACTACAGATGCTATCCTAATAAAGCCACTTACTACAGTTGCTCTCCTAATGAATCCACTTACTACAGTTGCTATTCTAATCAATCCACTTACTACAGATGTTATCCTAATGAATCCACTTGCTACAGTTTTTATCATAATGAAACCACATACTACAGATGTTATCATAATGAAACCACTTAATACATACGTTATCCTAATGAATCCACTTACTACAGATGTTATCCTAATGAATCCACTTGCTACAGTTTTTATCATATTGAAACCACTTACTACAGATGTTATCATAATGAAACCACTTACTACAGATGTTATCCTAATGAATCCACTTACTACAGATGATATCCTAATGAATCCACTTACTACAGATGTTATCATAATGAATCCACTTACAACAGTTGCTATCCTAATGAAGCCACTTACTACAGTTGCTATACTAATGAATCCACTTACTACAGTTGCTATCCTAATGAAGCCACTTACTACAGATGTTATCCTAATGAATCCATTTACTACAGATGTTATTAAATCCACTTACTACAGATGTTATCCTAATGAATCCACTTACTACAGATGTTATCATAATGAATCCACTTACTACAGATATTATCCTAATACATTAACTTACGACTGATGTTATCCTAATGAATCCACTTACTACATTTGTTATTCTAATGAATCCACTTACTACAGATGTTATCCTAATGAATCCAATTACTACATTTGCTATCCTAATGAAACCACTTACTACAGTGGCTATCCTAATGAATCTACTTACTACAGATGTTATCCTAATAAAACCACTTACTACAGTGGCTATCCTAATGAATCCACTTACTACAGATGCTATCCTAATGAAGCCAGTTACTAGAGTTGCTATCCTAATGAAGCCACTTACTACTGATGTTATCCTAATGAATCCACTTACTATATATGCTATCCTAATGAAGCCACTTACTACATATGTCATCCTAATGAAGCCAATTACTGCATATGTTATACTAATGAATCCACTTACTACAGTTGCTATCCTAATGAAGCCACTTACTTCAGTTGCTATCCTAATGAAGCCACTTACTACAGTTGCTATTCTGATGAATCCACTTACTACAGTTGCTATCCTAATGAAGCCACTTACTACAGTTGCTCTCTTAATGAATCCACTTACTACAGTTGCTATTCTAATCAATCCACTTACTACAGATGTTATCCTAATGAATCCACTTACTACAGATGTTATCATAATGAAACCACTTACTACAGATGTTATCCTAATGAATCCACTTACTACAGATGATATCCTAATGAATCCACTTACTACAGATGTTATCATAATGAATCCACTTACAACAGTTGCTATCCTAATGAAGCCACTTACTACAGTTGCTATCCTAATGAATCCACTTACTACAGTTGATATCCTAATGAAGCCACTTACTACAGATGTTATCCTAATGAATCCACTTACTACAGATGTTATCATAATGAAACCACTTACTACAGATGTTATACTAATGAATCCAATTACTACAGATGATATCCTAATGAATCCACTTACTACAGATGTTATCATAATGAATCCACTTACAACAGTTGCTATTCTAATGAAGCCACTTACTACAGTTGCTATCCTAATGAATCCACTTACTACAGTTGCTATCCTAATGAAGCCACTTACTACAGATGTTATCCTAATGAATCCACTTACTACAGATGTTATTAAATCCATTTACTACAGATGTTATCCTAATGAATCCACTTACTACAGTTGTTATCCAAATGAAGCCACTAACGACAGATATTATCCTAATGAATCCACTTACTACATTTGTTATCCTAATGAAATCTTTTACTACAGATGTTATCCTAATGAATCCAATTACTACATTTGCTATCCTAATGAAACCACTTACTACAGTGGCTATCCTAATGAATCCACTTACTACAGATGCTATCCTAATGAAGCCACTTACTAGAGTTGCTATCCTAATGAAGCCACTTACTACTGATGTTATCCTAATGAATCCACTTACTACATATGCTATCCTAATGAATCCACATACTACAGATGTCATCCTAATGAGGCCACTTACTACAGATGTTATCCTAATGAAGCCAATTACTGCATATGTTATACTAATGAATCCACTTACTACAGATGTTATCCTAATGAATCCATTTACTACAGTTGCTATCCTAATGAAGCCACTTACTACAGTTTCTATCCTAATGAAGCCACTTTCTACAGTTGCTATCCTAATGAATCCACTTACTACAGTTGCTATCCTAATGAAGCCACTTACTACAGTTGCTCTCCTAATGAATCCACTTACTACAGTTGCTATTCTAATCAATCCACTTACTACAGATGTTATCCTAATGAATCCACTTGCTACAGTTGTTATCATAATGAAACCACATACTACAGATGTTCTCATAATGAAACCACTTACTACAGACGTTATCCTAATGAATCCACTTACTACAGATGTTATCCTAATGAATCCAATTGCTACAGTTGTTATCATATTGAAACCACTTACTACAGATGTTATCATAATGAAACCACTTACTACAGATGTCATACTAATGAATCCACTTACTACAGATGTTATCCTAATGAATCCACTTACTACAGAGGTTATCCTAATGAATCCACTTACTACAGATGATATCCTAATGAATCCACTTACTACAGATGTTATCATAATGAATCCACTTACAACAGTTGCTATCCTAATGAAGCCACTTACTACAGTTGCTATCCTAATGAATCCACTTACTACAGTTGCTATCCTAATGAAGCCACTTACTACAGATGTTATCCTAATGAATCCACTTACTACAGATGTTATTAAATCCACTTACTACAGATGTTATCCTAATGAATCCACTTACTACAGATGTTATCATAATGAATCCACTTACTACAGATATTATCCTAATATATTAACTTACTACAGATGTTATCCTAATGAATCCACTTACTACAGTTGTTATCCAAATGAAGCCACTTACGACAGATGTTATCCTAATGAATCCACTTACTACAGATGTTATCCTAATGAATCCAATTACTACATTTGCTATCCTAATGAAACCGCTTACTACAGTGGCTATCCTAATGAATCCACTTACTACAGATGTTATCCTAATGAAACCATTTACTACAGTGGCTATCCTAATGAAGCCACTTACTACAGATGCTATCCTAATGAAACCACTTATTACAATTGCTATCCTAATGAATCCACTTACTACAGATGTTATCCTTATGAAGCCACTTACTACAGTTGCTATTCTAATGAAGCCACTTACTACAGTTGCTATCCTAATGAATCCACTTACTACAGTTGCTATCCTAATGAAGCCACTTACTACAGTTGCTATTCTAATGACGCCACTTACTACAGTTGCTGTTCTAATGAAGCCACTTACTACAGTTGCTGTTCTAATGAAGCCACTTACTACAGTTGCTATCCTAATGAATCCACTTACTACAGTTGCTATCCTAATGAAGCCACTTACTACAGTTGCTATCCAAATGAAGCCACTTACTACAGTTGCTATCCTAATGAATCCACTTACTACAGTTGCTATCCTAATGAAGCCACTTACTACAGTTGCTATTCTAATGACGCCACTTACTACAGTTGCTGTTGTAATGAAGCCACTTACTACAGTTGCTGTTCTAATGAAGCCACTTACTACAGTTGCTATCCTAATGAATCCACTTACTACAGTTGCTATCCTAATGAAGCCACTTACTACATATGTTATCCTAATGAATCCACTTACTACAGATGTTATTAAATCCACTTACTAAAGATGTTATCCTAATGAATCCACTTACTACAGATGTTATCATAATGAATCCACTTACTACAGATATTATCCTAATACATTAACTTACTACAGATGTTATCCTAATGAATCCACTTACTACAGTTGTTATCCAAATGAAGCCACTTACGACAGATGTTATCCTAATGAATCCACTTACTACAGATGTTATCCTAATGAATCCAATTACTACATTTGCTATCCTAATGAAACCACTTAATACAGTGGCTATCCTAATGAATCCACTTACTACAGATGTTATCCTAATGAAACCATTTACTACAGTGGCTATCCTAATGAGTCCATTTACTACAGATGCCATCCTAATGAAACCACTTATTACAATTGCTATCCTAATGAATCCACTTACTACAGATGTTATCCTTATGAAGCCACTTACTACAGTTGCTATTCTAATGAAGCCACTTACTACAGTTGCTATCCTAATGAATCCACTTACTACAGTTGCTATCCTAATGAATCCACTTACTACAGTTGCTATCCTAATGAAGCCACTTACTACAGTTGCTATTCTAATGACGCCACTTACTACAGTTGCTGTTCTAATGAAGCCACTTACTACAGTTGCTATCCTAATGAATCCACTTACTACAGTTGCTATCCTAATGAATCCACTTACTACAGTTGCTATCCAAATGAAGCCATTTACTACAGTTGCCATCCTAATGAAGCCACTTACTACAGATGCTATCCAAATGAAGCCACTTACTGCAGTTGCTATCCTAATGAATCCACTTACTACAGTTGCTATCCTAATGGAGCCACTTACTACAGTTGCTATTCTAATCATGCCACTTACTACAGTTGCTATCCTAATGAATCCACTTACTACAGTTGCTATCCTAATGAAGCCATTTACTACAGTGGCTATCCAAATGAAGCCATTTACTACAGTTTTTATCCTAATAAATCCACTTACTACAGTTGCTATCCTAATAAATCCACTTACTACAGTTGCTTTCCTAATGAAGCAACTTTCTACGGTTGCTTTCCTAATGAAGCCACTTTCTACAGTTGTTGTCCTAATGAATCCACTTACAACAGTTGCTATCCTAATGAATCCACTTACTACAGTTGCTATCCTAATTAATGAATCCACTTACTACAGTTGCTATCCTAATAAATCCTCTTACTACAGTTTCTATCCTAATAAATCCACTTACTGCAGTTGCTATCCTAATGACGCCACTTACTACAATTAATTCCTGATGAAGCCACTTACTACAGTTGCTTTCCTAATGAAGCCACTTTCTACAGTTGTTATCCTAATGAATCCGCTTACTACAGTTGATGTCCTAATGAAACCACTTACAACACTTGGTATCCTAATGAATCCACTTACTACATATGCTATCCTAATGAATCCCGTTTACTACTGTTGCTATTCTAATAAATCCACTTCCTACAGTTGCCATCCTAATGAAGCCACTTACTACAGATGCTATCCAAATGAAGCCACTTACTTATGTTGCTCTCCTAATGAAACCACTTACTACAGTTGATATCCTAATGAATCCACTTACTACAGATGTTATCCTAATGAATCCACTTACTACAGTTGCTATCCCATAATGAATCCACTAACTACAGTTGCTATCCTAATTAATCCACTTACTTCAGTTTCTATCCTAATGAATCCCTTTACTACAGTTGCTATCCTAATGAATCCACTTACTACAGTTGCTAGTATAATGAAGCCACTTACTACAGTTGCTATTTTAATGAAGCCACTTACTACAGCTGCTATCCTAATGAATCCACTTACTACAGATGCTATCCAAATGAAGCCACTTACTGCAGTTGCTCTCCTAATGAAACCACTTACTACAGTTGATATCCTAATGAATCCACTTACTACAGATGTTATCCTAATGAATCCACTTACTACAGTTGCTATCCAAATGTATCCACTTACTGCAGTTGCTATCCTAATGAATCCACTTGCTGAAGTTGCTATCTTTATGAAGCCACTTACTACAATTGCTATCCTAATGAAACCACTTATTACATTTGCTATCCTAATGAATCCACTTACTACATTTGCTATCCCATAATGAATCCACTAAGTACAGTTGCTATCCTAATTAATCCACTTACTTCAGTTGCTATCCTAATGAATCCCTTTACTACAGTTGCTATCCTAATGAATTCACTTACTACAGTTGCTATTCTAATGAAGCCACTTACTACAGTTGCTATCCTAATGAAGCCACTTACTACAGTTGATATCCTAATGAATCCACTTACTACAGTTGCTCTTCTAATGAAGCCACTTACTACAGATGTTATCCTAATGAAGCCACTTACTACAGTTGATATCCTAATGAATCCACTTGCTACAGTTGCTATTCTAATGAAGCCACTTGCTACAGTTGCTATCCAAATGAAGTCACTTACTAAAGTTGCTATCCTAATGAAGCCACTTACTACAGTTGCTATTCTAATGAAGCCACTTGCTACAGTTGCTATTCTAATGAATTCACTTACTACAGTTGCTGTCCTAATGAAGTCACTTACTACAGTTGCTGTCCTAATGAAGTCACTTACTACAGTTGCTGTATTAATGAAGTCACTAACTAAAGTTGCTATTCTAATGACGCCGCTTACTACATGTTATCCTAATGAAACCGCCTACTATTATCCTAATATACTTGTATATGTTTAATCTATACTAGTTTACAGAAAATGCCTTGACTATAATATCGACGAATATCCTATAAGTTCGTTCTTTGGTATTATACAAGTACTTTATTAACGCGTCAGGTAAAATTAAATAAATTCCCAAAACCCTGAATCGAACATATATATGTGACTAGATTATTTTAAAGTACTATGAATGTGGTTTTACTTCATTCAACCTGAAAGGTTCTGTTGGGACAGTGACCTCAGGGGGAGATGTGCTGAAGATGAAAATTCCCATCACGCATACCAAAGACAGTATGAGGCAGAGCTCTGCAATCTCGGCGTAGAGAAAAAACAAAAAAACACCGAGACAAACACGTGGGCGAGAGAATTATTGGACGGGACAAACTTTTATGATAATGGGATAAAGATCGTTGTAAACATATTCAATGTTTAAATTGCAAACACTCCATTATACGAGTACTTATCACAAACCCCTGTGTGCCATTACAGAATATAAAACCGTGATTTACATCTATGATTATCATAAATCTTTTCGCCATTTGAGGTTGTTTTAGATTGGATTTAATTCAATCGTCGCGTAGTATTATCGTGAGCCCATGCACTCTGGTGTAATATATATAATTTTCAAGTACCATTGGTCGTTAAACCATTCTCAAGTTTTTTGCACTTCTTTTGATCATTTGTATGAATAAATAAAAACAAAAGCCTAGAATGCCACAAAGCAAGTACCGTGACTGGGTACTTGCTGACTGGGTACTTGCTGACTTGACTGGGTACTTGCTGACTGGGTACTTGCTGACTGGGTACTTGACAGACGACAAAGCAACACGAGACAATCATTAAAGGAACACACGCCAATCTTGAAGTTTTAATCGAACGTTAAAATTAGCATCTCCATTTAATAGTCCAATATCAGATTGACTTGAAAACCTCTTGCTGTATGTGTACGAAAGACAACATTAGGATTTAGGTAGGCAACCTCATAAGCTCCACACTATGTCGGCCATCACTCAATCGAAGGACATGTTGAAGTTATTAAATTCATTGACTGTATTCGTCTATGGACATTGATGTTACAGTCTGGCAAACACGAAACATGTCCTCGATAAATAACATATGTATACATGTGCATTCCTGTTTCAGCTGACCCCGAAGTCCGACCATATGTCAACATTCCATCATAAGTGATAGCCATTGATTGCCAGAATTAATCAAACAGACCTGATATTGACACCGGAGGTAGAAAGTGCATCTTGCTATAAGCACGCAAGTCTAGTTTTGCATCAACCGAATTATGTCCAAACTATGCAGTATCAATAGGAAATATAAGTTAAAACCAAAGATGATCATGAATACATGAATATATAAAAACAGAAAGCTACAAAGTATGACTTGGCAGAAGCCATTGCATCAACCGAATACACCGTTAAGGTCACAAGACAAGACTGCAGACACACATTAAAGTAGCTACTCCGCCAACAACATCCAAAGTTTACAAGATATGTACACGTTTCTAAACCTACTGATCACGAGGTATACGTATAACTTACATATTTTGAGAATCCCAACTCGATAGACACAATATAAACGGCTTTAACCAGCCAGGCCAAAAGCCAAAACTGGAGCGTCGAATTAAGAGACCCATTTTACGCATATTCAATCACGGGTATTTTAAGAAACTGCGACTAAACCTCTCTGACCCGAACACCTGGACAGATTTTTGTGTTGTGTAGTGTAATTGTGTCGTTATTTGGCGGGTTAGTTTCTTTAAGCTTCATCTTCCTTTTTCAGAACGATGCAATATATAATTTACATAGTTAAATTGCTTGGCCTAACCATTTTAAACATGCTCTAATTGTGGTTGGTTTCTATCTATTTTATTCATATATACATGATCATTTTTATGTTGTACTTTTATTGCTTATTAATGCTGCCTACCAGCCGCACCACCCCAGCCACCCAGCGTGTGAATGCTTTATTTCCTATATTTTTAATCGGCACAAATACATTATTGTACTTAAGATCTGCTGCTAGGCAGGAGATAGCTCATTTAACACCTAGAGCAAATATTCTTAAACGTACTTTTGGATATTCAGGAATGGTAGTTTGGAACATGATTCCCGTTGACATACGAGCTTCACATTCTTTAATTACATTTCAGATTAAATACAAATCCTTTCTTTTAATGAACGAATAAAACTTCATTGTATTTTCTAACCTTATATATATATTTATATATATATATATATAGATGGCCATATTGTAAACAAGACTTGTATTTTTTGTAAATGCTATGTCTTAATATGTAACTTCTTACAAACAGATATAATATTAGCACTATGAGCTATTTTCCGACAGAACATATGTAAACATAAAACACATATAATATAGCAGCTAAAACAGAAAATAAACATGGGGTTAAAAATTATATGTATTTATATGTTGTTTAAAGCATACATTATATATATATATATCCCACTTAACATACAAACTAGGCTCTTATAATATTATTACAAGAGCCCAGATAAAATCATAATTAGACAAAGATAAAAACATTCAAAACAGGATTTACATTAAGCACATTTTAAGCACATTTAAGCATACACATATTAAAATAATTATTCTAAGCACACATGCATAATACATAGAATATGTCAACACATAGAGCACAGGTACATATACATTTACATCTAGCACATCGCGGTCATCTCAATTAAACTAGAACATTTACTAAAGCTAAAAAAGCAATCTCATTTAAGGTCATATTACACCAATTCATTTTCCATATACCTTATAGCTTTAAGCTCTGTACTGAGTTCCCTAATATAGGAAGCTATATTTTTTATTACTTGTTTTGAAAAACCTATCTTAGTTTTATCAAAAAACCGTACATAAGCCATACGTTGAGTATGTTTTAAAAAAGCTGTTTGGGTCGGATAGTGATGACCCGCCTACTTACATGTAGAAACATGAGGAAAATGTAAAATGTACTTCTTTTTTTGATTATGCAACACTTTATGAATACATTGCACAAATGTATGATTTAACCTTTATAAATACCCTTCAAAAGTTTAATTTTAATTTTTTAGCAAGATCTTTTGGTTTGTTTACCTTGTCAACCAATCAAAATTAAGAGATTCTGTGTAATAGCTCCGAATTTACCCTGGAACTTTTCCCCTGCTCTCTGATTGGTTGATAATTGGTGTAGCCTGATCTAAAAGCACATTTTAAAACAAATTACATCCACAATACAAGCACATTAAAAATACTCATAGTATTTTTATTTAGTATGTTAATAATATGTTAAGTATTAAGACTCACACAAAAGCATGCAACCACGTAAGCATTACAAATGAATACATACACATAAGCATAATGAGACACTAATTAAAACTAAAAAATATATCTTTTGGCATAAGCATGCAGACACATAAGCGAAACATAAAAAATAAGCACATCAAACATAGCTTTACATTTATGAAAATTAAGAAATACAATAATAAATGAGGGAATATTAAAACTTATAAGATTCTATAGTTATATATACACCAACACAAAAACACAAGAAGAACAAACAAGCAAGCTCATAGTTATCCCATGGTTATCCAACATACAAGCTAGACCACCATGAGACAAAGTATGAGTTTAGGAACAACCAAAGCAACCGTAGGCACACACTGCACATGTACATTTTCTCATGGCTAGCCAGCATACAAGCTAGACCACCATGAGACAACATATGAGTTTAGGAACAACCAAAGCAACATTAGGCACACATGGCACACATGCATTTAGGTCCGGTCCAGGTGCCGATCAGCCGAGCAAACTCTGTGTAATCTTTGTCAGATCGGGTATCATTTGGCAGGCCGTTCCACACCCGGCTCGCCTCAAAACGAAATGAATTTTTACCGTATTTGGTTGTCTCAAGAATGTTTTCATATCTGAAATTATAGTTTGACTTTTTTTAAAGTAACAATATTTTGATATATTGTGGGGAAAGTTTATGTACGCATTTATAAGTTTCTGTAGCAATGCATTTTAATCTACTCAGACGAAGAGTGGACATTTTAACTCGACCCAGCAAATCCTCATATGTCGCGTTGTAATCACTGAATACTATTCTCAGCGCCCTTAGTTGGAGTTTTTCAAGTTTATCAGAGTTGCTTTTATTACAAAAATGCCAAACCAGTGGGCAGAAATTAAAATTGGATCTTATAAAAGATTTAAAAATAATTAGTTTAGTGTTAATTGTTAAGAATTTGCTAAGTCTTTGTAAAACATTTAGTTGTTTAGCTGCTTTTTTACACGTATTGGAAGTGTGTTGGTCAAAGTTAAGTAGATAGTCTAGTTCAACACCAATGAGTTTTACTTCATCTTCACATATTATTTCCTGGTCGTCGACTTTAAATCATTTTATTTCATTGTGAGATTTAACTCCAACAGAGATTCCCTGAAATTTGTCAGGGTTTGCCTGCATCTGGTTTATATCGAACCATTTCATAAGGACTTTGTTTCGCGCTCTAATGTGTGGTATCATCTGCATAATTATACAGAGTGGAATATTTTATAGAATTTTATAAAAATATTGAATATCAGAGGGCCCAGGGTGGAACCTTGGGGAACTCCCTTAATTATATTCATCCATGTATTATTATCTCCTTCTTTATTTAACTCAATTTATAAGAACGTTGCGTTGGACACTCGAGTAATATTTCACAGATAAGTCTTAAGAGTATCTCATTATTTAGCACAAAATAAACTCAAAACATGTTTTGTTTTCAGGATTACGGACACTTACCATAGAAGCTACAGAAACGCTGTTGGACAAGATCGAAAATGTGTTTCGAAATTCGTCCATGAATCCGTTTGCCACGGGAGATGGGAGTGTCCGCGTGTTGTCGGGAGAGGAAGAGGCAGTGTACGCATGGGTGGCTACCAACTATCTCAGGGGTTACTTTTGGTCGGACAGGTCAGCAGAATGTTCACTGTTATGTTAAAATGTATTAACTATTAACGTATGCCATTTGTATCACATAACTTACCTTATTATCATTTCATATTCTATTGTATACTCAGTTGCAAAAGAAACTGGACACTTTGAACATTTTACTTTACACCATATCCACTTTTTCAAGCGACAGACCCTTAATGATTCCACCTATTGAAAAACAAATAACAACATGATATTGGCAATGGAATGATAAAAACTTTGGTACCAAACATGGCATATTCATTTTGGAATTTGCCAATTTAATTCTTAAGAAACCTTATACAATTAAATCTGAACAAAACTCAGTGTCCACTTTCTTTTGCATCTGAGTATAAATACACTTGAGCAATATATTAAACATGGAAAGATTTTTATTCTTCAGGCATGCAATAAATTAAGTCTGTAATACTATGCACATTGTGTTAACTGAAACTATTTTATTTTTTATTATAAATTCATCCGGATCTTAGGCATAAACTTATTGTTTCCCTACAACTTAAAAATATATAAAGTAACATTACACAAAATACAAATCAGTTCAGTAGCGTCTCCGTGCCGAATGGTAAACCTTCGCCTATCAACGCTGCGGGTTCGAATCCCACTGGGAGCTCGACTTGTAAGTGAGGAAGTGTCGATTCTTACGGAGGCGGGAGGTGTATATTACTGGTTCTACCCAGGAAAAGTGGGTGGTATGCCTCCACCACAAAAAAATCGACCGTCATATATAACCATACATGTGTTAAAAATGATTTTAAACACCATACAAACAAACAAACAAACAAACAAATCAGTTTGTATTTTTTTTAAAGTCTGCGTAAAATGCCTTCTTGCAAAGAGATAAAACACGAACTTTTCATTATGTGTACATTCTTACGGATGGCGGGAGGTGTACAGTACTGGTTCTACCCATGAAAAGTGGGTGGTCTGCCTCCACCACAAAAAAATCGACCGTCATATATAACTTTACATGTGTTGAAAATGACGTAAAACACCATACAAACAAACAAATCACTATGTGAACACAAACAACGCCATATAGTTAGTATTTATTAGAAAAGTCGCGGACTTAGCAACCATGCAGATGGTAATATGAACCAATCAGACTGCAGAACGTAGCAATTGTAATTTTCTCGTTATATACTTGTGTATAACTTGTTTAAACATATGCTATTGGTTTAAACATATTGTATTGGTTTAAACATATTGTATTGGTTATATTGTATTGGTTTAAACATATTGTATTGGTTTAAACATATTGTATTGGTTATATTGTATTGGTTTAAACATATTGTATTGGTTATTGTATTGGTTTAAACATATTGTATTGGTTTAAACGTATTGTATTGCCAAATATACAAATGGGTCGGGCCACAAGTTCTTAGCTGCGGCCCTTCCCTAAGTTACGACCCTTCCTTATGCCCCCGTTACACAGTAGGAGATCGTTGAGCGATATAAAATTGGCCCGATCTCTCTACGATCTCCTAAAACCTCGAACAAGTCGCTCATTGAGCGATCAAAAATTCAATGTTCGGCAACTTTAATGGCGATCTATAGAGATCATTGAGCGACCTTGGCGATAATTGAGCGCTCATTGAAAGATCGCTGAGAGATCATTGGGAGACCTATAAGATCGTTGAGCGCTCCTTGAGCGTTCGTTGAGAGATCGCTTACCTTGGTGATCGATCTCCTCATAGTTTTGAACTGGGTCAAAACTATGAGGAGACCGTGCCGACCGTAGAGATCACTGGAGGATCATTGAGAGATCATTGCGATATGTTGGCGATCAATGGGCGTTCATTGAAAGTTCGTCAAGAGATCTGGCCAATTTTTGATCGCTCAACGATCGCCACCTCTGTCTAAAGGGGGTATTAAGTATAACTACCAACTGTATCGTTGGTTAGGACGTCCTCTACGTTCAAAGGGTCATGGTTCGATACTCAAACAAGGCAACATTTGATAAAACGAAATTATGTTAAACTATTGGAAAATATTGTTCGAAACAACCTCGGAATAAATCTGATTGGTTTCTACCATTCTACATGTGACATCTTTGCTATGAAATCCTTGGTAACTCTTATATTATTATATGTATGGTGTGTGTTTTTCTATCATTGGATGAGGTTTGACAAAACCATTGAAATTAATGTCCGAGGGAATTATCGGGGGAGCTATAAATTGCATGGCTACAGCGTCTGGAAATTAGGATATATTAGAAGTATTGTCATGTCGCATAGTGAAATTATATGTTATTGTCATGATCAATTGCAACATCTCAAGTCACGTCCGACGTCTAAACATTTTGATGATGTTTCTGAACGGCCAGCTACAAAGTGGCAAGGATTCATTCTCACACGGCCATGTAGCCCTTCGTCGGTATACCATTTTAAAAAGGTTTGGCGACCCTTAATTGATAAGACAAATACGAATGTTCTATTCATTACTTAAACTGCTCCAATGCGCATGTCCATATAGTGTTACAAACGCGGCCTAAACTGTGCCGTAGTATTCTATTTATGATGCAAATATGCACTTTTATGTCTAAATAAGGGGTGACTTAATACATTTTGCTTTAGGCACTGTCAAATAAAACAAAAGTAATGCGGAATTCCTCGGCGTTTATTGTTCTTAACGTTATATGACGTCATAAAACGACATGAATAAAACAACCATGGCGGCGTCCTAGACAAGCATAACATTATGTTAATAGATAAACTAGTAAACTATACAGAACATGTGGATAATCTACATGATAAAAATAATTATATTAATACCTTTAACTATAGGCTCGGCACGAACACGCAGAATGGCTCGGCAGAGCTTCGCCATTCTTGGGTTTCTAATTGAACTGAATGTTGTTTAACGGCTCATCAACACAGTATAGGTTATTTAGAGCCGCTCCAGAGAGTGGGGAAGGATACATAGGAATCCGGGAACCGTGCCCTACTCTTATTATCGAATAGATTCCTATGGTTCTATAACGTGCTCGGATGATAGACCGATTGACGGGACCGCCCGGTTTACGTCCGCATCCGACGGACGAGGCTAAGGGTAAGTGTCTTGCCCAAGAAACACCGACGAAACTCAGTGACACCACGGAGGATTGAACCCGGGGCCTCCGGTTACAAATCCGGTTTTCTAATAAACTTTGGTAAAAGACACGGACATAATATTCTGTATATATTACCATAAAGGCAGTGGTACATCCCGTCATTCTTCGGGATTATGCCTCGTTTGTATTTTGGCGGATTAATATGTGACATTTTGTTAAGTGGAAGTCAACGAGCGGAAAATAGTGAACTGCTGCTATAAAAAATATGACCGTTAGCCAGAGTTTTGCATTGCGTCCGCGACTTGGTAAATGAGATCTGTACATTACTATATTGTCTTTTGTTTTTCAGACCTCCAAATCAGACGTTGGGTGTATTGGAAATGGGAGGAGGTTCGACGCAGATTGCTTTTCTACCTGAACATTCAATTTATGCAAATATGTTTCCCGTCCGGATTGCCGGACGGACATATCACTTATATGCTCATAGTTATTTGTTTTATGGACAGAACTATATCGTGTCGCGGATTAATGACTACATTGTGGCAATAAATAGTAACAAGCCGGAAGTAGAAAATCCGTGTATGCTGAAAGGTGGTAGGTACATGTTTTAGCAGCTCGTTTTATTGTCTGTAAACTACATGTCATTGCGACAATAACACACACATTCGACTAATCGTCAACAGTATCGTTGTATACTAAAGTAAAAAAGAAACGCAACCCGATACCACACTCAAGTCCACGCAAAATTCAAGCGAAACCCCAAGATACAAAACATCTTGGGGTTTCGCTGGCATTTTGCGTGGACTTGAGTGTGGTACCGCGTTCCGTTTCTTTTTTGGTTGTACTTAGAGAAATGACAAAACGGTGCTGTTGTAGACTTTGTAAGACAAAATTCATAAATGTTGAAGTTACGTTTTGAAAATATTCCAGTACTGTATTTAATGTAAACAGATTGCACAATTTGACATCCTAAGTTTACTCACCTGCTTGAGCCAAACGCATATTCTATCAATAATGAAACTTTGAAGGGACAACATCTGGTGAATTATTTCTTGTTTTAGTGTTTTTACCGAAAGGAATATTCTAATGCAGCCATGTACCATTTAATTAACAGTAGCATATTATACAATGTATAGCGGAAATTACCGAGTTGCATTTCTTTTTTGTATATATACTGCTGTTCTCAGTAGTTTAAAATAACTGAACTGACAGTATCACAAAAATTTGTTGTACTAGACTTAACCCACGTGATGTGTTGTAAAATAGCCGCAACTGAATATGCTTCAAATGTCTTTTGAATTGATAAATCATTATCAAACCCTCCTTAATTCCATTAAGCGATGGGAAAGCTTATATTTGCAGGATTTTATAACAAATATTTCGAAAATAAAAACATTTAAAACCATTTTTTTAATGAAACAAATGTGATAACCTGTTTAAAATTACCTATTGAATTTTAATTTTACACTATGCAAACCTTTTAAGCCGAAATTAAGGTTTTATTTCATTTCATACTCCAGCCAACCCCGTTTTCGCTTCTTGGAGAAAGGGTTGGATGGGATATGGAAGTTAATACTCGGACCACGTAATGCACGACACATTTACCAACTTTATTTTTATCAACTTCTTTATTTCACATTTCACTTAAGTTCAAAATACATTTTACATCTCAATGACGACCATCATCAAATAGAACTAAACATGAAGCAACAAAATATCTGCTTTTAGAGACCATGAAAAAAAAAAGGAATTATTTTCTAGAATTTGATTATATGATGGCGACAAGACTTTGATGGCGACAAGATAAGTAATTATGTTGAGATAATTCAGAGCGTGAATACTTGAATAATTAACCAATGTTTATTCTTCGTTGTTTTTTATTATTCTTTTTTTTCTCTCCAGATAATACAGCCCTCATGTCCCTCGGAAATTCCGTCCATATTAACGGGTCAGGAGACGTCACCAAGTGCCTTGAAATTATCGACATTTTCCTTCGAACAGCAGACGACAGCTGGTGTTATCCGAAACCATGCGCCATTGGTCGAACTTACCAGCCGCTCGTGGGTAATGCAGTGTTCTATGCGATCTCAGCGTTTATATATGCACCTAGCTACCTTCATGCCGTGGACGACATTGGACGTCTGAACGTATCACTTTTGCAGACAAATGCCGCCAAATTTTGTCAAAAGGTAATTCATATCAAGCATCGTTTCACTTGTTCAAACTTATACATTTTTCGGTTATTTTTTCAAATGCAATTGCATCATATATATTTAAAGACTATTGGTTTGCCATTTTTAAAAACAACAACATACAAAGTGGATGAGGTATGATCAAGTGAAATGTTCAACTAAATACATATTCCAGGCATGAGCAATGTCAACCATATATTACATGACAGTAATTCAAAACTGTGAGAACATACTATCAGAAGGAATACTTATATATACGGAAGCATGTGCCCTTTATATCCGAAAGCTTGGTACAGTTTTACGCAAAGTAGTTTCATTTTCATACGTGAAATAAATTGGTCAATAGAAGAATCCATTTATCCGTCAAGAGCAGACAAGACATCTTTCTAAATAAAATAAGCCATGTTATCACATAATGCCATTTTGAAATTAAAAACAATACCATGTACTGTAGTAAAATTGAATGTCAGTTTGTCTAGAGTTTCTTTTAACTTTATACAAACACTAGCATATATGATCATTTATTGCAGACGTTATCCGAAACTGTACAAGATGGACTCTCAGCCGAGTACGGATCCCAGTATTGCACCATGGGATTGTATATACCAGCGCTATTGTTAGACGCTTATGACTTTGACGAAACCAAAAACACCATATATGTTAAAGGAGAAATTAATCAAATCAGTATAGGTATGATAACTATCGTTTTTTAAATCGTGATGATACTGGAATGATAATTTAATAGAATACACAATAAATCCCCATTTCTGTTCAAACACTTCCCACCCACCCGCATTATTTCAATACAGGATCACTTAACAATCATTTAAAACATAAGAAACCTAGGGCATTGTGATCTCTAACAATCTGTTTTGTTAGTGTCGAACAAAGATTTCAATTTATTAAAATTCAACAGTCTTCCCCCACCCCCACCATACCCAAACCCGACCCCTGTATAATAAAAAGAATGTAGCCACACAGCCGAACAATCTTTATAATTGAGAGTTTTGAAAAAAACTTGGAAAAAGGTGAAATAATTATCAAAATCGGAAGATAAACAAAAAAGATATGCCCATTTGAAGGATGTTCTAACATGGATGTGGAAGATGCCATTTTTAGAACTATGGCGTCATAGTTCCAAATTACCATATATGGCATGCTGATAAATGAAACTTACTGCATGCAGATGCATGCAAAATCCTTCACTGCTAACATAAAGCATTATTACCATTAAGTATACATATTTTTGATACCGTTTTTTACCCTGTAAATCTGTAAATTTTTATATTTACAAAAAGTCCATATATGTATAAGAATTAAAGCAAGAAACAATAATCGCGAATAAAGAATCGGAATGGAAGCTGAGAACAAAACTCACATTTCATTAAAATAGGAAGTGCGTTATCGCGGGAACAAATCTTATTTATTCCGTACAAGTTTTTATTAACAGTTTTTTAATATGTTGACATATATTAGTTTCAAATTGTTTTGTCGCTTTTGGGGCTCGGACCTTGAACCTCCGGGTTAGTAGGCAAGCGCTTTAATAAATCAGTACGCCAAAAGGCTTGCTGTATTTTGAGTGGACCATATGTAGCATTCTCAATCTGATTGGTTCCTAAGAGTATGCACGTGAGCGCTCTCCTATTAATAGTAACAGCAGTTTTCTTCGGTTTCAAGGTGGGGCCATGGTGTAATGGTTAGCACCTGGGTTTGTTCCCGGGGGCCCCGTTTGGTCACGGGGCAAAGAATAGAGCCACTGCAGATCTCTTTGGAGGGGTAGGTAGAGGGGTAGAACCCCCCCCCCCCCCCCCCCCCCGCCCACAAAATTCATGTTCATTTTATCATTTTTTGTTCATGTTCATTAAAGGTCTTCATCATGATCCTTGCATTGTTTCAGGTGCCATCTCGCTCACATCAAACGAGCAGTGGCAGAAAAACAATAAACGTGGCTCCAGCGTAAATGGAGTTTCTACGATAGAATTTGCAGCAACTGTGCAGTTCAGGGTGAGAAGGTTCTATGCCCATTTTCCATATTTTATCTCGATGTACATGGAGGATGAGCATGGCATGTTCATGCCTGTTAGGCGCCATATAACCTTTCATGTGTTGGTGCGCCTTAAAACCCAATTCAATTCATTTAGTTATAGAAGAATCGTGCGCTCTGTCCCAACCAGGATCGAATTTTGCGCACCTAACCGGTCCCTCGGATGAGACTTAAAACCGAATTCTGCTCTCTAAATGCCTATTGCGAAACAGCGAGGAATAATAAACGCTTATACTCACTTTTCTGTTTCAGACTGGGCATTGGGAGCCATGTTGACTATAGTGGAAACCATGGAGACGGATGACAACTGCGTCATTTCGGCGACCATTAAAACATATTCAACATCGTTGACTGTTTGGTTCGTCCTTATCATGTATGCATCAAGGGTACTGTAACGAATATGTCAAGGCTCAATATTTGATTTTGATGTTTTAATGTACATTTAATACATATTCTCCTGTAAAAAAAGAAAGAAAGTATTCCCAAGAATGGTTGGTGAATTCAAGCATGATTTTTTCTGAGATTGAATTCCAAGTCCGCATGACAACACAGGTAAAATATTGTTTTAAAAAGTACTCGGATTGTTGTGTCCGATGTTTATGGCTTGTTTAATGAATGATCTTAAATTATATCTATTAATTTCAGAAAATGTTATTATCTACAGGTGTACTGTACTTGTCGTAAAATGCATCCCATTGACAGCAAAAATATAACATTTTAAAATAATATGTGATAGGCTGATAAAATAATCTCTTATCTTTCAATATCCATCAACGACTTTCAATTTTTAACCGCAAAGTCTGGTACAAAACAAAATGGCGGTCTACCGTTGTATAGGTATAAATCACCTGGTATGTTTTATGTAGCACCGGATGTTGGTCATATTTGGAGAAAAAATGGCCAAACTTAAAACTAGCAGACGACACCAAAAAAAGCAAATTTGATCAATTGTGAGACGAGCATATTATTTTTTTTTAGAAAAAAAAAAGATGAAATAATTTAAGAGCTATATGTGTTGTTTCGTTTGAAATGCAGAGTTTTTTTTCTGATTTTGATGTTTTACTGTGGTGACAGGTCTAGGTGCAATCTAGGTGAATAGATTTGCATAAAAATGCCCTTATGAACATACATTGCATCATGGGAGATTTTTTTTTTTTTTTACAAAATACCCCGGTATTAAGCGACCGCTGGCAAAATGGGGAATCACCATATGTATATATTGGTGTAAGAATAAAAATTGCTAAATATAAACTAAAACACTCACGTCGAATTTACTTCGTTCTTCAAACTAGGTTACAACAGTACAATACAGCTGCTCAATTCTTTCAATGGAGTACATCAGCCTTTTCAGGGAGGAGAGGCGGAGGGGTGGGGTGTCTAGGCGTCTGACTGGAATTTGGCAAATATTGATATTTTCTATTCTAAAGGGACAAAACAGAATGAATGAGCATACACATCATTTCTTATTTACATTCATTTTAAACCCGATTTGGTGAATTCAAATTTAGACCTCAACAATATGTTGTGGTGGATATTATCATGAATAGGGACAGTCTTGGTGTACCAACTTTAAGGAAGTAGTACGATACTGGCTCTGTTACTATAGTCAGTAGAAGTAACCAAGGCTTCGATAACTGTTAACTCGAAGTTTCTTGCTCTCCCTGGCATCGGTTGTAAATTACTATGTAATATATCTATTCGTATTTGGAACGAAGTGGTAAATATGTTCGCTGACTAGGAAGCGTAGAAGTTTCTATAGAGAAGATGTTACCATAGTATGATAGAAGTTACCACAGTGTTTTATTGAGTAAGTTGCCATAGTCGACAGAAGTAAGTAACCGAGGCTTCGATTAACTGTTTCTATACTGATTGTGTTACTTCAGGTCTCACACCTCTATTATCTCCCCTGAAAGCTCACGGACCTAGAGACAAAAGGAAAACAGAAAATAATTCTATTTTTTCTCAATTTTAGCCAATTTTTAATTTGAAAAATAGGCTTTTCTTTGCTTTAGCATACATCTGCAGTGTAAAAGACAGATGATACAGAAAATCCCATGTTGATATGAGGTTTCATTCAAGTTTCAGAATTGTTTGACCGAAGCACCACATATTCAGCTAGATAGTGTATGAATTTTGTATTTTCCATAGGGTTCACAAAACATGAGCGAGAAAAAAAACCAACCTGGCTAACTTATATATTTTTTGTTTTAAATTACTGGTCTTGGCTATACTGAAGATATTTAACCAACAACAATGTCTGCTGCCCTGCTTTGAAGCTCAGACGTTGGAAAAGGCTGTACAGTAACCCTATGGGAAAATTAATTGTGGTGTGAGACCTGAAGTACGATAGAGGTACCAGTGTTTTATTAAATAAGTTATCATAGTCGACATAAATTACCAAAGCTTTCATAAAGTGTTCCTTCACGATTTTAATATAGTCGATACAAGTTATCAAGGCTTTGATAAAAGGTTTGTATTCTGACTATGTTACTATAGTACGACATTAGTTATGGTACAATACAAGTTACCAGTACTGATAAAATGTTCATATACCGACTATGTTAAACGTGTACACAAATATCAAGGCTTTGATAACGTATTTCAGCACTGAATATGTTTCTATAGTCGATAGAAGTTACCAAACCTTTGTGATTGTAATTGACTTTGCTACTGTTGTCAATATAATTTACCAAGGCATTAATTGATAAAGTGTTTCTATACCTACTATGTTACTACAAATGGTTTGTTAGCGTGATCCTTCACTGAATATGTTTCTGTACTATATATAATTTACCTTACCGAAATGAATGTGTTGCAGCAACGTTGCTGCAATGTTACGGCAGTGTTGCAGCAACAATATGTTATCGCCAGAACAGAGTTGCTTGTATATACTGTTGCGGCTACTGTGTTACTACAAAGGTTTTGTTAGCGTGATCCTTCACTAAATATGTGTCTGTACTATATATAAGTTATCAAGTCTTTGATAAAGTGTTTCTATACCGACTATGTTACAAGAAATACCAAGGCTATGATAAAGTGTTTTAATACTGCATATGTTTTTATAGCCGATAGAAGTTACCAAATTGTGTGATTAATTGTACCTAATTCAACTATGTCACTGTTGACGATACACGTGTTTCTATATCTTCTACATGTATGTTACATAGATAGAAATGACCATGGCTTGGATAACCTGTATATAGATATACGGTATATGTTACTATATACGCTTTAAATTACCAAAAATCGTTCAAATTTTGATTATTTTACTATAGTCGGTAGTAGTTACCAAGGCTTTGATAACATGTTAACATCCTGAATATGTCACTAAAGTACAATAATACGCGAGCAATTCTTTCATAAAATGTTCCTGTACTGACTATTGTAGTCACGCAGACTTTGATAGATTTGTTTCTGTACTGATTATGTTGTTATAGTCGATATGAGTTATCAATACGTTATTAAAGTGCGTGCATACTGTGTTATCTACTATAGTCGATACACGTTACCAAGGCTTCAATAAAGTGTATGTATACTGTGTTATCTAATATAGTCGATACACGTTACTAAGGCTTCAATAAAGTGTATGTATACTGTATTATCTACTATAGTCGATACACGTTACCAAGGCTTTAATAAAGTGTATGTATACTGTGTTATCTAATATAGTCGATACACGTTACCAAGGCTTCAATAAAGTGTATGTATACTGTGTTATCTACTATAGTCGATACACGTTACAAAGGCTTTAATAAAGTGTATGTATACTGTTTTATCTACTATAGTCGATACACGTTACTAAGGCTTCAATAAAGTGTATGTATACTGTGTTATCTAATATAGTCGATACACGTTACCAAGGCTTCAATAAAGTGTATGTATTCTGTGTTATCTACTATAGTCGATACACGTTACTAAGGCTTCAATAAAGTGTATGTATACTGTGTTATCTAATATAGTCGATACACGTTACTAAGGCTTCAATAAAGTGTATGTATACTGTGTTATCTAATATAGTCGATACACGTTACCAAGGCTTCAATAAAGTGTATGTATACTGTGTTATCTAATATAGTCGATACACGTTACCAAGGCTTCAATAAAGTGTATGTATACTGTGTTATCTACTATAGTCGATACACGTTACTAAGGCTTCAATAAAGTGTATGTATACTGTGTTATCTAATATAGTCGATACACGTTACCAAGGCTTCAATAAAGTGTATGTATACTGTGTTATCTACTATAGTCGATACACGTTACTAAGGCTTCAATAAAGTGTATGTATACTGTGTTATCTACTATAGTCGATACACGTTACCAAGGCTTCAATAAAGTGTATGTATACTGTGTTATCTACTATAGTCGATACACGTTACAAAGGCTTTAATAAAGTGTATGTATACTGTTTTATCTACTATAGTCGATACACGTTACTAAGGCTTCAATAAAGTGTATGTATACTGTGTTATCTAATATAGTCGATACACGTTACCAAGGCTTCAATAAAGTGTATGTATTCTGTGTTATCTACTATAGTCGATACACGTTACTAAGGCTTCAATAAAGTGTATGTATACTGTGTTATCTAATATAGTCGATACACGTTACTAAGGCTTCAATAAAGTGTATGTATACTGTGTTATCTAATATAGTCGATACACGTTACCAAGGCTTCAATAAAGTGTATGTATACTGTGTTATCTACTATAGTCGATACACGTTACCAAGGCTTCAATAAAGTGTGTATACTGTGTTATCTAATATAGTCGATACACGTTACTAAGGCTTCAATAAAGTGTATGTATTCTGTGTTATCTACTATAGTCGATACACGTTACTAAGGCTTCAATAAAGTGTATGTATACTGTGTTATCTAATATAGTCGATACACGTTACCAAGGCTTCAATAAAGTGTATGTATACTGTGTTATCTAATATAGTCGATACACGTTAAAAAGGCTTCAATAAAGTGTATGTATTCTGTGTTATCTATCTACTATAGTCGATACACCTTACCAAGGCTTTAATAAAGTGTGTGTATACTGTGTTATCTAAAATAGTCGATACACGTTACCAAGGCTTTATTAAAGTGTGTGTATACTGTGTTATCTAATATAGTCGATACACGTTACCAAGGCTTCAATAAAGTGTATGTATACTGTGTTATCTGCTATAGTCGATACACGTTACCCAGGCTTTAATAAAGTGTGTATACTGTGTTATCTAATATAGTCGATACACGTTATCAAGGCTTCAATAAAGTGTATGTATACTGTGTTATCTACTATAGTCGATACACGTTACCAAGGCTTCAATAAAGTGTATGTATACTGTGTTATCTAATATAGTCGATACACGTTACCAAGGCTTCAATAAAGTGTATGTATACTGTGTTATCTACTATAGTCGATACACGTTACCAAGGCTTCAATAAAGTGTATGTATACTGTGTTATCTACTATAGTCGATACACGTTACCAAGGCTTCAATAAAGTGTATGTATACTGTGTTATCTACTATAGTCGATACACGTTACCAAGGCTTCAGTAAAGTGTATGTATACTGTGTTATCTAATACAGTCGATACACGTTAAAAAGGCTTCAATAAAGTGTATGTATACTGTGTTATCTAAAATAGTCGATACACGTTGCCAAGGCTTTATTAAAGTGTGTGTATACTGTGTTGTCTAATATAGTCGATACACGTTAAAAAGGCTTCAATAAAGTGTATGTATACTGTGTTATCTACTATAGTCGATACACGTTACCAAGGCTTCAATAAAGTGTATGTATACTGTGTTATCTAATATAGTCGATACACGTTAAAAAGGCTTCAATAAAGTGTATGTATTCTGTGTTATCTATCTACTATAGTCGATACACCTTACCAAGGCTTTAATAAAGTGTGTGTATACTGTGTTATCTAAAATAGTCGATACACGTTACCAAGGCTTTATTAAAGTGTGTGTATACTGTGTTGTCTAATATAGTCGATACACGTTAAAAAGGCTTCAATAAAGTGTATGTATTCTGTGTTATCTGCTATAGTCGATACACGTTACCCAGGCTTTAATAAAGTGTGTATACTGTGTTATCTAATATAGTCGATACACGTTACCAAGGCTTCAATAAAGTGTGTGTATACTGTGTTATCTACTATAGTCGATACACGTTACCAAGGCTTCAATAAAGTGTATGTATACTGTCTTATCTACTATAGTCGATACACGTTACCAAGGCTTCAATAAAGTGTATGTATACTGTGTTATCTACTATAGTCGATACACGTTACCAAGGCTTCAATAAAGTGTATGTATACTGTATTATCTACTATAGTCGATACACGTTACCAAGGCTTCAATAAAGTGTATGTATACTGTGTTATCTACTATAGTCGATACACGTTACCAAGGCTTCAATAAAGTGTATGTATACTGTGTTATCTAATATAGTCGATACACGTTAAAAAGGCTTCAATAAAGTGTATGTATACTGTGTTATCTACTATAGTCGATACACGTTACCAAGGCTTCAATAAAGTGTATGTATACTGTATTATCTACTATAGTCGATACACGTTACAAAGGCTTTAATAAAGTGTATGTATACTGTGTTATCTACTATAGTCGATACACGTTACCAAGGCTTCAATAAAGTGTATGTATACTGTATTATCTACTATAGTCGATACACGTTACCAAGGCTTCAATAAAGTGTATGTATTCTGTGTTATCTACTATAGTCGATACACGTTACTAAGGCTTCAATAAAGTGTATGTATACTGTGTTATCTAATATAGTCGATACACGTTACTAAGGCTTCAATAAAGTGTATGTATACTGTGTTATCTAATATAGTCGATACACGTTACCAAGGCTTCAATAAAGTGTATGTATACTGTGTTATCTACTATAGTCGATACACGTTACCAAGGCTTCAATAAAGTGTGTATACTGTGTTATCTAATATAGTCGATACACGTTACTAAGGCTTCAATAAAGTGTATGTATTCTGTGTTATCTACTATAGTCGATACACGTTACTAAGGCTTCAATAAAGTGTATGTATACTGTGTTATCTAATATAGTCGATACACGTTACCAAGGCTTCAATAAAGTGTATGTATACTGTGTTATCTAATATAGTCGATACACGTTAAAAAGGCTTCAATAAAGTGTATGTATTCTGTGTTATCTATCTACTATAGTCGATACACCTTACCAAGGCTTTAATAAAGTGTGTGTATACTGTGTTATCTAAAATAGTCGATACACGTTACCAAGGCTTTATTAAAGTGTGTGTATACTGTGTTATCTAATATAGTCGATACACGTTACCAAGGCTTCAATAAAGTGTATGTATACTGTGTTATCTGCTATAGTCGATACACGTTACCCAGGCTTTAATAAAGTGTGTATACTGTGTTATCTAATATAGTCGATACACGTTATCAAGGCTTCAATAAAGTGTATGTATACTGTGTTATCTACTATAGTCGATACACGTTACCAAGGCTTCAATAAAGTGTATGTATACTGTGTTATCTAATATAGTCGATACACGTTACCAAGGCTTCAATAAAGTGTATGTATACTGTGTTATCTACTATAGTCGATACACGTTACCAAGGCTTCAATAAAGTGTATGTATACTGTGTTATCTACTATAGTCGATACACGTTACCAAGGCTTCAATAAAGTGTATGTATACTGTGTTATCTACTATAGTCGATACACGTTACCAAGGCTTCAGTAAAGTGTATGTATACTGTGTTATCTAATACAGTCGATACACGTTAAAAAGGCTTCAATAAAGTGTATGTATACTGTGTTATCTAAAATAGTCGATACACGTTGCCAAGGCTTTATTAAAGTGTGTGTATACTGTGTTGTCTAATATAGTCGATACACGTTAAAAAGGCTTCAATAAAGTGTATGTATACTGTGTTATCTACTATAGTCGATACACGTTACCAAGGCTTCAATAAAGTGTATGTATACTGTGTTATCTAATATAGTCGATACACGTTAAAAAGGCTTCAATAAAGTGTATGTATTCTGTGTTATCTATCTACTATAGTCGATACACCTTACCAAGGCTTTAATAAAGTGTGTGTATACTGTGTTATCTAAAATAGTCGATACACGTTACCAAGGCTTTATTAAAGTGTGTGTATACTGTGTTGTCTAATATAGTCGATACACGTTAAAAAGGCTTCAATAAAGTGTATGTATTCTGTGTTATCTGCTATAGTCGATACACGTTACCCAGGCTTTAATAAAGTGTGTATACTGTGTTATCTAATATAGTCGATACACGTTACCAAGGCTTCAATAAAGTGTGTGTATACTGTGTTATCTACTATAGTCGATACACGTTACCAAGGCTTCAATAAAGTGTATGTATACTGTCTTATCTACTATAGTCGATACACGTTACCAAGGCTTCAATAAAGTGTATGTATACTGTGTTATCTACTATAGTCGATACACGTTACCAAGGCTTCAATAAAGTGTATGTATACTGTATTATCTACTATAGTCGATACACGTTACCAAGGCTTCAATAAAGTGTATGTATACTGTGTTATCTACTATAGTCGATACACGTTACCAAGGCTTCAATAAAGTGTATGTATACTGTGTTATCTAATATAGTCGATACACGTTAAAAAGGCTTCAATAAAGTGTATGTATACTGTGTTATCTACTATAGTCGATACACGTTACCAAGGCTTCAATAAAGTGTATGTATACTGTATTATCTACTATAGTCGATACACGTTACAAAGGCTTTAATAAAGTGTATGTATACTGTGTTATCTACTATAGTCGATACACGTTACCAAGGCTTCAATAAAGTGTATGTATACTGTATTATCTACTATAGTCGATACACGTTACCAAGGCTTTAATAAAGTGTATGTATACTGTGTTATCTACTATAGTCGATACACGTTACCAAGGCTTCAATAAAGTGTATGTATACTGTATTATCTACTATAGTCGATACACGTTACCAAGGCTTTAATAAAGTGTATGTATACTGTGTTATCTACTATAGTCGATACACGTTACTAAGGCTTCAATAAAGTGTATGTATACTGTGTTATCTACTATAGTCGATACACGTTACCAAGGCTTCAATAAAGTGTATGTATTCTGTGTTATCTACTATAGTCGATACACGTTACCAAGGCTTCAATAAAGTGTATGTATACTGTCTTATCTACTATAGTCGATACACGTTACCAAGGCTTCAATAAAGTGTATGTATACTGTGTTATCTAATATTGTCGATACACGTTAAAAAGGCTTCAGTAAAGTGTATGTATACTGTGTTATCTAATATTGTCGATACACGTTACCAAGGCTTCAATAAAGTGTATGTATACTGTGTTATCTACTATAGTCGATACACGTTACCAAGGCTTCAATAAAGTGTATGTATACTGTGTTATCTACTATAGTCGATACACGTTACCAAGGCTTCAATAAAGTGTATGTATACTGTGTTATCTAATATAGTCGATACACGTTAAAAAGGCTTCAGTAAAGTGTATGTATTCTGTGTTATCTACTATAGTCGAGACACGTTACCAAGGCTTCAGTAAAGTGTATGTATACTGTGTTATCTACTATAGTCGATACACGTTAAAAAGGCTTCAGTAAAGTGTATGTATACTGTGTTATCTAATATAGTCGATACACGTTACCAAGGCTTCAATAAAGTGTATGTATTCTGTGTTATCTACTATAGTCGATACACGTTACCAAGGCTTCAATAAAGTGTATGTATACTGTATTATCTACTATAGTCGATACACGTTACCAAGGCTTCAATAAAGTGTATGTATACTGTGTTATCTACTATAGTCGATACACGTTACCAAGGCTTCAGTAAAGTGTATGTATACTGTATTATCTACTATAGTCGATACACGTTACCAAGGCTTCAATAAAGTGTATGTATACTGTGTTATCTACTATAGTCGATACACGTTACCAAGGCTTCAATAAAGTGTATGTATACTGTGTTATCTAATATAGTCGATACACGTTAAAAAGGCTTCAGTAAAGTGTATGTATACTGTATTATCTACTATAGTCGATACACGTTACTAAGGCTTCAATAAAGTGTATGTATACTGTGTTATCTACTATAGTCGATACACGTTACTAAGGCTTCAATAAAGTGTATGTATACTGTTTTATCTACTATAGTCGATACACGTTACCAAGGCTTCAGTAAAGTGTATGTATACTGTGTTATCTACTATAGTCGATACACGTTACCAAGGCTTCAATAAAGTGTATGTATACTGTGTTATCTAATATAGTCGATACACGTTACCAAGGCTTCAATAAAGTGTATGTATACTGTGTTATCTACTATAGTCGATACACGTTACCAAGGCTTCAATAAAGTGTATGTATACTGTGTTATCTAATATAGTCGATACACGTTAAAAAGGCTTCAATAAAGTGTATGTATTCTGTGTTATCTATCTACTATAGTCGATACACCTTACCAAGGCTTTAATAAAGTGTGTGTATACTGTGTTATCTAAAATAGTCGATACACGTTACCAAGGCTTTATTAAAGTGTGTGTATACTGTGTTATCTAATATAGTCGATACACGTTAAAAAGGCTTCAATAAAGTGTATGTATTCTGTGTTATCTGCTATAGTCGATACACGTTACCCAGGCTTTAATAAAGTGTGTATACTGTGTTATCTAATATAGTCGATACACGTTAAAAAGGCTTCAATAAAGTGTATGTATTCTGTGTTATCTGCTATAGTCGATACACGTTACCCAGGCTTTAATAAAGTGTGTATACTGTGTTATCTAATATAGTCGATACACGTTAAAAAGGCTTCAATAAAGTGTATGTATTCTGTGTTATCTGCTATAGTCGATACACGTTACCCAGGCTTTAATAAAGTGTGTATACTGTGTTATCTAATATAGTCGATACACGTTATCAAGGCTTCAATAAAGTGTATGTATACTGTCTTATCTACTATAGTCGATACACGTTACCAAGGCTTCAATAAAGTGTATGTATTCTGTGTTATCTACTATAGTCGATACACGTTACTAAGGCTTCAATAAAGTGTATGTATACTGTGTTATCTAATATAGTCGATACAAGTTACCAAGGCTTCAATAAAGTGTATGTATACTGTGTTATCTACTATAGTCGATACACGTTACCAAGGCTTCAATAAAGTGTATGTATACTGTCTTATCTACTATAGTCGATACACGTTACCAAGGCTTCAATAAAGTGTATGTATTCTGTGTTATCTACTATAGTCGATACACGTTACTAAGGCTTCAATAAAGTGTATGTATACTGTGTTATCTAATATAGTCGATACACGTTACCAAGGCTTCAATAAAGTGTATGTATACTGTGTTATCTACTATAGTCGATACACGTTACCAAGGCTTCAATAAAGTGTATGTATACTGTGTTATCTAATATAGTCGATACACGTTACCAAGGCTTCAGTAAAGTGTATGTATACTGTATTATCTACTATAGTCGATACACGTTACCAAGGCTTCAATAAAGTGTATGTATACTGTGTTATCTACTATAGTCGATACACGTTAAAAAGGCTTTAATAAAGTTTGTGTGTATACTGTGTTATCTAATATAGTCGATACACGTTACCAAGGCTTTAATAAAGTGTATGTATACTGTGTTATCTAATATAGTCGATAAACGTTACCAAGGCTTCAATAAAGTGTATGTATACTGTGTTATCTAATATAGTCGATACACGTTACCAAGGCTTCAATAAAGTGTATGTATACTGTGTTATCTACTATAGTCGATACACGTTACCAAGGCTTCAATAAAGTGTGTATGTATACTGTGTTATCTAATATAGTCGATAAACGTTACCAAGGCTTCAATAAAGTGTATGTATACTGTGTTATCTACTATAGTCGATACACGTTACCAAGGCTTCAATAAAGTGTGTGTGTATACTGTGTTATCTAATACAGTCGATACACGTTACCAAGGCTTTAATAAAGTGTGTGTGTATACTGTGTTATCTAATATAGTCGATACACGTTACCAAGGCTTTAATAAAGTGTATGTATACTGTGTTATCTAATATAGTCGATACACGTTACTAAGGCTTCAATAAAGTGTATGTATACTGTGTTATCTACTATAGTCGATACACGTTAAAAAGGCTTCAGTAAAGTGTATGTATACTGTGTTATCTAATATAGTCGATACACGTTACCAAGGCTTCAATAAAGTGTATGTATACTGTGTTATCTAATATAGTCGATACACGTTACTAAGGCTTCAATAAAGTGTATGTATTCTGTGTTATCTACTATAGTCGATACACGTTACTAAGGCTTTAATAACGTGTATGTATACTGTGTTATCTAATATAGTCGATACACGTTACTAAGGCTTCAGTAAAGTGTATGTATACTGTATTATCTACTATAGTCGATACACGTTACCAAGGCTTCAGTAAAGTGTATGTATACTGTATTATCTACTATAGTCGATACACGTTACCAAGGCTTCAATAAAGTGTATGTATTCTGTGTTATCTACTATAGTCGATACACGTTACTAAGGCTTCAATAAAGTGTATGTATACTGTGTTATCTACTATAGTCGATACACGTTACCAAGGCTTCAATAAAGTGTATGTATACTGTGTTATCTACTATAGTCGATACACGTTACCAAGGCTTCAATAAAGTGTATGTATACTGTGTTATCTAATATAGTCGATACACGTTACTAAGGCTTCAATAAAGTGTATGTATTCTGTGTTATCTACTATAGTCGATACACGTTACTAAGGCTTTAATAACGTGTATGTATACTGTGTTATCTAATATAGTCGATACACGTTACTAAGGCTTCAGTAAAGTGTATGTATACTGTATTATCTACTATAGTCGATACACGTTACCAAGGCTTCAGTAAAGTGTATGTATACTGTATTATCTACTATAGTCGATACACGTTACCAAGGCTTCAATAAAGTGTATGTATTCTGTGTTATCTACTATAGTCGATACACGTTACTAAGGCTTCAGTAAAGTGTATGTATACTGTATTATCTACTATAGTCGATACACGTTACTAAGGCTTCAGTAAAGTGTATGTATACTGTGTTATCTACTATAGTCAATACACGTTACAAAGGCTTTAATAAAGTGTATGTATTCTGTGTTATCTACTATAGTCGATACACGTTACTAAGGCTTCAGTAAAGTGTATGTATACTGTATTATCTACTATAGTCGATACACGTTACTAAGGCTTCAGTAAAGTGTATGTATACTGTGTTATCTACTATAGTCAATACACGTTACAAAGGCTTTAATAAAGTGTATGTATTCTGTGTTATCTACTATAGTCGATACACGTTACTAAGGCTTCAGTAAAGTGTATGTATACTGTATTATCTACTATAGTCGATACACGTTACCAAGGCTTCAGTAAAGTGTATGTATACTGTATTATCTACTATAGTCGATACACGTTACCAAGGCTTCAGTAAAGTGTATGTATACTGTATTATCTACTATAGTCGATACACGTTACCAAGGCTTTAATAAAGTGTATGTATACTGTGTTATCTAATATAGTCGATACACGTTACCAAGGCTTCAATAAAGTGTATGTATACTGTGTTATCTAATATAGTCGATACACGTTACTAAGGCTTCAATAAAGTGTGTGTATACTCTGTTATCTAATATAGTCGATACTTTAATAAAGTGTTTGTATACTGTGTTATCTACTATAGTCAATACACGTTACCAAGACTTTGATATAGACATTTATCAATATAAGTTGCAAGAACATATTTCGCTATCGATTCAAAAGAAATAAAAGAAAGATGTTTAACCTATTAAATACATTTATACACATACATGTCTGCGTGTAGCTAATATATACTGTATACTAATATATTGTTCATAACACTTTTTTAGAGATATTCTCCTTGAACTAACTTGTATAAAAGAAATAAATATCTAATAACACTGTTATTTGTTTTATTAATTGTTTTAATCTGTTTTATATAAAGACGCCCTGACAATGTGTTAAGTAACTGCGTTTTCTATCAATTCACATGCAATTTACTTCGTATTACGTATGCCCAGTAAGTGACGTATACCCCCACGGAACTTTTATCATAGCAATATACCTACATTGGTGAAATTCTTAAAGTAGTTATACCGCCAACAACATCCAAAGTTTACAACATATGTACACCGTTTCTAAACCTATTGACGATGATGTATATAATTTATAACTTACGTACGTTGAACACCCAAACTCTATAGACACAATATAAACGGCTTTAAGCAGCCAGACCAAACCCCAAAACTGGAGCGTTGAATTACGAGTTACCAACTTATAATTTATTTTACGCATATTCAAATGTACGTCTATGACTATTTTAAGAACCCGTCAATAAACCTTTACTTTTAATCGGCATTTATACATTCTTAATATGACCTGAATTTCTGGAAAGAGTTTTGATAAACGGCTTTAATTTGCTCTTTGACCTCTAAGTGTGACCTTGACCTTTGAGTTACAGACCTGATTCTTGAGCTTGATACACCTTCTCATTGTACTTCACGTTTGTGTGAAGTTTCATCGAATTCAATTCAGTAACTTCAAAGTTATGGCTGAGTTGACCTTTGACCTCCGCGTGTGACCTTGACCTTTGATATACTGACGTTTTTCTAACAAGCGAAACACCTTCTCATTGTGGTTAACATTTGTGTGAAGTTTCATGAAATGTCCTTTATCTGTTTTAAAGTTATGGCTAAGACACAAATTTGACACATTTGACCTTTCACCTCCAAGTGTGACATTGACTTTTAAGGTATAACATGTTTTGATGCTTTTCACACCGTCTCAAAAGCATTAAGAGTTGTGGGAAGTTTCAAGATTAGTAATAGTACTCTTAAACTTATGGCTGAGACACGAATTTGTCTCAGTTGACGTTTGACGTCCAAGTGTGACCTTGACCTTTGAGGTATGGACATGAATTCTGCGCGCGACACATTTTCTCATTGTGACTAGTATAGCGTCTCCGTAGCCAATGGGTTAACGACGTTGCGTTGTAAACCTTCTCACCTCTCACCGCTGCGGGTTTCGACTATTGGTCTTTTTTTGTTTTGTTTTTTATGTGAAATAAACTGGTCCATAAAATAGTCCATTTATCCGAGCCATGTTATCACGTCATCCAAATTTCAAATTTAGGTACTATATGGTTGACATTGCTCGTGCCTAAAATGCGTACATCGTTGAAAAATTCACTTGACCATATCTCATCGATTTTGGATTTTTTGTATCAAAGATGGCTGACCGATAGTCTTTAACCCCTCAACCACGGATGCGCTTCTAGTAAAACTGCCAAAACAATGAAATGCGCCATTAAACAAATTTTGCAATGTCGCAAAATTAAAATTGCAATACCAGGCGCGTAGCTACCTTACGCAAAGTACGCAGTTGCGTACACGTTGTCCCAAATATTGAAAATAAATAAATAGAAAGTCCAAAAATGCAATAAAAACAAGACCTGGGTGGGGTCAGGTAACTTGTTAATTTAACTCAACTTTAAAAAAAAAATCTAGAAAAAAACATTTAAGAGACAAAATCAGCCTGATTTTGTTGCGAATCAGCCTGATTTTGTTGCGGAAATGCCTCCAGATTGCAGCACAGACGGTCTAGGAAAACAAATCAATGGGAGCATGCCCACGGACCGCTCTAGATTGTTTGCGTACACATTCTAAAGTCCCTAAGTACGCCCCTGAATACAATTTAATAACCCTATATTTAGCTCTACTGATTAACGTCCGTGATGATCTTGCTATGGAATAAAAGTTATTGTATTAATGATGTAAATATTTAAAATATGTTTAAACATATTTTAAAGTAGCTGTACAGAGTACTCAAATGCCAAATTGTCGGAACCAATCAGATTTATTCCGTAGTAGTTTCGTATAATATTTTTTGAAATATCTTAACATTTTATGGTTTAAAAAGTATCGCCTTATATAAGGCTCGAACCCTGAAACCTCGGTTTCGTAGACACATCGTAGACGACGCTCTAACCGACTAACCAGTTCGCAGTTGGTTTGTTGCGGTATTAAATAGTAAATAACAAATGCCACGATCTGCAGTCTGATTGGTTGCCAACTACAGGCTAATTTTACAACATATGTACACCGTTTCTGAACCTACTGACAACAAAGTATATAATATATAACTTACATATTTTGAGAATCCAAATTCTGTAAACACAATATAAACGGCTTAAATCAACCAGGTCAAAACCTCAAAACGGGAGCGTCGAATTAAGAGTTACCAATTCACAATTCATTTTACGCATATTCAATCACGGGTATTTTAAGAACACGTATTATAAACCTTTACTTTTTATTGACCCATACACATCATTTATATGTGACCTGAACAACTGGACAGAGTTTTGATAAATTGTGTAGTAGTGTATTTTTTTGCCGTTATTTGGCGGATTAGTTTCTTTAAACATCATTAATATAGTCGAATATAAAAGGATTCTGATCTTTATTAAACGTCACAGTTGATGTTAAAGGTACTGGAGGTTGTCAATCGACATATGAGCAAACTACCAGTATGTGTTTCAGATGCACTGATCTGACCATACTTGTATTTAATGATATGTACAACTGTTAGCAGTAGGAATTACATATGCACTAATGATGATTTACCAACACAAGTTTTCCAGTCCAAACATTTTCATAAATAATAATTCACTCGAATTTAATCTGCCGCTAATTTAATGCATTTCACATTGCATATGAAACTAGAATATATTATGAGAGTTTATCTTGTATTTTTATTGGCACCAATAACGCCAACAGATCGATTCCCTTTAAAGTAGCTATCCCACCTAACACAGCCAAATTTTACAAAATATGTACCCTATTGCTAAACCTACCGACGAGAAGGTATATACAACAAACATACTTTGAGAATCCAAACGCTATAGAGACAGTATAACCCAGCTTTAACCAGCCAGGCCAAACCCCCAAACTGTCGAATTAAGAGTTACCAACCCATAATTAATTTTACGAATATTCAATTACGGGTATTTTAAAAACCCATGAATAAACCTTCACTTTTTATCGGCATATATACATTATTACATGACATGAACACCTGGATAGGGTTTTGATAAACGGTTTTGTAGTGTAATTTTGCAGGGTTTTTTGACGGTTTAGTTTCTTTAAGTGATTTCTTGTTATTCCTTAATTAAATTCAACTTCTTGCGAAATGCAAGATGGCCATCACGGATAAATATAGACTTAAACATTTGCTGATCGTTACCATGGCTACTTGAACCGTAAGAGGTATTGAATCGGAAGCTTTACTAAAAATAATAGGCATCACTAGTCTCGGTTACAGTCTGAAATAATGCGGATTGTAAATTTCCATATGAGGTCATGGCGACCTTGAACTGTTCTTCCTATTACCATGGAATACGGAGCTATGAAGTTTTACGATGTGGGGTTTTATGCCTTCGAATTTATCGTTCGGAATTATTTACGGACAGACGTACGCACAATCCCCATAAAATTGCAATATTTTGTTTTTTTTACTTTGGGGGCACTCCACAGTTTAATGTACATTTCTCAATCATCAAACCCATGACAAGCCCTTAGCCTGAATCCTTGAGCAAAAATAAATCACATCATCATTGTGTCATACATTTCTTAGAAGACAATAAAATTACCCATGTTTCCATACCAAATAAAAGTATCAAAAAGCATTTTCTGAACAACTTTAGTCCCATTTCTTTAAGATTACCCCACCCCTCAAAACATGCTAAAAAAGCAATTTTAGCAATATTTCAAATGTCAATAAATAAAAAATAAAAGAATTTTCCTACGCATAACATGGTCATGTCTGCACTCATAATGCTCTTGCATATCAGGAAATGCTAAATTTTACATACCTACTCCGGCGTTTTAAAAACGTATTCCATGCTGATCACCCCGTGAGTCAAAATCAGCCATTTTACCTACTTTTTGGAAGTTTTTGATAGGTTCACATTTTTCTATTAATAGCCTCCAAAAAAACCAAAGAATGCATATTCCAATACACCAAAATAAACTTAGAAGTACTCAAAACTGAAAAAAACATCAAACATTCATGCGAAACTGAGGAATGCCCCCTTTATGCGTCATGGTAGAGTTAGCAGTATTCGTATTGTCATGACAACGTCGAGAGTAGAAATACGCCTGATCGTCACGCGCGTTAGGCCTATCTCCTATAGCGACGACGTTGTTGAGCATGGCTGAAGGAAAAGGCGGAAAGAAGCGTATATTGAATCAATGTCAAAATGACGAGATCTGGTAAGCATGTATCAATCAAAAGTAAACTTAATGTACACAAATGGACTCTGCCTAAAGTGCTTTTATGTGTTTTTCTGCCGAAAAACCTATTTTTAAACAGATTTTTTCTAAATTAATGGGACCACAAAATGTCTGATTTTCCATTTTTCTCCAAATTGCCTTCTGTTTAATAATATTTTATTGCAGATATGTTACAATTCATTAATTCAACATCACAATATTCATAGCAACATATGCAAATGGATTGAAATACAAGTTATTACATCATTAGTTACAGTTCTCTCCATAGAAAAAAAATCTCAGCCTTTTCTATCCCTTTCTGCAAACAAAATACCCATTTCATACTTCCCGTTCAGGTTTTCTCTTTCCATTTAATTTTTTAAAAAGTGTTTCTTGACTAATCATACATCCCAAATCCAAATAACCCGGGGTATTTTTTACCACCTTTCTTACACCCCCGGATCTGAATCACTTCAAGACATAAAGGGATATGCACACGTTCAAAACGTATTTGTATATGTATAGTTATACGCCCTAATAGTAATGAGGACGGATCTCCGCAGAGGTAAATCCCGATACCCCAGGTTCAAATTCTGACCCTGAGGCTGGCTGAGGTACTCTGGCATGGCGACCCTTCCTCCTAGGTGTGATCTTGGACTACTCCTTGTAGATTTCGCCCTTATCCATAGGTTCATCTGTTTGGATGCTTTTAAATTGAAGGATTATGTTCCTATGTAGCGTCTTAACAGGCCATTGCCATTCAGTCGCTGGGCTCTGTACAGTTCAATGCGGGGTTGTATTTTGAGTTTATTCTATATATTTTAGTTCGCGCCGTAGTTAATATGCTTTTATTTATTGTTGCAGGCCACTTTCGTATACTGCGTATACGGTATATACTGCGTATATGGTATATCCTGATCTATTTAAACGATGAACTATTAGATTTAGTCCCTTAATTGTCACTGCAACCCGGTCAATATTATTTTAAACCGCTTGGGACATTTTTTATTAGCAAATAATCATTCCACATATGCTTTGCTCTGGAGGGTGACATGCATTCTCTATTCAGCCATTTAAAAGAGAAAAACAATGTTCTCAGATTTACACATGTACTGCGTTTTTTTATCAATTTACAGAGACTACTTGTGTCACAAATAAAACCCGCATTTATTCCAACGGTTGTTTGATATATTTGTGGTAATATATAGGCAAAAAACGTTTTACTAAAGCTAACCTTATTAAGGACCCCATTGGAAATAAGCCAAACTGGCTTTATGGGCCATCCCTAGGTAAAGATACTTCTTATTTCGGTATAGTTAACACGTTTCTATGATATATTTATATATCATGCTAGTAAATGAAAATTGTCATTCTGCTGTTCTGCCATTCTGCTAACTTTGCCACGCCGAACAAATACTCACGTTCAATGAAAACGCACCACAAATCAAATCCTTTTAAAAGTTAGAATTTAGGTTTGCTATTTAAACAAGCTCTACGTGGCTTAAATTTGCAAATGCCTGTTTGTTATACATTGTCTTGATAGTTAAACACAAAAACATGTAAAATCCTACCAATAAACACAGGCTATGGGAGCCTGTACGTTGGAAACCAATGATTTGAGCAAAACATGGCTGATTTAATACGGCAAAACCGCATGGATACGTAAGTTGATTTATATAAATTTTTTAAAACCTTTTTCGATGTCTTTATGAATGAATCTGAATTGAATGCATGCAGTAGAAAACGTCTACATGCCAAATCACCGGGAAATCTGGGTTGAATATTATGGTACTTGACGAACTCCTTGCGAAATCAATGAACGCTTCATGTTCAAACATTTTAAGTATAATTCGAGTCTTCTCTTCCAGAAATTAATTTACTAAAATGTCTTATGAAGTAGATATCGACGAATGTACCGAATTATCTGAATTTTGCATATTTCCTGCAAATTTTGTAAATAGGTCACTGTACCACACTTATTTGTTTCACAACATTTGAGCGGAAATACTGTATATGTGTAAGAGGAGATAAGTACGCGTGTTAAGAGCAATATTTTCAAAACTATGTATGGGTGCATCTTGATATAAGATAGAATAGGTTTTACAAACAATTGTCTGAGAATAGGTTTTACAAACAAGATGTAAACCAAACATTGAATTAAGAATTTCATTTCTGTAGATAATGTATGCTTCTGTGGAAAGCGCAAATGTATTGCAATGAGCTCCGTAAATGCAAGTTCCCGGATAATTTATGTCAACAACAATTTATTCAGTTATTCAATATTTCTGGTGAGATAACAAAAAAAATACAATCAGCATCATCAACAACTGTTAAATTTTCTGTTGAAGTAATTGTGTGCATAGTAAATTATGGTTTAACGTAATTTTCAAACTATCGTTCAATCGCGCGTGCGTATTTCCACCATAAGCCACCAGGGAATCCCGGTACAGCTAGGTACATTAGAGTGTCGACGTGTCTAGATGTTATGTCTGTACTTGCGTCCTTTCTCTTGTAGATGCTGTGTTGCGTCGCATCCGCCCAGTGCAGTTGTCACTGGGGCGGTTAGTGTTGACGGCTTGTGTTGTGGAGCATGCATCCGCTATATGCTGCACCCTGGTGTGTCCTATCCTACTGGGCCGAGAGTCCTGTTGTTGGGTACCACACCCGCCTCTCCAACCTGCGTCCCCGACGAGCCTTAAGTTTAAAGTTCGCGTAGGCACGCAGATTGCTCCGTGTACAGCGCCAGTCTTTCCCACTTCAGTTCCGTTCAGTTGATCTCGTCCATGGCTGTTCCAGACGCTGTTCCACGGCGGGCGGGACAAGAGAGACGCCACCGTTCTTGGTCCACAGGACTAACTGTGTCTAAGTCCAGCTGTGCTCGGGTGCCTTCTCTCCGACGTGCACGGGTCGGTGTCCACAGAGAAGAATTCAATCATATGCCGGCGATGTCTATTTGTAGGGTTCAGCAGGTGTGTACGGGGAGTGGTTGGGAGGGGAAAGGGGGCTTCTCTTAAAGAATAACATTAACGAATACAAGATAACAGTAGTTAATAGTATTTCACAATAATAGATAACAAAATAGTTCGCATAACAGAAATAACCCTTGCCCGATAACGTGCACTCATGATAGATTCCGATACACGGGACCTCCATATTTACGTACCAATACGACGGACGAGTCTAAGGGAAAGGATCACACAACCAACTCAGTGGCGCCGGGAAGGTTTGAACCAGCTTCATTCGGATTTCAAATTCAACACACTATCCACTGGGCAGCGCTTATTTGATCTGCATATCTACTCTGTGTATCTTCTTTGTGAGGAAAGCCTATTATTTATTGTTTAATCTCTTTCGCTTGCGAACCGCAGCGGTGGTTTATTGGTTGAACGTCTGTCTCGCATGCGGGAGTTTGTGGGTTTACAAAGGACTTCTGACAGCTCCCTTGCTTGACGTCCAACATACAAAGAGCATTATTGCATAGGGCATTATTGCATACGCATTTACAATCTCCGTTTACTTTCAATGTAACAGGAAACGTCAATATTCGTCCATATTGACGTGTGGTAAAGTCATATTGGGTGTGTAAATTCATTCGTGATTGGTGCAATTTTCTGTTCACGTTCCCACGATGTAATGATAATATGTTTGTTTAAAATAAAACTAATTGGTGAAAATTAAATGTTACAACCTATGTTATTGTTCTAATTTAAAAGTGCATATGAAATAAAAAAAGGTAATTAGATTTATATTGGGATATTTGCACTCGTTCTTCGCGTATAAATATTGCGCTCCTAAAGTCGCGCAATATTAATACGCCAAAGAACTCGTGCATATATCCCAATACAAATCTAATAACCTATAAGTATTAGGACTGGTAGGCCGGTGTCAGTATAATGTGATTGTGTGGTGTTCCATGGCCTGTGTCGACGGCGTGGTATTGCAGTGTGGCAGCACTATAAAGTTGAGCATTGGGGGGATACCGTCGGGATATGACTGAACGACGGTGGTGTTGAAAGCGACCTTTAACCCTAATCATGTGACGCTCGCTACACCCGTAGCAAAAAAATGCGCAGCACCGGTTTTCGTGTGCTATATTGAGGCTTAGAAATTCGAGTTATAGCTCGTCTAGCAGGACAGGAAAGTGTTAAAGCGCTAAAGTGAATCTATTCCTAACAGAAAATGAATTACTGGACATTTTTAATGATGTTTGAAAAGATGGAAATATTCTTTAAAATGTTACTTCCTAGTGAGCAATCACATACTGACCAAGTACACGAATACTTGTAAGTGTTGCTTTGTTTTCAGGATATGATCTGCACACTGTTAAGTTATAAAATGTTGGCGGTTTGCAGCTTTGCAATGTTGCATTAAATAGCACGTTCTGATGAAAAAAATATGGACATGTACAGATGGAAGATTTTCGCCGCCATGTTTGTTCAAATTATCGATTTCCACCGTACAGGCTCCCATAGCCTGAACATGCGAGACAAATTATAGGTATCCAGATACAATACTTTAAACAAGAGGACCACGATATCCCTATAGCGCTCCCCTGACCATTGGCCCATTGTCGAACTTCTCCGAAATCTTATGGTCATATAAATTATGTGCACGTTTGGTTAAGATTGCTCAAGAAATGTGGCCTCTGTCGTGTTAACAAGATGAACTAGAACTATCACTGTCAGAAGGTGATTAATACCCCCGCAACACCGCTTTCAATTGCAAACATTGCATATAAAGAGACAAATTTGACTCATTTAACCTCTGACTTTTAAGTTAGTTTCATAAAGATTGAATAATAAAATAATAAACAATGAACATTTTTTTTAACAATGAAAGGGCCATAACTACGGCGTTACCAGTGGGATCTGGGGGAAACCAAGTTATACTTATAAAAATAATAATAATAATATTAAAAAAAGAAAAAAAGAAAGAAAAAAAGAAAATTATTTAAAACAAAATAAATAATAATAAAATAATTAAAACATACATAAAAAACAAACAAAAAAAACACAACCTGTGTAAATTTGGTTAAGATTGCTCAACAAATGTGGCCTGTATCGTGTAACCAACATGTAAAACTACATGTTTTACTAATTCAGCGGCAATAACGCTGGTGTTACTGGTCCGATCTTGCCCATTATCAAACTCGTTTGAGATCTTATGATCATGAAAATTATACAATCTGTGCACGTTTAGTAAAATGTGGCCTCTATAGTGTAAACAAGCTAAATGTTGACAGCCGACGGACGACAGACGCCGGACGCCGGACAAAGAGTGACCACAATAGATCACCCTTGAGCACTGCGTGCTCAGGTGAGCTGAAAAGCGTGGAGTGTGGAGGCGGGGTGGGGTGACATTATAAACGGTAAAGATCAGATAAAAAATGAAGTCGCTACAGATTTAACAAAGGAAAATACAATATAGCATTTTTCAATAAATCAAGGGCCATAACTCTGTCGCTACTAATAAGATCTAGCTTGTTTGGGAACTAGTCCAAGATTTCATTGATATATAGCTATTTGCACAACGATGTTTCCTGCCAAATTTCGAAGAAATCCAACAAGCCGTTTAGGAAGAGTAGTAGCGCCGACAAGAAATTTAAAGTAAAAATGTCAAAGGGCCATAACTCCGTCAAAACTCAGCAAACCGGAACAAAAGCGCGATATGTACAACTAAACATCTTAACGATGTTTCCTGCCAAGTTTCGTCGAACTCCAACAAGGCGTTTAGGGGGAATAGCGCCGACAAGAAATTTAAAGTAAAAATGACAAGGGACCGTAACTCCGTCAAAAAAATCAACGAACCAGAGACAAAAATACAATATGCACAACTAAACATCATGTCATTGCTTCCTGCTATGTTTCGTCAAATCCAGCAAGGCGTTTAAAAAAAAATTAAAAATAAATAAATAATAAAACACATGTGTACGTTTGGTTAATATCGCTCATTGCTCATGAAAAAGTGCATTATTTTTGCTAATTCAGTCTTGGGGCATAACTCTGGTATTACTGGATCGATCTTGCCCATTATCGAACTCTTCCGAGATCCTATGGTCATATACAATCTGTGCAAGGATTGTTAAGATTGCTCAAGAAATGTGGTCTCTATCGGGTAAACGAAGATGAAAAAATGCATTTTTTGCTAATTCAGGAGCCATAACTCTGGTGTTACTGATCCGTTCTGGCCCATTATCGAACGTGTCCGAGACCGAGATTGCTCAAGTAATATGGTCTATATCGTGTAAACAAGCTAAATGTTGATGACAGACCACAGACGAAGAAGAGTGGTCACTTTAGCTCACCCTTGAAAATATAGATTCAATAGTTTTATTCCAAATGGTTTGCGAATAATCCAACAGTATAAACATATGAAGTTAATGGTGCGTTTTCATTGACCGTCAGTATATGATGTACTTTCACAATTCCAAGCATTTCATGATATTTAAATCTGTGATATAAGAAACATTGTGATAATATGTGGGACATTATATGTGATATCATCCATATAATAACTGTGATTAGTGTAACTAATGTATATAATTATTATGTATATTTAGCCTGAAATAAAATGAAATGAAATGAAATAAACAATTTATAAAAGCGGCAAGATTTCGATATAACAGCACAACCTGAGCTGTAAATTTCCGTAAAACCCATGCGGAGTTTTTAGTCTTGATCATCTTCGACGCTTGATTGTAAATATAAACGTCTTGACAAGTTGTGAAGAACCAACTTGAACGTGAGCGTAATTTTTTTTTTTTTTTTTTTGTTTAAGTATTTCTTACCATCCGCATTTAGTTCGTCGATATAATGATGAAGTTTCCCTCTTTGTTTATATATAAATTTATTGTCTTTCTGCCTTTCTGTATACCTTGGAAGCAGGTGTTCCTGTCTCAGCCAATCAGAAACTTTACCAGCGTATCGGCAAAAATCAAACTTTGTTCAGGAGGTCCTGTCTAGACGTTTGTCTTGAAAACAAGCAAGCGTCGCAGATGACCTAGACTAGCAGAGGTTCCGACTCGGCCACGGTAAATTGATGCTAACAATAAAGAAAAAATAACACAAATGATTAACGAACTTAGGCACGAATTTGTTTTTTAAGACGTAGATCTTCAACATTTTAGGTAACGTTATATAATCATGCGGAGACGTTTTGGCCCATGAACTTATGAAATATAGTACTGACCTGATTGTCAAAACATCAGTTTTTGCTGAAAAAACATGGTCCATTTAAAAAAATCATGTTGGTCAAAATTCGTATGTCTATTAATATAGTGCATATGGGATAATATTAAGTGGGTAACCATCCTGACAATTTAAATTTTAACTCCACTGCGGCAGGTCAGACATACTAAAATAATACCTCATCTAAAATCTTACATCACTTTCCAGGAAAGACCACGTGCGCCGCGAGAATGTTACAGCACGGGAAAGATGGCCAAGAAACTACGGATTCCTTATCGAGGAATATTGGAAGGTTTGAAAAATCATTTGCATATGTGCATTTGTTAAATACATAAACTCGCTAATGAAGTTGTGATTACTTTTCTTCCGGAAAGGATTCAATGCACAATTACATATTTTAAACAATTAAAAACAATTTGGAAAAAATAATAATAAAAAAATATATAAAAAACAATAATAATAAATCAGTGTTTATAATGTTACGTTCACAAAAAGCTGCCTTTGACCGAAGACACTAATGAATTTATATGGCGCCAAACAGGAATGAATATGTTTACTTCGAGATATAACATGAAGAACGAGCCTTCTAACCTGCATAACTGCACATAATAAAAATGCAGACACTTTATTTACGATGGACATGTAGTGTTATTGATAAAGGCATTTTTAAATAAGCCGAACATTTGTAACTGAAATGTGTTACACGAAACACTTGTGTCGCCTGCCATGTGCTTATTTCGAAAAGGACAATGTAACTACAAAGTTTGAAGACAGGGTGTGCAGTCCTTTATGAATTATGGAGCAGATTTGTTTTTAAAGTTTCAAAGTTTATGAAAAGGGGCATAAATCTGCATTGGATAAGGAATAGCTGTATAAAGGTTCATGGCCATAGGTGAATATGTTGCCATGTTATTAGCTAGGTTAGGTTGCAGGCTAACGTTTTACGAAATGAAAGTCGGAGTAATTGGACAGGTCAACGGCAATGAATATTTCATAAGAAGAACTCTTTAAAGCTGTATGATCATAGGTCAATAGTTTGCCAAGTTATGAGTCAGGTTTAGGTGGCAGGTTAAAGTTTCATGTAAAGGGGTATAACTCTGCCGAAATGAAAGTCGGAGTTATTGGACATGGCAACAGCATTGAATACTTGATAAAGAACAACTGTATAAAGTTTGATGACCATAGGGTAATATTTTGCCAAGTTATAAGCCATGTTTAGGTGGCAGGTTAAAGTTTCATGTAAAGGGGTATAACTCTGCCGAAATGAAAGTCAGAGCTATTAAACATGTGTAACGACATTCCTTGTGGGTAAGATGAAGATGTGTAAACAAATAAATTTTTCAAATTATGGCCAGTTACGAGCTTGGTTAGATTGCAGGTTGAAGTTTTATGAAAAGTGGAATAACTATGCTGAAATGAGTCAGGGTAGCAACATTCCTTGGGATAAGATGAATACGTGTGTGAAGTTTCATGAACATAGGTCAACTACTTTTTAAATTATGGTCACTTAAGGGCTTGGTTTGGTTGAAGGTTAACGTTTTATGCAAGGGGCATACACTCTGCAAAACTGAGTCAAGAGTTATTGGACATGTGTAACGACATTCCTTGTGGTGAGATGAACGTGTGTGTGAATATTCAACTACTTTTCAAGTTAGGGCCAAGGTTATATTAAAGGTTAAAATACTTTTCAAGTTATGGCCAAGGTTATATTGAAGGTTAAAATGTGATGGGCGGACGACGGACAAAGTACGCAGGCAACAGTAGTATAGATACTGAGGGTATAAGCACAGTTTCCTCCCTCGCGACAAACAATCAAACAGTTATCAAGTTGTCTCCAGTTGCCCTTAACACAAAGATGCAAACGCCAAATGGCGATGGCATACTTGCTGCCAAACCCCTCGCAGCTATACAAACTGATTGATTGCCCTTCGCTTAGGAAGAACTTTACCCATACCCCCAGTATCTATTATTTTTTGTAAAAACTAAAACTTTTGCAATTCATTAAGCAAAGTCAGACGGAACCGGACAGTAGTCTTCATCATCGCTTTGCATGTCATATCGCTCTGAGATTGCCTTAGCATGTCACACGACCGTTTACAATTCATTTAGCTCCGAGGTTACCTTAGCATTTTATTTTCCCTTTAGGTTACCATGCCACATGACCGTTTATAATATAAACGTTCTATTTATAGACCATGCCACACGATTGTTTACAATTTCATTTTGCTCCGAGGTTGCTTAGCATTTCATTTCCCATTAGGTTACCATACCACATGACCGTTTATAATATAAAGGTTTTATTTATAGACCATGCTGCCAACCCAACACTAAGTATCTGCTAACAGGATAACTGCAATTTTCACCAGGTAACAAACACCTGCAAGCACATAACTGATAGATACTATAACTCGATCGCCTATATCTGCTATACCACCGACCGCAGGACTTTAAAAAGGGTTTATAAATTTGCATGAATTCAAATTATCATAGTTAGTAATTCTAATTAGCATTGTGTTGCAATCCGCGTAATATTGGGAAAACCATAAAAACACTGCGAATGAGAATTTATTGGGAAAAAACGATATTTTACTGTCGTCTCGATCAAACCGAAACTGCAATATTTTGTATTTATCATGCTTGGCCGTTTCAACCTGATCTCCACGTTATAATCACACACCCGTGAGACTAACAACACGCGCTTGTTATTGGTTGATGTCTTGAAAATCCTTAAACGGTACCCAACTATTAAAAGTCTCATTGTAACCCTTCCATTTAATCAATGCTTGTTTCTTTTTGTAATCACGTCGTATTACTTTTTCAATTCTGAATATTTCTTGATCAGCTTTAAACATTTCCAATTCATAGAAGCTTCCATCAATGTTTTGGTTGTTCAAATCTTTTATTTTGTACGTCACAGGATTTGTATATTAAATTTCATCAATAACAAATATTTCTTCGGTCCAATTTGAAGAACGTTCTTTTATATTTGCTAATTCTAACATTGTCTCCTATTTTGAACTTTGGCAAAGCTTTATTAATTTTCAGCTTTCCATACAAGTTGAAATACACCGTTCCTTTATTCTTTTCATCACTAGCTTCAATTGGTGTCATTTTAATACTCCGATGTTTTGTATTATTATACTTATCAACCATCGCCTGAAGCACGTCTAAATATGTATTTGTATTGTTAGCTGTAAAATATTTCCACATCTTTTCTTTTAATGTCCGGTTAAATCGTTCAATTACTACAGCTTTTCCGAAATTAAAAGTGTGATACATTTTAATATTATTATCACTAAGAAATTGCTTAAACGTCTTGTTATAAAATTCCGCACCTTGATCAACCTATAACAATTTACACTGTCTTCCTGTACTAATGATCTGTTGGAACGTTTTTTGGTAATTTCTAAACCAGTTTTATTTGGAACTGGTACAACCCAAGCAAATTTACTAAATACATCAATAACAGTAAGCAAATATTTAGTACCTTTATTATACTTTGAAAACGATTGCTTATCAACCATATTTTATCAATTTCATTAACAATCACACGGCGTTGAGTGAACTTTCTTCGTATAGGTTGATGAAGTTCATCTGCTAACTTGTCATCCATTTCAACGCCTTTTCTCGTTGTTTTATACTCCAAGACGAAGTTTATATTTTGTACTAATAACCGGTTTCATTATCAAATTCTTAGCAATCTTTTCTCCAATAGTTTTAGACTTACTAGATTGCAAACCAGTAAGCATGTTTTTATCACACGTTGATTTATTACTAGGAGATTCATAATAACAATAATCATGATCTTTGCAAACAGCATCTAATACATTTACCGGTTTTCCACTATCAAGTGGATTACCAGGACCACAATATTTATAACCAGGAATTGTTAACCCGTTTTTATGCAACAGAGGAAGTAGAGCTTTATGAATATCAATATTTCCACCTTGTGAACTGTGTTTTAGTAATACCACAAGATGCACAAGTTGCTTTTAACATTCTTCTGCCAGTTTTTGCTAAAACATACTGAGGATTAATATTTTCAGTAACCATTTTTTCTTTTATGCAATAACTCATATATAATATGATTAGATTAAACTTTATTTTAAAAAATACGTTTGATAATGTTTTCATTTTCTACCGGTTTGTACGGCTTTAATATTTTATAAAAAATATCACACATGCTATTTTCTTCTTGTGCTTTTGTAATAAAGAACAAACAGAAATATCCGCAGAAATATCCGCACAAAACACTTGCTTTATCTTTATATTGAATAGTGTTGTATTTTATATTAGGTATGTGCGCCAGAACTTCTTTTGGAGGACCTAAACCAAACGGAATAAACCAAAGTAATAATTATTATAGTAACAAGTCCAGTGTGTACCAGGTCCAATATGATCATCAAGATTAATAATACCACATTCTTGTTTGTTTTGTTTTGCTGGTAATTTGTTTTTGCTGTACACCCCACTGAATTTTTGTATACCTAGCTGCTTAACCCATTTTATTATATCTATGTTAGAGATAGGTTCATTCTTAAAATTTAAAAACAAATTACAAATGAAATACTTCTATATGGTCTAATTTGTGAGTCTACTTGTAAACCATTTCCACGATCAACTCTTAGTCCTTTTCCTTTTCTACCTACTTGTGAACCTTTTCCAGTTAAACCACTAATAAGAGATCCGATCAACGGAATTCCTAATGATGCAAGAAGCCCAAGCAATCCTCCGTCCTGCTGTTGTTTTTTTGTTAGTTTAACAGGGCAGCGACCTTTTGACTTTGCTATTTTATTTTTTTGTACAACTTTTAATTTATTTGATACGAGAAGTGTTTGTTTTTTATCACTAGGAACAGTTACCGTTACGTCTTGCTGTTTTTTATCACTGGGAACAGTTACCGTTTTAGGAACAGTTACCATTTTATTACTAGAAGCACTTGCCAGTACGTCTTGCATTTGTTTTTTGTTAGTTTAAAAGTGCAGCAACCTTTTGACTTTGCTATTTTGTTTTTTTGTGCAAGTGTTAATTTATTTGAATTTAGAAGTGTTTGTTTTATCAACAGGAACAGTTACCATTCCATTTCCAAATATTTTACCAATTCTAGGACTTGCTAGGCCGCTAAGTGCTCCTGTTGCTAAAGGTCCTAATATCTTTGGAGCAAATCTAACAACTGTTGGCAATATTGTTTTAGTTAACAAACCAGCTAATGCACCTAAAAAGCCTCCATTTTTAGACTGAGACCTCATTTGTGATTTGGATATACTTATGTCTAATCCCCGTCCATCAAATTTAGCTTTGTTAATATTGTTAATCTGAGTAGCTGTCAGCGACAAGGGAAAATTCCCATTTAGTTGGTTATCTTTTAACATGAGTGTTAATTCACTATTATTCTCATAAGCCCTCTGGCCATCTGATAAATTTACTGAATAATTTACGTTAGTCATATATTTTATAAGTCAGATTAAACAATAACTAGTTCATTTCTAACGGTATCAATAACTACATCTTCTTCATAGAGAACCAGAGCATAAACTTTATAAGGAGCCCCCGGGGGTATATTTAGCTTATATCTCAAACTCAGTTGTTTTTGATCAATATTGACTATATGTTCCTTGCAACTCAAATCAAAATGTATCGTTCCGAAAATAGTTTTAAAATTACTCACGTTTAGTAAAGTTCCATTGTTTTTATCATTTTGTTTGTAAGAATAATTAATATCTTCTCTGAATATTCTTGTAATATTATCATGGCTGTATTCAGTTTCTGGATAATATATGCCGTTTCCAACTTCCAGTCTAGCTGATTGTAAATAGCAATTAGTATTAGCAGCATTTATCCTAAACGTATCCAAAAGATGAGGATTTTGTGTTTGAGAAGAACTCTTGTCTGATCTTGCAGATAAACAAACACATGGTTTGGACGTTTGACTCCAGCCGTTATTCTAAATATGGATTCAGTTAGTTGAGAACTTCCGCTTTCTTGTATCGTTTCACGAAGATAAGTCCATCTTGTTTGTTGTCATGTGATTTGTCATTACGTAACTTAAACCATCTGAGTTAAATATTATTCTAGGTATCCACAAATCTAATTTATTAATAACTACTCGACCATCATCACCACATGATTTGAAAATTAGCACATCATCAGCCGCCAGTTGCAAACTGATTTGAATCTGACCAGGAGGAAGCATGTTTGTTTCCAAACCTTCAAAGAAGGAATACATGTTTAATGGAATTATAGAGTCAACTTTTTGATTAGTTATGATTAAAGCATGACGAGTAGTAAATCCTAGGTTATAGCCAGCTTGATCATCTCGAGATTCTGCAACAATCTTATTGTCTAAATACAAGTATTCGTTTGTTCCAGTTGTCTTTGCATGATTGTCAGAATTTTCAAGCAAGCTTTTGACCTTAACAAATCTGTGAAGATTATATCCATCGTAAACTATTTTTCCATTTTGCTTTAATTGCATTTGATCAATCAGCGAAGCTGCATCGTTAATTAAAGCAATTCTGTCAGCGTCTGCGAAAACGGCTCCATCAAGTTTGTTTACTTGCAAACCGATTTCAAAATATGCATTTACCAATCAAAGTAAGAACTTCTATCATTTAACGTAAACTGATAACCAATTTTTATTTGCCTGGTAGCATTTCCTGGTTGTGTTATGGGAGTATCTAACTGAATAGGTACATATTCATATCTAGTATTATATATATCATCTCGAAACATCTATGTATACTAGTAATTCGATTATTTTTTATTTAATCAATCGTTTAATACTCGCATAAATTCCTCTTCCGGATAGTAATCTGTTAATGTTTGCATTTACATCTTCTTCAGTTTTAGCTACAACTTCTTTTTTGTTATCAGCTTTTGTAAGTTCTTTTAAAATTATCTCACCTTTTGGTTTAGGTTTTATAACTGAAACTAACTTATCAGCAGCCATTTTACCTACTTCATCTCCAAGTTTTTTAGAACCGATTTCTATGATTTGTTTACCAGCAGTTTCTAATGCCTTTTTGCCTGCTGTTTTCACAGACTCACTGAATATCTTTGATCCAACTTTTGAAAAAATGTCAGATATGCCAGCTGCAGTTAATCGATCAACGTAAGTAAATGTTCCCATACTAGTGTTATAAACTTTTTTTAAACGCCTCAGATAACTTATATTACATTAACTCCTTGAAAACAAGTCGAAATGATGTATGAACTCCATTAAGATTAATAATTTTACCAGAGAAATCGGTTATATAAATATTAATACTGTTAATGATCGTTTTTTTTACTTCACAGAACCCGACTCTTATCGGTTAATCTTTAAAAGTCGTAAGGTCTGCTGTACTTATTTCATAAATAACATCCCCGTATGTTCCATCAACAATAGAATTTCTTATTAAATCACAGTGGATATACAATGTATCGCTAGAAATTGTTATGTTTGGTGTTACAGTTCCAAATTTAGTTTCTCTAATAACTGCATCTTTGTCAAACCTGATTAAGGTGTGAAAGTTTGTTTCTCTTAAATCAAGCATGAAATTATTATGAATGGTAACTAAACATTTGAAACTTGATAAATCAAACTCAGTTCTTTTCGGGACAGGTGAGTCATCGGTTAAATCATTGTTTACAGTCAATGTTTCTTTTATATAATTATTGATATCAGCATAACTATAATTTCCATTTGCAAAATTAATAGTTTTCCAATCTGTTCCATTGTGATACCTTATCACTTTGTTATTAAAATCTTCACTAATATTATACCACGAGTAAGTCATAGAATTAATCTTATCGAGTCCAATGCCATACTGTTTGTTCCTGCCTAATATTAATGGTCTGTCAAATACAGTTGTAAAATTACTCGGTGTATTTGAGCTATTAATTATTGAAGCTTTTTCTGATGATAATACAATATTTTTGTTCCATATAATATAGGATGGATAATTTTTTGCTAATATTAATCACCTTTGTAGTACAGTTTAAAGCTTGATTTTTCAAAATTGAAAACTTGTGTAGTGTGAGATTTTATTTGTAAAAAGATGGTCCAAGCGTGAGATTTCGGAAGATATACTTCACGTGTTTCTTTTAGTATTTGTTTACCATTTTCTATTTTTGGTTGAGTAAATGACACCTCAGCACTTAGATTAAACAAACTAAAGTATTCTATACCAATGTCTGTATTTGTAACTGTATATATAAGGTCTGCTTCAACTATATAGCGCCCGGGTTTTACAATTATTGCGCCGAGGGAACGTTTACCACCACCGGGATATTCTGTAGCATATTCTTCACTTTTCACAAATGAACTATATACGAAAGTATATGCCCCGATAAAACCGATACGTTTGGTTCTTTCAAGTGGTTTTCGTGTCGGGTTATGATACATAATCGTGGTCATCTTGAATAATACTTATTCCATCATCTATTGTAGCTTCAAGAATTAGAATCCGACTTAAATTGTCTACTTTTACTTTCAACTCATCAATTATACCAAGAATTGCTGTGTGACGACTATCAGACTTTTAATTAAACTGTTTTAATGAAGCTATTTCGCCATCAATATCTTTGCTCCTTTCATCCTGGGTAGCTCTCATTTGTCTCGAAACACCAGCAATAGCAGTTAAGAGTTCATTTTTATCAACCAGTTTGCTCAGAGCAGTCTCTAGCGTCTTGCTGCCAACCATTTTCTTTTTGATGTCTTCACACTCTTTGCTGATATCATCAACGTTAGTGTTTGTTCATTTAATATTTTAATTTGAGTTATTTCGGTAGTAAAAGCAGTTCTCATTTGTTTTGACGCATCAGCAATAGCAGTTTCTAGTTCATTGTTGTCGACCATTTGTTTATTGATTTCTCCAATCACTGTATTAATATTTTGAACACCAGATATCATTTGTTCACCTAATTTCTTATAGTTTTCGCTAACTTCAAATCCATCTTCTTTCTAGTCTAGCTCTCTTAAAGCATCACTCAAAAGTTTTATTTCATCTTTTAAACCGTTTTGAATTTCAATCATTTTCTCACGGTTTGCTTGTAACTTTGTTTGTATTTGACTTAGTTTATCATCAACACCTGTTGTCAAATTTTTCATCATGTCTGGAATTTTATCAATATTATAATCATGTACATCTTTGCTATTCTTCTTACAGTAAATTGCTTTGTTGCTGCATCATTTGCTTTTTCCGGATTACTCAAATTGGTACTTTTATTACTATCCATGTTGATATTACTTTTTAAAACATTTTCCTGGTGTTTAACCTTGTGAAGATAATAACCAAATGTTTTTGTTTTACATACTCAGACAGCACAATACCAAAATTTGTAATATTAACACTGCCAGTAGTAACTTCCTCGCCAAGATCGTTAAAAAGTCCCATTATATATAATATGATTAGATTAAATCTCACCAGTGAAGTTTCTTTTGACCAGCTTTCTAGGACGATCAAGATACAGAAAGTCGTACTGCTTGTCAGTTGCTTTTTTATACTGATCTTTGCTGACATCTTGTTCGTTGGAAAGCATACCCAGCTCACGATTAACTGGAGTTGCAAAGAAGATGCAATGAGAGCAATTTAACCGAATGTCTTTGGGATTTGTGTAATCAGATTGAGATAAATAAATCACGCAACACTTTTTGTGTCTTCCCTGGATAAAATAATTAATAATATCATTTTGATTGCGTTCACAAACATAATCATCATAAATGACTATCTTCTGATTATCTGAGTCCAAATCATTCACAGGGATAACTTCATCATTTGAACATTCTAATATGTCTTCAACTGGAATTTTATTCTGTTTTGCTATCTTTTAAAGATGTTTTGATAAGACCTGATACTTAGACTGCTCCAAGTTTTTAGCAAACAAGCAAATCTTGTCATAATAAACTGAATGTTTTAATAGCATGTGAACTAATGTGTTTGACTTGCCAGAACCTGAATTACCACAAATTAACATTCTAAAACAACAGTCTGGCATAAAGTTCCATATTTGTTTAAAATTACCGTTTTCTGTTTTCATATCATAGTTTGGAATTTGCATTATAATAATACTTAGATAATACTTGTCTTAACTTATTTTAAATTTATCTTATATTATACATGTCTTTGTTGAAATGGAAAGAATTAACAGATAAAAAGCGAAAAGCGAGTGAGCTTGTTAAAGAATACGAGAATAAAGTTTTCCGAAAAAGACTAGAAAAAGGAGCTAGCCGTGATTTGTACAAAGAAATATTTAAACCTGTTACGAGCGAAATAAAAAGTCAGTCAGAACAGCTAACCAAGCAGTTAGCTTCTCTTCCAAAAATAAGTCAGCAATTAGCCGCTCTTCCAGCAGCAATAGGCGAGGAAGTACAAGAACATGAGGCATACCGGGGATTACCCCAGTTATTTGATACAGCAGAGCCTACGCCAGAAATACTTACTGCAAATATAGATGCTGGAATTGATACTGATATGCTACAAAAATATAACCTACCATTGCCATCGAAACTAATTACGGGTGATAGAGGTAAAACAAATAGAGATGCTTCTAAAAGAATCAAGGATATTGGCGGTTCTAAAGCTACTCTAACCAAATAATAGATAAATAAAGAAACAAATACCGAGCATAAGGAAAACCTTAAACAATACAAAGAGGCTTTACAAAAATAGACTGTGACGGATTAGTACATTATAGAAATAGAGTTCGAAGTATGGAACAGCATGCTCCTGTTTTTTCAGGGGAAGGATTACAACAAAATAAAAATTCCTACAAAGTCGACAAAGATGGCCACTATGGAATGTTACAAATTGATTTATCTGAGCTTGTTGGTCATCACTGCCAAACAAGGTGAAGCAGTTGTGCTAGACCTAAAAGTAGATGATGATTTTGTAGATTTGATAACAAAGCGTTACAATAATAAAAAAACGTATTCAAAGCTGTCTCAAAATGCTTTTAAAAAACTAACAGAACTATCTGGTCTACCAATTCATAAAGGTTCTTCAAAGTTCAGAAAGATTTTAGGCGGTTGTGTTGATGTTGAATATTATAATAGTCCTGGTGATTTGGTTAATGACCTGGAGTTAGTATGCGGAAGTATCGAATCAGGAAATTATAGTCCACAGTTAATAAATAAAGGTATTATCATAATCGATGAATTATTAAAAATAGGTAAAATATCACCCAAAGAACATGAGCAACTATTTTCTAAATATCTTGATTAAATTATTGTTTGACTTGTAGCTGCATATAGATGCAGTTATAAATTGTGCGGTATTATAAACACAACATTACAGATTACCAGTGGAATAATTGGTTGTGGTGCTGTTCTAGCATTGGTTCCAGCAATTCCTGTTTTTGTGGCTGTAGTTGGTGCAGTTCCTCCAATAATTGCT